>JBCNJP010000007.1:48363078-48694806 GCA_039602395.1 Deinandra increscens subsp. villosa | reverse complement strand
GCACACCAGTCACTAAATACAGGCCGACCTAGTCAATGGCCGACCACTACCTAACAGGCCACCAGGCTGACCGCCAACAGGACTAAAGGTCAGCCGACAGCAGTAGGTCTGGCCGAAAGCCACTTAGCTATCGGGCTGACCGACAGCAAGGTACATGACCAGTCGACCGCCGAAAAGACAAAAGGTCAGCCGACAGGAGTAGGTCTGGCCGACAGCCACCTAGCTATCAGGCTGACCGACAACAAGATACATGACCAATCGACCCCGACAGGGCCGACTACCAGTCATTATACTATTAGGCCGACTGGTGATAATCTAAGAATTAACCGACCGCTAATCGCTCATCACCAGGCCAACCAATAGCCTTCGACTTCATCCTATATCCCAACTAGCTGTCTGATCCTAGTTAGGTCGAAAGATGTAGGTACAGACTAACGTTCAAAGCATTTGGCTGGCACTCCTAGGCCGACACCTTCCCCAAGACCATTGCCCGAAATGGCTACTGGGTAAGTTGTGCATAGGTCGGATGCCAGACCTGCAGCTCCCTACTTTGGGACACTACGCATTAATGGCAGTACAAGACAAAGGTTGTGGACTATAAATACTCCACAACCACCAGGTAAGTTCTCATTCAATGCGCACCCTCTCGTCTGATTACACTTAATCTCTCGAAACGCATACTGATTCTCATGCCCGAGCTTGGTCGCAGGACACCCTGTCCTGCCCCCCAAGAACAATGGTGTTTTCTATTTTGCAGGTCTTAGTTGAATCAAGAGGAAGCCGAGCCGACTGCTAGCCGGGAGACGTCCGAATGCTAGCTTGGAGACTTGGGTCCGACCACTTGTAGTCCGACTGCCTAGGTGACTCGTCCTAGGCTAAGCCATATCTAGTCATCTTTGGTAGCCCGATTCTACATTCATGATACTTTTAAAAAAACGCTATTCTTAAATATATATATATATATATATATATATATATATATATATATATAGGAGAAGGATAAAATGAAAACTAAGTTAAGTTGAAAAAACTATGTAAACTAATCCTTAGCCCTTAGATCAAGTCATCATATGGTCCATATTTTTCATACCTTTTTCATTTATTTCATTTAACCATTACTAATTATTTTTAATCCTAAAGGGTATTTTGGGGTCTAATTTTTTCAAGCAGACCTACACCTGCATGGAACTGATCACGCAGTCCCATCATCTTCCTCATCCAAGACTACACTGTTTCCTATACTATTTCAATTTTTTCAAATTTTTCAACACTTCTCTTTTCCCCTAAATCCCACCATTCATCAAACCTTTTCATATCCCCCTCCGTTCTTCCAAAACCTTTTCATACTCCCCTGTTCTTCCCAAAAATCTTCATAAAATTTCAAACCCATCTTCATCTTCCCTGTGCTTACCTCTCTCACGGCGGCGGTTTTCAATTCTTCCCACAGCCTCCTCCGATGGATCCACCCCCGCTCGACACATTTCCGACTACATCTCATCTCGAATCCAGTCCATCCGTCAAAGATGATAATGATGTTTCACTCGGCGCTAAGAAGATTGTTCATCCTAGGTATATCTTTATCCCTTATTTCACATTTTTGTGCCCTAGTTTTTTTACGCTATGTCCTTTTTCACAGGTTAAAGTTGCCAAATGATCCATCAGTCATCATACCTCCTGATTTTGTGGTTCCGGTGTTCCCCATTTACACTCCGCCATTTTCTCATCCAAACGCTGATCCATCATATGGTAACATGAACTGTTTATTTTCTTTATGATGTATAAGCCCTAGATTTTAATTTAGAGAAAATTATCATTTTTTTTGTTGTTGTTTTTGATCTATATCTACTTTAGATTCTCATGTTACAGCTGTTATTAATAAGCATAATCAGAATCAAAATGAAAATGCCCCCTTCATCCCCAAGGATATTACAAAGAACCCAGATTCTAGTCATGTTGATGAACATTTTGCAAATATTCATGCCCAAAAGAGTACCCGGGAATCTGGTCTGGTTGACCCATCAAAGTGGAGACATGGACCTGTTAGAAAGAGTGGTAAGAGAAAGAACTTAGGTTCCTTTAGCAACACAGCAGATACCCCTTTAGTTGTAGATTGCAATGTACCGGTCGCTGAAGACCCAAAATCTTTTGCTCCATAAAAAAAAGGTATGTTTACATCGTTTTAATTTTTATTCATTAAACTTATGTTACTCATTATAATTTAATATTAATACGTTATACAAATTAGGAAAAGTGGCTCCAAAAGTCCATGATCGTTTCAAAGAAGCCAAAAAAAAGGGTATATGGTCATACTTTTACACTTCATTCCTTGCTTCTTACCAACATTGTTTTGAGGAGGGTTTGTTGCCATCTACAAAACAGATTAAGTTCAAAAATCAGTATTTTCGATAATCTTTTCCTTAATAAATTTAATTACCCAATGTTTAAACACTTTTAAACAATTAAGCTTATTAAGGCTAGGATCCAATTGACATGCCATCATTTCATCAGTTGATCTGCTAGAAATGATGCACTCAAAAGGTAAGTGACGATCAATAATTGTACTCCAAGTACAATTCCTAGATTTTATGGGACCTACAAATAACACTTGTGAATCTTGCACCAAGTAATTTGTAGTCATGTTTCATCCCATCTTTTGCCACTGGCCAAGGGTCTCACCGCCTAGCTCGCTTTAATTCGTCCAACTAAGAACGCACAAATTGTCCACCATTGTGTACCAATGAGTGGGAATTTGCCATGTAAATGTCATTTTACCAGTGTGTACCAATGAGTAAGATGACATCCACAAGTGTCCTTTTCAAGGTGGATGGCAAAGACTTAAGTTTGGTTTGGGTCAAAGCTATTTTGATGTGTGATCAAAATGTTATGTGTGAAGATTCATGCACATCTTCACCACATAATGTGTTTATAAAATTCTTAGTTTGTCTTCCAAATCAAAAGAGCTCGGTAGCTCCATTTGCAACACACAAAGAAGTGTAGGGGTGAGGTTTGCACTTTTGCAATTAAAAACCTACCCACTTTAGGGAAGCATGGCGACCCGACTTATACCTCTCTTAGAGTGTGTTCAAATGGGTGAGCCGGTGTTTCTTTTGAGTTTTAGGACACAAATTTTATTTTATAAACAAAATCATATTTCAATAGATATTTAAGCAAATTTCGATTTTCATAAAACAAATTTGCAATAAAACCTTTTATTATGTCACAATTATCACAAATAATCACATAATCTTAGGGTTTCTAATTATCTAACATAATTTTAATCCTCTTTGATATAAGTAATAACCATAAACGATTTGCATGAAACTTCATGGTTTTTACTTCTTTTTAACATTTAAAATTAAAGGTACAACATGTTGATTATCAAATAACAAAAACTTGGGTTCTTAATTTTAGATCACAAAATCAAATTTTAGACCTAAAATTAGGTTTCCGATTCGGCTAGAGGTTTTCGATCCAAAAAAATTAAGATTTCGATCACGACGACTTCGAGTTTACGATGAACAAGTCGAGAAATGAGGGTTTTCGATCGGATTAGGGGTTTACGATCTGGTCGAGAACCAATTTTCCGATCGAGTTACGGGTTTACGATCGAATTGAGGGTTTACGATCGGAAACATAAGGCGGGTCGAGAACCGGTTTCCGATCGAGAACCAACCTACGGGTCGAGAACCGGTTTCGATAGAGAACCTATTCACGGGTCGAGAACCGGTTTTCGATTTGGGAACCAAGCCACGGGTCGAGAACCGGTTTTCGATCAAGAACCTATCCACGGGTCGAGAACTGGTTTTCGATTGGGAACCAAGCCATAGGTCGAGAACCGGTTTTCGATCAAGAATTAGGGTTTTCGTTTTTACTAATTTTCGAAACCTTTTTCCAATTGTAAAACACGATTTTAAGTGGATCGAAAAGCTAGAATCTTGATTTGGTTACCCCCCCTTCCAAGTTTTTATTCCCGGTAATTAATTAAAATCATAGGTGGCTCGTGATACCACTGTTGGGTTATATAACAATTTATTGATTTAAACACGAGTACGCAGCGGATATTATCATATGAATTAATCTAACTAACCGGATAGATAACGTGTACCTTTTTAGCTCGGCAAGAGAAGATCTTCTAGGATTTGAAGTAAATCCCTCTACGATCGCACACACGACACACCGATGTACGTATGCTAGTACTCAATCACGAACTCCTCTTGATGTAGGCTTTGGTCGAACCACTCAAGAAATCGAACCCCCTTGGGTTCTTTTCTTTTTGCCGAATTTTGGAGAGGAAAGAGAGAGAGTTTAGGGTTTTCACTTAATCAGATAAAATCAACACCTAAACCTTAAACCCATAAGGTTTATTTATAGTGTTTGGAGACTTGGAAAACAAGTTAAGGATTGAGATAGGGAGCCCTAATCGAAATCGGCCTAAGGCCCTATCCCAAAGCCTTCTCACAATTGTAATCCAATTATAACTCTCTCTAATTACAACTAACACCCCTGTTAACAATTAACCGTTAGTTTTTAACGTCTCCTCGTTAAATGTTCGTGATAAATGTGACATCCGAGAATTCCAAGGTTAACTTCCGTTAGACAAACTCCGTTAGTTACGTTATAAGTGTCAACTTAGTAACTAATGCTTAACTAGGCCGAATACGTCCACGTCCTTTGGTTGATCACCGAACCCGCCCATATGTACTATGTGTTCATTTATTGTTGTCATTATGTGCAATGTGATTTAAATGCATGATTTAATATTATGAATAGCATGACAAATTGTAAATCCTTGATTATGTGACAAATTTGTACGTTTTAGGTTTCCAGCGAAACTACCGAGCGAAACTATAGTGTCGCCCGGTAGTTAGCTTAACTGCCTGATTCGCTCGTGGTCAGAGCCAGTTTCGCTGGCCAGCGAAACTGCCAGCGAAACTAGCCCCTGATATAAAAGATCTTAATAAACCCTAGTTCTACCATTTGCCTCATTTCACACAAAACACACACCACTTCTTCACCTGCTGCTCTCTCGAGATTTCTGGCCATCCAAGGAGATCATCAAGAGAATCATCATCTCATCTCACTCATTCGATCCTTGATCAAACCGTGAGTCCCAAAAACCATTTACATGCACCTTTTATGTGTTTTCTTTAAAAAGCATGATCAAACCTGCATATAATCGTTAGATCTTCTGTATTTATGTTTAGGAAGGTTAGATCTGTTATAAAGTCACAAACTTTACGTTTGAAATCCATCCATGTTGAAGATTCATGCAATTTAGGTCAAAATATGTTGAAAATGGGTTTTAGAGTGTTTTTGAAGATTTGATGATGTAAATCCATGTTTATGATGATTAAAATGCTCCTGTGACGTTCCTAAATGCCTATATATGCTTAGAAATGAATTACATGATGTATAGAGGCTGTTAGAAAGGTTTTTGTTAGTTTTTCGGGTTTTTCTTGCGACTAGCGAAACTGTGTGTTCATAGGGCGAAATTGTATAGCGAAACTGTATAACACTCCCGAGCGAAACTGCCTAGCGAAACTGTAGTTTCGCCGGGTAAACCAAACCAGACCAGCTCGAGCGAAATTACCGAGCGAAATTCCCTGAACGAAAGTTCAAACCAGTTTCAGGCGAAACTAGGCTAGCGAAACTGTGCCAACAGTTTCGAGCGAAACTAGCCTAGCGAAACTGTGTCACCGGGTACAGCCTAGCGAAAGTGCTGCCCATGCACCTAGCGAAACTGCTAGCGAAACTGCTAGCGAAACTGTGACCAGAACCTAAACTTGTGCAATTTGCTTAAGTGTTATGCCATGACTTACATGATTATGCCATGATGATACATGTTTGATTTCTGTAATATGTGAACCCTTGTTTATGATCAACCATCGGTGTCGTGTGTCGTTATGTCGAGTCGTAGTTCAAACGTGCTATGTTATGGGCCATAGTGACGTTAAGTTAAAGTTTAGACACAACCTAACACCTAAGACCTTAATGTGATTATTAGGTCTTCGTTAAGCAACATTTGGATTAATTAGCAAGTGTAAGCCGAGCAACCTAAGGTGAGTTTCACAAACCCTTTACTTGTGAGCCCGTTTGGGTCACAACGAACATACTAAACAGAAAACAACGCTGACAATTTGAGGTATTGCCAAACGAGATACTTGTTATGGAAGTTGGAGTGTTTTATGGGGAGCACTTGCAACTGTCCATCCTTGGGGTTCCGATTGAAACCCGGAAACAACTTTTGTGACACTTAAACTCTTTTTGGGATTTCGGATGAAATCCAGAATAAACGTTTTAAATATGACTAGTGTAGGTTAAAGTCTAAACCAAATGATATCACATGATTTCTAAGGAATGCTTTAAAACTTGAAATCCTCAACTTAGTACTGATGATCTGGAAAGCGAGGGGATGTTGGGTAGATCTACTGAGGGTTTGACAAACCCTGCTCCGCGGTACACTATTGTGTAGCCAACCGGCCGGGGGCCGAACGGAGTGCAACATCAGCCTGTGTTTAGTTGTGTGGGACACAACTGGAGGTACCAACCATCGGCTGTTGCCGAACTCTGTTACGTCAGCTTTCAGCCCTAGTACGACTTCCTTAGTGCATGGAAACCGGATTAGCTACCCGCGATATCGGTTGACTGCTTTAACTTTTACTTAACTAGTGCATATTCAGTAATCAAACTCTTGGCAATGTTTTGCAAAACCATACTACTTATATATGTTGATACATACGATTATTGAGACCGGGCCAATGCATGTCATGCCCACCGTGAACTCACCAACCGTTAGGTTGACACTTGTGTGGTTTTCACTTTTGCAGATCGTTGAAGAGTATCCGCTGAAGGTTGGCATGGCACGTGAAGACTTAAATTTTATTAAACTTAACTTGGGAATTTATATACAATGATTTGTTTATGTAAAGCACGTGGTTAGTGCTAAGACAAATATTTTTCCGCTGCGTATCTTTTGAAACTGTTTTTATTTATGAACGTTGGACTTTACTCTGATTCGTTTAGTATTTGTAACTAATGGTTGTGGTCCTGGTCTAGCCGCGCCCCTTAACGGTATAAACTCCGTTAGTGGTTAATTGGGGGTGTGACAATAAATATTAATTAACTAATTAATTAATACAAATACATTAGTGTCGAGACGTGTAACCCCGTAGGCTTAAATACTTTCCGGACATACGTTTATTAATACGTGATCATATCCCTACAGCTCCTACTTGAGCTTGCAGTAATAAAGGTAATAACATTGGTTAGCGTCTAGCAACACGCCAATGCTCCCGGAAATATTTAAGTACAGATTCTCAAAGTGTATTTAAATGGTACAGTCATTTACTATCCCTTTGTTACCGATACCGTTGTTAAATATGAATATGGATCAAAGTCATTTCATACTTTAACGATTCTGTTTCTCATTCCATAACTAATTAAAGATTACCAAATTCAAAATCGAGACACATCTGGATTTCATTTGGGCATGGCCATGCAGACATCTTAACTAGTCCCAATGAGGGGCCCAGTGGTATCTGCTTCAACTTTTAAGCTGAAGGAACAAATCCTCTTGACTACATGTGTCCAGTCACATACTTCACTACACTTACTGAAAATAGTCCTTTTGTACTACCTTATTCAGGATAGTTAGAACTATATCAAGTAGGTGCAATCCATACATGCATGACCTTCTTGTATCTCAAGTCTAAGGATAAGTAAAGCAACCATTTACGAATTTCACTTAATGACGGCGATCCATAAAATGGCAATTCGTTAGTGGGGTAGTCCGATATGCATCTTATGAATACCATGTGAGTTTGGTGGGACCATCCATTATATATTCCAAGAATATTACCAATCACTCAGATTTGTCTTAGTTTAACTATATTCCCATATAGTTAATCGACAATGGACAATTTAGAATACTTGACAAGTACTCAAGGATTAAACATGCAAATATATGACACAATTTACTATTAAATGAAATCAAACATATCAAGTACTTTATTTCATTATATAAATAGTAATTGTTTAACATCCCTTATCCAAATACCGAACAACAGACTTACATGATTTAACTAGCTAATTTTAGTCCCATGCCCTCGACATGCCTTTCAAGCTTCGGCCTCGACAAAGCTTTCGTGAAAGGACCAGCTAAGTTAATATCTGTGTGAACTTTGAGTAATCTGATTTCACCTAGTTCGATCTGCTCACGAACATAGTGATATCTCCTAGCATAGTGTATGGCGCCCTTCTGAACTCCGGGTTCTTTGGCAATGATTAATGCACCAGTATTATCACAGTACATATCAATAGGCAAGTTACTTGTAGGGATCACGTCAAGCCCACAAATAAACTTCCTTATCCAGACTGCCTCCATTGCAGCCTCTGAAGCAGCAATGTACTCAGACTCTGTTGCAGACATAGCAACTGTGGTTTGTTTCTTGCTTTTCCAATCCACAGTGCCTCCATTCAGAATGAAGACGTACCCAGACTGAGACTTCGTGTCATCTCTATCAGTCTGAAATCCAGCATCGCAGTATCCGGTCACTTTGAGCTCTTGATCTGGATTTCCCCCATATACCAAAAACAAATCTCTAGTAGCCCGTAGGTACTTGAGAATGGTCTTAACAGCAGTCCAGTGACTTTCACCTGGATTCTGTTGAAATTGGCTAACGATATTATGCGCAAACGCTATATCAGGTCTAGTGCATCTCACCGCATATATTATAGAGCCTACAGCCGAAGCATAAGGGACTCTTTGCATACGCTTCACCTCATCAGGTGTAGAAGCACCTTGTTTGACCGATAGACCAAGTCCTTCCTGCATAGGTACTGTACCACGCTTGGAATTCTCCATCTTGAATCGCTTCAAGATCTTATCAATATAAGCACTTTGACTTAGTCCAATCAACCGCTTAGTTCTATCTCTATAGATCTTGATTCCAAGAATGAATGCTGCTTCTCCCAAGTCTTTCATGGCAAAACACTTTCCAAGATGGGATTTTACATCTTGCAACATTGGAATGTGTTTTCCTATAATCAATATGTCATCTACATATAAGACAAGGAAAGTAACATTACTCCCACTAGCTTTGCGATATACACATGGCTCATCGGGATTCTGAACGAAACCAAACTTTTTGATTTCTTCATCAAACCGTTTATTCCAACTCCTCGATGCTTGCTTTAGTCCATAAATGGACCTTTGAAGCTTGCATACTTGGTTGGGATGTTCTGGATCAATAAACCCTTCAGGTTGATCCATATAGACTTCTTCATCCAAGTAACCATTTAAGAAGGCAGTCTTAACATCCATTTTTCATATCTCAAAGTCATAGTACGCTGCTATGGCTAAGAGAATCCTAATAGCTCTAATGTCAGCTACTGGTGAAAAGGTCTCATCATAGTCAACGCCAAAACGTTGAGTATAACCTTTCGCCACGAGACGAGCTTTATAGGTGTGTACATTTCCATCCATGTCGGTCTTCTTCTTGAAGATCCATTTACTCCCAACGGTCTTCGCGTTAGGAGGAAGATCAACCAAGTTCCAAACTTGATTATCTCTCATGGATTTCATTTCCACGTTCGCAGCTTCAAGCCATTTGTCAGATTCCGGATCTGATAATGCAGCTTTGAAGTTCGGAGGCTCATTGAGATCTCCTGATACGTTTTCCTCGGATTCGACTAGACCAATCCATCTATCCGGGTTACGTATGACCCTTTCGGATCTACGAAGTGGAATCGCAACATCATCGACTTGAGGTTCATCACTTTGAACATCCCCCCCCCCCCCAAGTTGATGATTGCTAGTTGTTTCAGAAGGTGACACATCTTCTAGTAGTTCTACAATTCTCCCACTGTTCTCTTGAGCTATAAAATTCTTTTCAAAGAATTCAGCATATCGAGCAACACGAACAGTATTTTCGGAAGGATTGTAAAAGTAGTAACCCATTGTTTCCTTTGGGTATCCTACAAAGATGCACTTAGTAGTCCTGGGTTGTAGTTTGTCAGGCGTATCACGCTTCACAAGTGCCTCACATCCCCAGACTCTTAAGTAAGACAACACAGGGACTTCTCCATGCCACAATTGATGCGGTGTCTTTTCAACCTTCTTGGTTGGAACCATATTTAGAACGCGTACAGCGGTTTCTAGAGCAAAATCCCAAAATGATATTGGGAGATTTGTAAGGTTCATCATCGACCTGACCATTTCTAGTAAGGTTCGATTCCTCCTCTCAGATACTCCATTATGCTGAGGAGTGTAAGGAGGAGTAAGCTGTTGGACAAATTCCACACGCTTTAAGATAATCCTTAAACTCTTGGCTTAAGTATTCTCCACCACGATCCGAACGAAGGATCTTGATGGTCTTTCCGAGTTGATTTTCTACTTCGTTCTTGAACTCTTTGAATGTTTCAAACACTTCATGTTTATGTTTAAGCAGGTAAACATAACCATAACGACTGAAATCATCCGTGAAAGTCACGAAGTAGCTAGCACCTTTTCTTGACACATGCCTAAATGGGCCACAAACATCAGTATGAATGAGTCCAAGTAGTTCTTTAGCCCTTTGCGGCTTGTTCGGAAAGGGTTTTCTTGTCATCTTTCCTGAGATACAGGAAACGCATTTTTCAAATGATTCATCATTTGATTGTAAGATCCCTTCACGTTGAAGTCTTTCAATGCGGTTTTTGCCAACATGGGCAAGACGACAGTGCCAAAGATAGGTAGAGTCCAAACTAGTTTTGGCTCGTTTGCTAATATTGTACATTGAATTATTTGAAACACAACCACGCATATCAATTTCATAAATGCCATCACAAGGAACAACATCAAAATAATGAACATTATTTTTAGAAACTGAAATACCGATATTATTAAATGCATTAATAAATCCTTGGTTTTTCAACAAAGAAACTGAAATTACACCTCTAGTAATAGAAGGTGCATAATGACAATTGTCTAATACAATAATTAACCCAGAAGGCAGAATTAAATGATATTCTCCTATAGCTTCCACAGCTGCTGGCAAACCATTTCCCACAAACAACTGCAAAGCTCCAGGCTTCAGTTTCCTCCTCTTTCTAAGACCCTGTAACGAATTACAGATGTGAGTTCCACAGCCAGTGTCATACACCCATGAATCACACTTAGAAAAGGAAAATAATTCAATTGTGAAGATACCTGAAGTACTAGCCCCGCTAGTATTCTTTTTCTTCTTCATCAACTCAGCTAGATAGGTAGGACAGTTCCTCTTCCAGTGTCCAACTTCACCACAATGGTGACAGATCTGGTCTTTAGCCGGATGCTCTTTTGCGGCCGGAGGGGTTTGCTTGGTTTTAGGAACAAGCGCAACTGCCTTGCCTTTTCCCTTACCATCATTCTTGCCCTTCGCCTTTTGCGGTCGTTTAGCCTTTTGGATCTTTCCCCCTTTGATCATAAGAACTTGGGGTGTTTCAGTGGCCTTCTTAGGAATCGTTTTCTCATACTCGACAAGCATAGCATGAAGCTCAGGTATAGTTTTAGTCATACTATGCATGTTGTAGTTGCGCACAAAACCCTCATAATCCTTCGTAAGAGATTTGAGGATCATGCCAACTGCCACAGCCTGATTATACCCATAATTGAGCGATTCCAATTTGTCAAAGTAGCTCTTCATCTTGAGCACATGACTACTGACCGATTTACCAGTTTCAAGCTTCAAGTCGTGGAGTTCCACAACTAGGTCGAACAATTCAACACCAGCTTGTTTTTCATACATCTTCTTTAGCTCTTTGATCATATCACAAGGTGTATGAAATTCGTATTGCTTCTGAAGATCGGGAGTCATACTCGAGATCATCATGCAAGCAACCTCATCGTATCTGCTATACTCTGCATTGTAGAACGCTTTCTCTTGTTCAGAAGCATTAGCAGCTGGCTCGGTCGGCCAATGATTTTCAAGGACATCGGTCCTACGTTCAACTCTAAGGACGATCCTTAGTTGACGATACCAGTCATTGAAGTTAGATCCATTCAGCTTTTCTCTTTCAAACATTTGACGAAAAGCATGACCAACATTGTTTTGAGGAGGGTTTGTTGCCATCTACAAAACAGATTAAGTTCAAAAATCAGTATTTTCGATAATCTTTTCCTTAATAAATTTAATTACCCAATGTTTAAACACTTTTAAACAATTAAGCTTATTAAGGCTAGGATCCAATTGACATGCCATCATTTCATCAGTTGATCTGCTAGAAATGATGCACTCAAAAGGTAAGTGACGATCAATAATTGTACTCCAAGTACAATTCCTAGATTTTATGGGACCTACAAATAACACTTGTGAATCTTGCACCAAGTAATTTGTAGTCATGTTTCATCCCATCTTTTGCCACGGGCCAAGGGTCTCACCGCCTAGCTCGCTTTAAGTCGTCCAACTAAGAACGCACAAATTGTCCACCATTGTGTACCAATGAGTGGGAATTTGCCATGTAAATGTCATTTTACCATTGTGTACCAATGAGTAAGATGACATCCACAAGTGTCCTTTTCAAGGTGGATGGCAAAGACTTAAGTTTGGTTTGGGTCAAAGCAATTTTGATGTGTGATCAAAATGTTATGTGTGAAGATTCATGCACATCTTCACCACATAATGTGTTTATAAAATTCTTAGTTTGTCTTCCAAATCAAAAGAGCTCGGTAGCTCCATTTGCAACACACAAAGAAGCGTAGGGGTGAGGTTTGCACTTTTGCAATTAAAAACCTACCCACTTTAGGGAAGCATGGCGACCCGACTTATACCTCTCTTAGAGTGTGTTCAAATGGGTGAGCCGGTGTTTCTTTTGAGTTTTAGGACACAAATTTTATTTTATAAACAAAATCATATTTCAATAGATATTTAAGCAAATTTCGATTTTCATAAAACAAATTTGCAATAAAACCTTTTATTATGTCACAATTATCACAAATAATCACATAATCTTAGGGTTTCTAATTATCTAACATAATTTTAATTTTAATCCTCTTTGATATAAGTAATAACCATAAACGATTTGCATGAAACTTCATGGTTTTTACTTCTTTTTAACATTTAAAATTAAAGGTACAACATGTTGATTATCAAATAACAAAAACTTGGGTTCTTAATTTTAGATCACAAAATCAAATTTTAGACCTAAAATTAGGGTTTCCGATTCGGCTAGAGGTTTTCGATCCAAAAAAATTAAGATTTCGATCACGACGACTTCGAGTTTACGATGAACAAGTCGAGAAATTAAGGGTTTTCGATCGGATTAGGGGTTTACGATCTGGTCGAGAACCAATTTTCTGATCGAGTTACGAGTTTACGATCGAATTGAGGGTTTACGATCGGAAACATAAGGCGGGTCGAGAACCGGTTTCCGATCGAGAACCAACCTACGGGTCGAGAACCGGTTTCGATCGAGAACCTATTCACGGGTCGAGAACCGGTTTTCGATTTGGGAACCAAGCCACGGGTCGAGAACCGGTTTTCGATCAAGAACCTATCCACGGGTCGAGAACCGGTTTTCGATTGGGAACCAAGCCACGGGTCGAGAACCGGTTTTCGATCGAGATTAGGGTTTTTCGTTTTTACTAATTTGCGAAACCTTTTTCCAATTGTAAAACACGATTTTAAGTGGATCGAAAAGCTAGAATCTTGATTTGGTTACCCCCCTTCCAAGTTTTTATTCCCGGTAATTAATTAAAATCATAGGTGGCTCGTGATACCACTGTTGGGTTATATAACAATTTATCGATTTAAACACGAGTACGCAGCGGATATTATCCTATGAATTAATCTAACTAACCGGATAGACAACGTGTACCTTTTTAGCTCGGCAAGAGAAGATCTTCTAGGATTTGAAGTAAATCCCTCTACGATCGCACACACGACACACCGATGTACGTATGCTAGTACTCAATCACGAACTCCTCTTGATGTAGGCTTTGGTCGAACCACTCAAGAAATCGAACCCCCTTGGGTTCTTTTCTTTTTGCCGAATTTTAGAGAGGAAAGAGAGAGAGTTTAGGGTTTTCACTTTATCAGATAAAATGCAACACCTAAACCTTAAACCCATAAGGTTTATTTATAGTGTTTGGAGACTTGGAAAACAAGTTAAGGATTGAGATAGGGAGCCCTAATCGAAATCGGCCCTAAGGCCCTATCCCAAAGCCTTCTCACAATTGTAATCCAATTATAACTCTCTCTAATTACAACTAACACCCCTGTTAACAATTAACCGTTAGTTTTTAACGACTCCTCGTTAAATGTTCGTGATAAATATTAATTAACTAATTAATTAATACAAATACATTAGTGTCGAGACGTGTAACCCCGTAGGCTTAAATACTTTCCGGACATACGCTTATTAATACGTGATCATATCCCTACACTTGGCCCTAGGAGTTGTCACGCATCGGATTTACTCATGAACACAAGGTACAACAGAGACAACTAAAGCAGCAGAAATAAAAACTTTTATTCATATGCCAAGCATTACATAGTAAGAGAGACAAATGCAAAATAGAAATAAATATCTCCATGCCAGTCTTCGAAAATGTCTTCTCTTGATAGCTTGACATTATCTTGATAGTGTACGCCCCCTAGTTCCTGCTCACATCTCAGCCTTCCCTTTTCGATCCGAAAGTCCAGCCTCATCTGACATACATAACTTAACAAGTCAGCTTACGCTGGTGAGTTCTACGTTTTTGGAAAACTTTACCTTTCGAAGACACTTAGGTCTGTCAAACACATTTATGCAATTAGACAATCAAACACAAAGCATATAGCACATATATTCACATACCCTAATCTCGTGAATAGACTAACCTTCTGTTGCTTTGTCATCCTTATCTCATATTAAGAACGTATCCTAATGTTAAGTGCTATCTTAGGGAAATAGTGTTTCTATTTGCCTTACGAACACATCGTGTAGCAATGGTCCCTTTTAGTTTTGACACTATATAGCTTTGACGCTTTCTGGCTTTGACGTCGCTTAGCTTTGACGCTTGGTTTTGACACCATTGGGACAACACTATTTAACTTCTTGTTTCAGAAGCCCCTTACTCACCAATCTTTTCTTGATTACCATCCTTAATCTATTCTACTAGAAACATCGAAATGGCAATCTATCTTTCCTCTAATCATCACCATACAATCAATACATATAACAAGCAATTATAATAATTGAGAGTATTTTCACAAAACGTTATGTATATCAGCCCAAAACGGTTTAAAACATTTAAAGAATTTAAAAGAGGGCTCATAGGACTCACCTTAGGTTGCGAAGTAGTTTCTTGCCTTATTCCTTCATGAAACTAACTTGCTTTAACGTGATGTCCCTAGCAAGACATCCTAGATGTTACAAGCGGTCATTAAGGCTAACCCCTTTATCTTAAACCCAATCCCTTGTTGGTTTAACATCCATTTGTCTAAATAACAGTTTTTCCCCTTATGGGAAAAAGTCTTCTTTTATTGATACTTATGAAGAGGTGCATTCCTATAAGTAAACGCTCACTCCGGTATTGCCCAGTGAAGCGTATGCCATGTCCCAGTTGGGATTTATGCGACAACGTCACTATGCCAGAAACCCAAGTGTACAGGCGCCACCCTTCCAGTCCGCACCAACTTCTAGATATTCGAGTAACTCGGTACATTCAATACTTTACCAAAACCCATGTTTTAACTTATATATACTTAGTACATATATATATAATTATGTACTTTTGTTGAATATCATTACCCTTGCCCAAGCCTTTATGCCCTTGATGAGTGATTCTCATGACCGACCGTATAGGCGTTATCACGACCAGGAGGCGGGTTTACTATGAGATATCACCCATATTTGTGTTTTAGTTTGGTGATGATTATGACCGACCGTATAGGTGTTATCACGACCAGGAGGCGGAATTACTATGATCAAAACACCAATGTTTATGTTCTTGTTATTTGTTTACTTGTTCTTGATAAACCAACATGGTGAAACCATACCAACCCTTCTTTAAACATGAACTAACTTAAGGCTTTCTTAAAACATGTTATTCTAAGGCTTCATACCAAATTTCAACCCATGATTCCCACTAGAACTCCCAATCTCAACAAAACATGTTCAAGAACCTTAATCTTGCAATATTCTTAAAAGGCATATCTAAGTGTTATGAATCATGAAACTAATTGAAGGCTTATGTTAAACATACCTTAAGTTGATCTATTCCAGAAGATGGGCTCCTAACTCCCTTTGAATCTTTAAAAATGCAAGCTAGAGTGTTCTTGGTGTTCTTGAGGTTTCTTAGAGGTTTTAGGTTGATTTTAGGTGAATTAGCAAGGAAAAATGGATGGATTTATGGCCTATTTATAGCCAAACACTCCTAACCTGATGCTTACACATGGCATGATGACTAAGCATCAGTTTTGACACCTAAGGGGTGTGAATATGACACATGGCAAGTGAATATGACACCAAATCAACCAAAAAAATGACACTTGTCATGAGCTCCTCTTTTGCTTTTCAAACAAGCGTAGAACTTTCCAAAATGCCATCTTTAACCCTCGAACTTATATAAAACATGCATCTAAGGTTCCTAAATATCCTAAGACTTTTTCTTATAATCATCTAAGCCTCGGGACACGCAAAATGATAAAGATAAACTTAATTATTTATCTAACTGTTATTCCGATTTCGCCTATATTTCTTTCTATCAAATATCTTCGCAACTACGTATTCACCTATATCATCATGTGTATACATGTATCACTAATATAACTCATATATAACATTTATATAACATGCAAACACGTATTTTTATTACTATTTTAACCCGATAAACTCATAGTTTATCTATATAACTTCAATTACACATTAGTTAACATTTTAACATGTTTATAACATAAACACACACCTATAAATATATAAACACATATACATTTATTACCTTAACTTTTGGGGTGTTACAAAAACGTATGAATTTCGAACACGTTACGCAGAATTCAGACTTTCGTCTAACACCTTAGAGGAGGTCGAATGATTTGGTGCAAACGTCAGTGTTCGACATCCAACACTAAACCGAACACCGATATGATGCAGAATTCACGCACTATGTAATAGTGTTATTTCACTGATCTAGCCTGATCATTGAACTTACGAATTCGCAATCATGTCCTCGAGTTTTGATTTAGGATTGCCAAAGTTAGTTGTTTCTTAAGATTCAGTGTTTATCTTGAACAGTGAGTCTTCTTAAGTGAATCGGACTTGTGCTAATGTAGTGCCCTTGGTGAGCACACGTACGACTGTGTTATCACTTGAGCATGTTAACCAACTATCTATAGAGTCGAATTAACCCTTTGAATGTTTTATGGCATTCCTAGTTCAGATTCAATTAAGATGGCTATTAATGTTCAACGAGTATCAGTACTCTATATATAAACATATATTTCCTTTCATCAGTGTCTGGCAGTGATGATGTGATTTTCCATCTAAGGTCGTGGCATAATCATTTACGGAAAAATTCCATGCAATATTTAGTATTGGATTTCTTTCGTATCATATTTAGTACGATTCGAATCGTTTCAAGAGATTGTGTTGATACCTGATATGTGCGTCGTGTGAAGTATCAAGTAACGGACAAGTTCAAGCCAAGTGACTGTTGGCCGAACCTGGTCCGAACCAAGAGTTCGGACTGGCCGAACCTGAGGTTCGGCAGAGTTCGGCCAGTCGACTATAAATAGAAGTTTGTTCATACTTTAACGATTCTGTTTCTCATTCCATAACTAATTAAAGATTACCAAATTCAAAATCGAGACACATCTGGATTTCATTTGGGCATGGCCATGCAGACATCTTAATTAGTCCCAATGAGGGGCCCAGTGGTATCTGCTTCAACTTTTAAGCTGAAGGAACAAATCCTCTTGACTACACGTGTCCAGTCACATACTTCACTACACTTACTGAAAATAGCCCTTTTGTACTACCTTATTCAGGATAGTTAGAACTATATCAAGTAGGTGCAATCCATACATGCATGACCTGCTTGTATCTCAAGTCTAAGGATAAGTAAAGCAACCATTTACGAATTTCACTTAATGACGACGATCCATAAAGTGACAATTCGTTAGTGGGGTAGTCCGATATGCATCCTATGAATACCATGTGAGTTTGGTGGGACCATCCATTATATATTCCAAGAATATTACCAATCACTCAGATTTGTCTTAGTTTAACTATATTCCCATATAGTTAATCGACAATGGACAATTTAGAATACTTGACAAGTACTCAAGGATTAAACATGCAAATATAGGACACAATTTACTATTAAATGAAATCAAACATATCAAGTACTTTATTTCATTATATAAATAGAAATTGTTTAACATCCCTTATCCAAATACCGAACAACAGACATACATGATTTAACTAGCTAATTTTAGTCCCATGCCCTCGGCATGCCTTTCAAGCTTCGGCCTCGACAAAGCTTTCGTGAAAGGATCAGCTAAGTTAATATCTGTGTGAACTTTGAGTAATCTGATTTCACCTAGTTCGATCTGCTCACGAACATAGTGATATCTCCTGGCATAGTGTCTGGCGCCCTTCTGAACTCCAGGTTCTTTGGCAATGATTAATGCACCAGTATTATCACAGTACATATCAATAGGCAAGTTACTTGTAGGGATCACGTCAAGCCCACAAATAAATTTCCTTATCCAGACTGCCTCCATTGCAGCCTCTGAAGCAGCAATGTACTCAGACTCTGTTGCAGACATAGCAACTGTGGTTTGTTTCTTGCTTTTCCAATCCACAGCGCCTCCATTCAGAATGAAGACGTACCCAGACTGAGACTTCGTGTCATCTCTATCAGTCTGAAATCCAGCATCGCAGTATCCGGTCACTTTGAGCTCTTGATCTGGATTTCCCCCATATACCAAAAACAAATCTCTAGTAGCCCGTAGGTACTTGAGAATGGTCTTAACAGCAGTCCAGTGACTTTCACCTGGATTCTGTTGAAATCGGCTAACGATATTATGCGCAAACGCTATATCAGGTCTAGTGCATCTCACCGCATACATTATAGAGCCTACAGCCGAAGCATAAGGGACTCTTTGCATACGCTTCACCTCATCAGGTGTAGAAGCACCTTGTTTGACCGATAGACCAAGTCCTTCCTGCATAGGTACTGTACCACGCTTGGAATTCTCCATCTTGAATCGCTTCAAGATCTTATCAATATAAGCACTTTGACTTAGTCCAATCAACCGCTTAGTTCTATCTCTATAGATCTTGATTCCAAGAATGAATGCTGCTTCTCCCAAGTCTTTCATGGCAAAACACTTTCCAAGATGGGATTTTACATCTTGCAACATTGGAATGTGTTTTCCTATAATCAATATGTCATCTACATATAAGACAAGGAAAGTAACATTACTCCCACTAGCTTTGCGATATACACATGGCTCATCGGGATTCTGAACGAAACCAAACTTTTTGATTTCTTCATCAAACCGTTTATTCCAACTCCTCGATGCTTGCTTTAGTCCATAAATGGACCTTTGAAGCTTGCATACTTGGTTGGGATGTTCTGGATCAATAAACCCTTCAGGTTGATCCATATAGACTTCTTCATCCAAGTAACCATTTAAGAAGGCAGTCTTAACATCCATTTGTCATATCTCAAAGTCATAGTATGCTGCTATGGCTAAGAGAATCCTAATAGCTCTAATGTCAGCTACTGGTGAAAAGGTCTCATCATAGTCAACGCCAAAACGTTGAGTATAACCTTTCGCCACGAGACGAGCTTTATAGGTGTGTACATTTCCATCCATGTCGGTCTTCTTCTTGAAGATCCATTTACTCCCAACGGTCTTCGCGTTAGGAGGAAGATCAACCAAGTTCCAAACTTGATTATCTCTCATGGATTTCATTTCCACGTTCGCAGCTTCAAGCCATTTGTCAGATTCCGGATCTGATAATGCAGCTTTGAAGTTCGGAGGCTCATTGAGATCTCCTGATACGTTTTCCTCGGATTCGACTAGACCAATCCATCTATCCGGGTTACGTATGACCCTTTCGGATCTACGAAGTGGAATCGCAACATCATCGACTTGAGGTTCATCACTTTGAACATTCCCCCCCCCCCCAAGTTGATGATTGCTAGTTGTTTCAGAAGGTGACACATCTTCTAGTAGTTCTACAATTCTCCCACTGTTCTCTTGAGCTATAAAATTCTTTTCAAAGAATTCAGCATATCGAGCAACACGAACAGTATTTTCGGAAGGATTGTAAAAGTAGTAACCCATTGTTTCCTTTGGGTATCCTACGAAGATGCACTTAGTAGTCCTGGGTTGTAGTTTGTCAGGCGTATCACGCTTCACAAGTGCCTCACATCCCCAGACTCTTAAGTAAGACAACACAGGGACTTCTCCATGCCACAATTGATGCGGTGTCTTTTCAACCTTCTTGGTTGGAACCATATTTAGAACGCGTACAGCGGTTTCTAGAGCAAAATCCCAAAATGATATTGGGAGAGTTGTAAGGTTCATCATCGACCTCACCATTTCTAGTAGGGTTCGATTCCTCCTCTCAGACACTCCATTATGCTGAGGAGTGTAAGGAGGAGTAAGCTGTTGGACAATTCCACACGCTTTAAGATAATCCTTAAACTCTTGGCTTAAGTATTCTCCACCACGATCCGAACGAAGGATCTTGATGGTCTTTCCGAGTTGATTTTCTACTTCGTTCTTGAACTCTTTGAATGTTTCAAACACTTCATGTTTATGTTTAAGCAGGTAAACATAACCATAATGACTGAAATCATCCGTGAAAGTCACGAAGTAGCTAGCACCTTTTCTTGACACATGCCTAAATGGGCCACAAACATCAGTATGAATGAGTCCAAGTAGTTCTTTAGCCCTTTGCGGCTTGTTCGGAAAGGGTTTTCTTGTCATCTTTCCTGAGATACAGGAAACGCATTTTTCAAATGATTCATCATTTGATTGTAAGATCCCTTCACGTTGAAGTCTTTCAATGCGGTTTTTGCCAACATGGGCAAGACGACAGTGCCAAAGATAGGTAGAGTCCAAACTAGTTTTGGCTCGTTTGCTAATATTGTACATTGAATTATTTGAAACACAACCACGCATATCAATTTCATAAATGCCATCACAAGGAACAACATCAAAATAATGAACATTATTTTTAGAAACTGAAATACCGATATTATTAAATGCATTAATAAATCCTTGGTTTTTCAACAAAGAAACTGAAATTACACCTCTAGTAATAGAAGGTGCATAATGACAATTGTCTAATACAATAATTAACCCAGAAGGCAGAATTAAATGATATTCTCCTATAGCTTCCACAGCTGCTGGCAAACCATTTCCCACAAACAACTGCAAAGCTCCAGGCTTCAGTTTCCTCCTTTTTCTAAGACCCTGTAACGAATTACAGATGTGAGTTCCACAGCCAGTGTCATACACCCATGAATCACACTTAGAAAAGGAAAATAATTCAATTGTGAAGATACCTGAAGTACTAGCCCCGCTAGTATTCTTTTTCTTCTTCATCAACTCAGCTAGATAGGTAGGACAGTTCCTCTTCCAGTGTCCAACTTCACCACAATGGTGACAGATCTGGTCTTTAGCCGGATGCTCTTTTGCGGCCGGAGGGGTTTGCTTGGTTTTAGGAAAAAGCGCAACTGCCTTGCCTTTTCCCTTACCATCATTCTTGCCCTTCGCCTTTTGCGGTCGTTTAGCCTTTTGGATCTTTCCCCCTTTGATCATAAGAACTTGGGGTGTTTCAGTGGCCTTCTTAGGAATCGTTTTCTCATACTCGACAAGCATAGCATGAAGCTCTAGGTATAGTTTTAGTCATACTATGCATGTTGTAGTTGCGCACAAATCCCTCATAATCCTTCGTAAGAGATTTGAGGATCATGCCAACTGCCACAGCCTGATTATACCCATAATTGAGCGATTCCAATTTGTCAAAGTAGCTCTTCATCTTGAGCACATGACTACTGACCGATTTACCAGTTTCAAGCTTCAAGTCGTGGAGTTCCACAACTAGGTCGAACAATTCAACACCAGCTTGTTTTTCATACATCTTCTTTAGCTCTTTGATCATATCACAAGGTGTATGAAATTCGTATTGCTTCTGAAGATCAGGAGTCATACTCGAGATCATCATGCAAGCAACCTCATCGTATCTGCTATACTCTGCATTGTAGAACGCTTTCTCTTGTTCAGAAGCATTAGCAGCTGGCTCGGTCGGCCAATGATTTTCAAGGACATCGGTCCTACGTTCAACTCTAAGGACGATCCTTAGTTGACGATACCAGTCATTGAAGTTAGATCCATTCAGCTTTTCTCTTTCAAACATTTGACGAAAAGCATGACCAACATTGTTTTGAGGAGGGTTTGTTGCCATCTACAAAACAGATTAAGTTCAAAAATCAGTATTTTCGATAATCTTTTCCTTAATAAATTTAATTACCCAATGTTTAAACACTTTTAAACAATTAAGCTTATTAAGGCTAGGATCCAATTGACATGCCATCATTTCATCAGTTGATCTGCTAGAAATGATGCACTCAAAAGGTAAGTGACGATCAATAATTGTACTCCAAGTACAATTCCTAGATTTTATGGGACCTACAAATAACACTTGTGAATCTTGCACCAAGTAATTTGTAGTCATGTTTCATCCCATCTTTTGCCACGGGCCAAGGGTCTCACCGCCTAGCTCGCTTTAAGTCGTCCAACTAAGAACGCACAAATTGTCCACCATTGTGTACCAATGAGTGGGAATTTGCCATGTAAATGTCATTTTACCATTGTGTACCAATGAGTAAGATGACATCCACAAGTGTCCTTTTCAAGGTGGATGGCAAAGACTTAAGTTTGGTTTGGGTCAAAGCTATTTTGATGTGTGATCAAAATGTTATGTGTGAAGATTCATGCACATCTTCACCACATAATGTGTTTATAAAATTCTTAGTTTGTCTTCCAAATCAAAAGAGCTCGGTAGCTCCATTTGCAACACACAAAGAAGCGTAGGGGTGAGGTTTGCACTTTTGCAATTAAAAACCTACCCACTTTAGGGAAGCATGGCGACCCGACTTATACCTCTCTTAGAGTGTGTTCAAATGGGTGAGCCGGTGTTTCTTTTGAGTTTTAGGACACAAATTTTATTTTATAAACAAAATCATATTTCAATAGATATTTAAGCAAATTTCGATTTTCATAAAACAAATTTGCAATAAAACCTTTTATTATGTCACAATTATCACAAATAATCACATAATCTTAGGGTTTCTAATTATCTAACATAATTTTAATCCTCTTTGATATAAGTAATAACCATAAACGATTTGCATGAAACTTCATGGTTTTTACTTCTTTTTAACATTTAAAATTAAAGGTACAACATGTTGATTATCAAATAACAAAAACTTGGGTTCTTAATTTTAGATCACAAAATCAAATTTTAGACCTAAAATTAGGGTTTCCGATTCGGCTAGAGGTTTTCGATCCAAAAAAATTAAGATTTCGATCACGACGACTTCGAGTTTACGATGAACAAGTCGAGAAATGAGGGTTTTCGATCGGATTAGGGGTTTACGATCTGGTCGAGAACCAATTTTCCGATCGAGTTACGGGTTTACGATCGAATTGAGGGTTTACGATCGGAAACATAAGGCGGGTCGAGAACCGGTTTCCGATCGAGAACCAACCTACGGGTCGAGAACCGGTTTCGATCGAGAACCTATTCACGGGTCGAGAACCGGTTTTCGATTTGGGAACCAAGCCACGGGTCGAGAACCGGTTTTCGATCAAGAACCTATCCACGGGTCGAGAACTGGTTTTCGATTGGGAACCAAGCCACGGGTCGAGAACCGGTTTTCGATCAAGAATTAGGGTTTTTCGTTTTTACTAATTTGCGAAACCTTTTTCCAATTGTAAAACACGATTTTAAGTGGATCGAAAAGCTAGAATCTTGATTTGGTTACCCCCCCTTCCAAGTTTTTATTCCCGGTAATTAATTAAAATCATAGGTGGCTCGTGATACCACTGTTGGGTTATATAACAATTTATCGATTTAAACACGAGTACGCAGCGGATATTATCCTATGAATTAATCTAACTAACCGGATAGACAACGTGTACCTTTTTAGCTCGGCAAGAGAAGATCTTCTAGGATTTGAAGTAAATCCCTCTACGATCGCACACACGACACACCGATGTACGTATGCTAGTACTCAATCACGAACTCCTCTTGATGTAGGCTTTGGTCGAACCACTCAAGAAATCGAACCCCCTTGGGTTCTTTTCTTTTTGCCGAATTTTAGAGAGGAAAGAGAGAGAGTTTAGGGTTTTCACTTAATCAGATAAAATCAACACCTAAACCTTAAACCCATAAGGTTTATTTATAGTGTTTGGAGACTTGGAAAACAAGTTAAGGATTGAGATAGGGAGCCCTAATCGAAATCGGCCTAAGGCCCTATCCCAAAGCCTTCTCACAATTGTAATCCAATTATAACTCTCTCTAATTACAACTAACACCCCTGTTAACAATTAACCGTTAGTTTTTAACGACTCCTCGTTAAATGTTCGTGATAAATATTAATTAACTAATTAATTAATACAAATACATTAGTGTCGAGACGTGTAACCCCGTAGGCTTAAATACTTTCCGGACATACGTTTATTAATACGTGATCATATCCCTACACTTGGCCCTAGGAGTTGTCACGCATCGGATTTACTCATGAACACAAGGTACAACAGAGACAACTAAAGCAGCAGAAATAAAAACTTTTATTCATATGCCAAGCATTACATAGTAAGAGAGACAAATGCAAAATAGAAATAAATATCTCCATGCCAGTCTTCGAAAATGTCTTCTCTTGATAGCTTGACATTATCTTGATAGTGTACGCCCCCTAGTTCCTGCTCACATCTCAGCCTTCCCTTTTCGATCCGAAAGTCCAGCCTCATCTGACATACATAACTTAACAAGTCAGCTTACGCTGGTGAGTTCTACGTTTTTGGAAAACTTTACCTTTCGAAGACACTTAGGTCTGTCAAACACATTTATGCAATTAGACAATCAAACACAAAGCATATAGCACATATATTCACATACCCTAATCTCGTGAATAGACTAACCTTCTGTTGCTTTGTCATCCTTATCTCATATTAAGAACGTATCCTAATGTTAAGTGCTATCTTAGGGAAATAGTGTTTCTATTTGCCTTACGAACACATCGTGTAGCAATGGTCCCTTTTAGTTTTGACACTATATAGCTTTGACGCTTTCTGGCTTTGACGTCGCTTAGCTTTGACGCTTGGTTTTGACACCATTGGGACAACACTATTTAACTTCTTGTTTCAGAAGCCCCTTACTCACCAATCTTTTCTTGATTACCATCCTTAATCTATTCTACTAGAAACATCGAAATGGCAATCTATCTTTCCTCTAATCATCACCATACAATCAATACATATAACAAGCAATTATAATAATTGAGAGTATTTTCACAAAACGTTATGTATATCAGCCCAAAACGGTTTAAAACATTTAAAGAATTTAAAAGAGGGCTCATAGGACTCACCTTAGGTTGCGAAGTAGTTTCTTGCCTTATTCCTTCATGAAACTAACTTGCTTTAACGTGATGTCCCTAGCAAGACATCCTAGATGTTACAAGCGGTCATTAAGGCTAACCCCTTTATCTTAAACCCAATCCCTTGTTGGTTTAACATCCATTTGTCTAAATAACAGTTTTTCCCCTTATGGGAAAAAGTCTTCTTTTATTGATACTTATGAAGAGGTGCATTCCTATAAGTAAACGCTCACTCCGGTATTGCCCAGTGAAGCGTATGCCATGTCCCAGTTGGGATTTATGCGACAACGTCACTATGCCAGAAACCCAAGTGTACAGGCGCCACCCTTCCAGTCCGCACCAACTTCTAGATATTCGAGTAACTCGGTACATTCAATACTTTACCAAAACCCATGTTTTAACTTATATATACTTAGTACATATATATATAATTATGTACTTTTGTTGAATATCATTACCCTTGCCCAAGCCTTTATGCCCTTGATGAGTGATTCTCATGACCGACCGTATAGGCGTTATCACGACCAGGAGGCGGGTTTACTATGAGATATCACCCATATTTGTGTTTTAGTTTGGTGATGATTATGACCGACCGTATAGGTGTTATCACGACCAGGAGGCGGAATTACTATGATCAAAACACCAATGTTTATGTTCTTGTTATTTGTTTACTTGTTCTTGATAAACCAACATGGTGAAACCATACCAACCCTTCTTTAAACATGAACTAACTTAAGGCTTTCTTAAAACATGTTATTCTAAGGCTTCATACCAAATTTCAACCCATGATTCCCACTAGAACTCCCAATCTCAACAAAACATGTTCAAGAACCTTAATCTTGCAATATTCTTAAAAGGCATATCTAAGTGTTATGAATCATGAAACTAATTGAAGGCTTATGTTAAACATACCTTAAGTTGATCTATTCCAGAAGATGGGCTCCTAACTCCCTTTGAATCTTTAAAAATGCAAGCTAGAGTGTTCTTGGTGTTCTTGAGGTTTCTTAGAGGTTTTAGGTTGATTTTAGGTGAATTAGCAAGGAAAAATGGATGGATTTATGGCCTATTTATAGCCAAACACTCCTAACCTGATGCTTACACATGGCATGATGACTAAGCATCAGTTTTGACACCTAAGGGGTGTGAATATGACACATGGCAAGTGAATATGACACCAAATCAACCAAAAAAATGACACTTGTCATGAGCTCCTCTTTTGCTTTTCAAACAAGCGTAGAACTTTCCAAAATGCCATCTTTAACCCTCGAACTTATATAAAACATGCATCTAAGGTTCCTAAATATCCTAAGACTTTTTCTTATAATCATCTAAGCCTCGGGACACGCAAAATGATAAAGATAAACTTAATTATTTATCTAACTGTTATTCCGATTTCGCCTATATTTCTTTCTATCAAATATCTTCGCAACTACGTATTCACCTATATCATCATGTGTATACATGTATCACTAATATAACTCATATATAACATTTATATAACATGCAAACACGTATTTTTATTACTATTTTAACCCGATAAACTCATAGTTTATCTATATAACTTCAATTACACATTAGTTAACATTTTAACATGTTTATAACATAAACACACACCTATAAATATATAAACACATATACATTTATTACCTTAACTTTTGGGGTGTTACAAAAACGTATGAATTTCGAACACGTTACGCAGAATTCAGACTTTCGTCTAACACCTTAGAGGAGGTCGAATGATTTGGTGCAAACGTCAGTGTTCGACATCCAACACTAAACCGAACACCGATATGATGCAGAATTCACGCACTATGTAATAGTGTTATTTCACTGATCTAGCCTGATCATTGAACTTACGAATTCGCAATCATGTCCTCGAGTTTTGATTTAGGATTGCCAAAGTTAGTTGTTTCTTAAGATTCAGTGTTTATCTTGAACAGTGAGTCTTCTTAAGTGAATCGGACTTGTGCTAATGTAGTGCCCTTGGTGAGCACACGTACGACTGTGTTATCACTTGAGCATGTTAACCAACTATCTATAGAGTCGAATTAACCCTTTGAATGTTTTATGGCATTCCTAGTTCAGATTCAATTAAGATGGCTATTAATGTTCAACGAGTATCAGTACTCTATATATAAACATATATTTCCTTTCATCAGTGTCTAGCAGTGATGATGTGATTTTCCATCTAAGGTCGTGGCATAATCATTTACGGAAAAATTCCATGCAATATTTAGTATTGGATTTCTTTCGTATCATATTTAGTACGATTCGAATCGTTTCAAGAGATTGTGTTGATACCTGATATGTGCGTCGTGTGAAGTATCAAGTAACGGACAAGTTCAAGCCAAGTGACTGTTGGCCGAACCTGGTCCGAACCAAGAGTTCGGACTGGCCGAACCTGAGGTTCGGCAGAGTTCGGCCAGTCGACTATAAATAGAAGTTTGTTCATACTTTAACGATTCTGTTTCTCATTCCATAACTAATTAAAGATTACCAAATTCAAAATCGAGAGACATCTGGATTTCATTTGGGCATGGCCATGCAGACATCTTAACTAGTCCCAATGAGGGGCCCAGTGGTATCTGCTTCAACTTTTAAGCTGAAGGAACAAATCCTCTTGACTACATGTGTCGAGTCACATACTTCACTACACTTACTGAAAATAGTCCTTTTGTACTACCTTATTCAGGATAGTTAGAACTATATCAAGTAGGTGCAATCCATACATGCATGACCTTCTTGTATCTCAAGTCTAAGGATAAGTAAAGCAACCATTTACGAATTTCACTTAATGACGGCGATCCATAAAATGGCAATTCGTTAGTGGGGTAGTCCGATATGCATCTTATGAATACCATGTGAGTTTGGTGGGACCATCCATTATATATTCCAAGAATATTACCAATCACTCAGATTTGTCTTAGTTTAACTATATTCCCATATAGTTAATCGACAATGGACAATTTAGAATACTTGACAAGTACTCAAGGATTAAACATGCAAATATAGGACATAATTTACTATTAAATGAAATCAAACATATCAAGTACTTTATTTCATTATATAAATAGTAATTGTTTAACATCCCTTATCCAAATACCGAACAACAGACTTACATGATTTAACTAGCTAATTTTGGTCCCATGCCCTCGACATGCCTTTCAAGCTTCGGCCTCGACAAAGCTTTCGTGAAAGGACCAGCTAAGTTAATATCTGTGTGAACTTTGAGTAATCTGATTTCACCTAGTTCGATCTACTCACGAACATAGTGATATCTCCTAGCATAGTGTATGGCGCCCTTCTGAACTCCGGGTTCTTTGGCAATGATTAATGCACCAGTATTATCACAGTACATATCAATAGGCAAGTTACTTGTAGGGATCCCGTCAAGCCCACAAATAAACTTCCTTATCCAGACTGCCTCCATTGCAGCCTCTGAAGCAGCAATGTACTCAGACTCTGTTGCAGACATAGCAACTGTGGTTTGTTTCTTGCTTTTCCAATCCACAGTGCCTCCATTCAGAATGAAGACGTACCCAGACTGAGACTTCGTGTCATCTCTATCAGTCTGAAATCCAGCATCGCAGTATCCGGTCACTTTGAGCTCTTGATCTGGATTTCCCCCATATACCAAAAACAAATCTCTAGTAGCCCGTAGGTACTTGAGAATGGTCTGAACAGCAGTCCAGTGACTTTCACTTGTATTCTGTTGAAATTGGCTAACGATATTATGCGCAAACGCTCTATCAGGTCTAGTGCATCTCACCGCATATATTATAGAGCCTACAGCCGAAGCATAAGGGAATCTTTGCATACGCTTCACCTCATCAGGTGTAGAAGCACCTTGTTTGACCGATAGACCAAGTCCTTCCTGCATAGGTACTGTACCCCGCTTGGAATTCTCCATCTTGAATCGCTTCAAGATCTTATCAATATAAGCACTTTGACTTAGTCCAATCAACCGCTTAGTTCTATCTCTGTAGATCTTGATTCCAAGAATGAATGCTGCTTCTCCCAAGTCTTTCATGGCAAAACACTTTCCAAGATGGGATTTTACATCTTGCAACATTGGAATGTGTTTTCCTATAATCAATATGTCATCTACATATAAGAAAAGGAAAGTAACATTACTCCCACTAGCTTTGCGATATACACATGGCTCATCGGGATTCTGAACGAAACCAAACTTTTTGATTTCTTCATCAAACCGTTTATTCCAACTCCTCGATGCTTGCTTTAGTCCATAAATGGACCTTTGAAGCTTGCATACTTGGTTGGGATGTTCTGGATCAATAAACCCTTCAGGTTGATCCATATAGACTTCTTCATCCAAGTAACCATTTAAGAAGGCAGTCTTAACATCCATTTTTCATATCTCAAAGTCATAGTATGCTGCTATGGCTAAGAGAATCCTAATAGCTCTAATGTCAGCTACTGGTGAAAAGGTCTCATCATAGTCAACGCCAAAACGTTGAGTATAACCTTTCGCCACGAGACGAGCTTTATAGGTGTGTACATCTCCATCCATGTCGGTCTTCTTCTTGAAGATCCATTTACTCCCAACGGTCTTCGCGTTAGGGGGAAGATCAACCAAGTTCCAAACTTGATTATCTCTCATGGATTTCATTTCCACGTTCGCAATTTCAAGCCATTTGTCAGATTCCGGATCTGATAATGCAGCTCTGAAGTTCGGAGGCTCATTGAGATCTCCTGATACGTTTTCCTCAGATTCGACTAGACCAATCCATCTATCCGGGTTACGTATGACCCTTTTGGATCTACGAAGTGGAATCGCGACATCATCGACTTGAGGTTCATCACTTTGAACATCCCCCCCCCCCCAAGTTGATAATTGCTAGTTGTTTCAGAAGGTGACACATCTTCTAGTAGGTCTACAATTCTCCCACTATTCTCTTGAGCTATAAAATTCTTTTCAAAGAATTCAGCATATCGAGCAACACGAACAGTATTTTCGGAAGGATTGTAAAATTAGTAACCCATTGTTTCCTTTGGGTATCCTACAAAGATTCACTTAGTAGTCCTGGATTGTAGTTTGTCAGGCGTATCACGCTTCACAAGTGCCTCACATCCCCAGACTCTTAAGTAAGACAACACAGGGACTTCTCCATGCCACAATTGATGCGGTGTCTTTTCAACCTTCTTGGTTGGAACCATATTTAGAACGCGTACAGCGATTTCTAGAGCAAAATCCCAAAATGATATTGGGAGATTTGTAAGGTTCATCATAGACCTGACCATTTCTAGTAAGGTTCGATTTCTCCTCTCAGATACTCCATTATGCTGAGGAGTGTAAGGAGGAGTAAGCTGTTGGACAAATTCCACACGCTTTAAGATAATCCTTAAACTCTTGGCTTAAGTATTCTCCACCACGATCCGAACGAAGGATCTTGATGGTCTTTCCGAGTTGATTTTCTACTTCGTTCTTGAACTCTTTGAATGTTTCAAACACTTCAAGTTTATGTTTAAGCAGGTAAACATAACCATAATGACTGAAATCATCCGTGAAAGTCACGAAGTAGCTAGCACCTTTTCTTGACACATGCCTAAATGGGCCACAAACATCAGTATGAATGAGTCCAAGTAGTTCTTTAGGCTTGTTCGGAAAGGGTTTTCTTGTCATCTTTCGTGAGATACAGGAAACGCATTTTTCAAATGATTAATCATTTGATTGTAAGATCCCTTCACGTTGAATTCTTTCAGTGCGGTTTTTGCCAACATGGGCAAGACGATAGTGCCAAAGATAGGTAGAGTCCAAACTAGTTTTGGCTCGTTTGCTAATATTGTACATTGAATTATTTGAAACACAACCACGCATATCAATTTCATAAATGCCATCACAAGGAACAACATCAAAATAATGAACATTATTTTTAGAAACTGAAATACCGATATTATTAAATGCATTAATAAATCCTTGGTTTTTCAACAAAGAAACTGAAATTACACCTGTAGTAATAGAAGGTGCATAATGACAATTGTCTAATACAATAATTAACCAAGAAGGCAGAATTAAATGATATTCTCCTATAGCTTCGACAGCTGCTGGCAAACCATTTCCCACAAACAACTGCAAAGCTCCAGGCTTCAGTTTCCTCCTTTTTCTAAGACCCTGTAACGAATTACAGATGTGAGTTCCACAGCCAGTGTCATACACCCATGAATCACACTTAGAAAAGGAAAATAATTCAATTGTGAAGATACCTGAAGTACTTGCCCCGCTAGTATTCTTTTTCTTCTTCATCAACTCAGCTAGATAGGTAGGACAGTTCCTCTTCCAGTTTCCAACTTCACCACAATGGTGACAGATCTGGTCTTTAGCCGGATGCTCTTTTGCGGCCGGAGGGGTTTGCTTGGTTTTAGGAAAAAGCGCAAATGCCTTGCCTTTTCCCTTACCATCATTCTTGCCCTTCGCCTTTTGCGGTCATTTAGCCTTTTGGATCTTTCCCCCTTTGATCATAAGAACTTGGGGTGTTTCAGTGGCCTTCTTAGGAATCGTTTTCTCATACTCGACAAGCATAGCATGAAGCTCTAGTATAGTTTTAGTCATACTATGCATGTTGTAGTTGCGCACAAATCCCTCATAATCCTTCGTAAGAGATTTGAGGATCATGCCAACTGCCACAGCCTGATTATACCCATAATTGAGCGATTCCAATTTGTCAAAGTAGCTCTTCATATTGAGCACATGACTACTGACCGATTTACCAGTTTCAAGCTTCAAGTCGTGGAGTTCCACAACTAGGTCGAACAATTCAACACCAGCTTGTTTTTCATACATCTTCTTTAGCTCTTTGATCATATCACAAGGTGTATGAAGTTCGTATTGCTTCTGAGGATCAGGAGTCATACTCGAGATCATCATGCAAGCAACCTCATCGTATCTGCTATACTCTGCATTGTAGAACGCTTTCTCTTGTTCAGAAGCATTAGCAGCTGGCTCGGTCGGCCAATGATTTTCAAGGACATCGGTCCTACGTTCAACTCTAAGGACGATCCTTAGTTGACGATACCAGTCATTGAAGTTAGATCCATTCAGCTTTTCTCTTTCAAACATTTGACGAAAAGCATGACCAACATTGTTTTGAAGAGGGTTTGTTGCCATCTACAAAACAGATTAAGTTCAAAAATCAGTATTTTCGATAATCTTTTCCTTAATAAATTTAATTACCCAATGTTTAAACACTTTTAAACAATTAAGCTTATTAAGGCTAGGATCCAATTGACATGCCATCATTTCATCAGTTGATCTGCTAGAAATGATGCACTCAAAAGGTAAGTGACGATCAATAATTATACTCCAAGTATAATTCCTAGATTTTATGGGACCTACAAATAACACTTGTGAATCTTGCACCAAGTAATTTGTAGTCATGTTTCATCCCATCTTTTGCCACGGGCCAAGGGTCTCACCGCCTAGCTCGCTTTAATTCGTCCAACTAAGAACGCACAAATTGTCCACCATTGTGTACCAGTGAGTGGGAATTTGCCTTGTAAATGTCATTTTACCAGTGTGTACCAATGAGTAAGATGACATCCACAAGTGTCCTTTTCAAGGTGGATGGCAAAGACTTAAGTTTGGTTTGGGTCAAAGCTATTTTGATGTGTGATCAAAATGTTATGTGTGAAGATTCATGCACATCTTCACCACATAATGTGTTTATAAAATTCTTAGTTTGTCTTCTAAATCAAAAGAGCTCGGTAGCTCCATTTGCAACACACAAAGAAGTGTAGGGGTGAGGTTTGCACTTTTGCAATTAAAAACCTACCCACTTTAGGGAAGCATGGCGACCCGACTTATACCTCTCTTAGAGTGTGTTCAAATGGGTGAGCCGGTGTTTCTTTTGAGTTTTAGGACACAAATTTTATTTTATAAACAAAATCATATTTCAATAGATATTTAAGCAAATTTCGATTTTCATAAAACAAATTTGCAATAAAACCTTTTATTATGTCACAATTATCACAAATAATCACATAATCTTAGGGTTTCTAATTATCTAACATAATTTTAATCCTCTTTGATATAAGTAATAACCATAAACGATTTGCATGAAACTTCATGGTTTTTACTTCTTTTTAACATTTAAAATTAAAGGTACAACATGTTGATTATCAAATAACAAAAACTTGGGTTCTTAATTTTAGATCACAAAATCAAATTTTAGACCTAAAATTAGGGTTTCCGATTCGGCTAGAGGTTTTCGATCCAAAAAAATTAAGATTTCGATCACGACGACTTCGAGTTTACGATGAACAAGTCGAGAAATGAGGGTTTTCGATCGGATTAGGGGTTTACGATCTGGTCGAGAACCAATTTTCCGATCGAGTTACGAGTTTACGATCGAATTGAGGGTTTACGATCGGAAACATAAGGCGGGTCGAGAACCGGTTTCCGATCGAGAACCAACCTACGGGTCGAGAACCGGTTTCGATCGAGAACCTATTCACGGGTCGAGAACCGGTTTTCGATTTGGGAACCAAGCCACGGGTCGAGAACCGGTTTTCGATCAAGAACCTATCCACGGGTCGAGAACTGGTTTTCGATTGGGAACCAAGCCACGGGTCGAGAACCGGTTTTCGATCAAGAATTAGGGTTTTCGTTTTTACTAATTTTCGAAACCTTTTTCCAATTGTAAAACACGATTTTAAGTGGATCGAAAAGCTAGAATCTTGATTTGGTTACCCCCCTTCCAAGTTTTTATTCCCGGTAATTAATTAAAATCATAGGTGGCTCGTGATACCACTGTTGGGTTATATAACAATTTATCGATTTAAACACGAGTACGCAGCGGATATTATCCTATGAATTAATCTAACTAACCGGATAGATAACGTGTACCTTTTTAGCTCGGCAAGAGAAGATCTTCTAGGATTTGAAGTAAATCCCTCTACAATCGCACACACGACACACCGATGTACGTATGCTAGTACTCAATCACGAACTCCTCTTGATGTAGGCTTTGGTCGAACCACTCAAGAAATCGAACCCCCTTGGGTTCTTTTCTTTTTGCCGAATTTTGGAGAGGAAAGAGAGAGAGTTTAGGGTTTTCACTTAATCAGATAAAATCAACACCTAAACCTTAAACCCATAAGGTTTATTTATAGTGTTTGGAGACTTGGAAAACAAGTTAAGGATTGAGATAGGGAGCCCTAATCGAAATCGGCCTAAGGCCCTATCCCAAAGCCTTCTCACAATTGTAATCCAATTATAACTCTCTCTAATTACAACTAACACCCCTGTTAACAATTAACCGTTAGTTTTTAACGACTCCTCGTTAAATGTTCGTGATAAATATTAATTAACTAATTAATTAATACAAATACATTAGTGTCGAGACGTGTAACCCCGTAGGCTTAAATACTTTCCGGACATACGTTTATTAATACGTGATCATATCCCTACACTTGGCCCTAGGAGTTGTCACGCATCGGATTTACTCATGAACACAAGGTACAACAGAGACAACTAAAGCAGCAGAAATAAAAACTTTTATTCATATGCCAAGCATTACATAGTAAGAGAGACAAATGCAAAATAGAAATAAATATCTCCATGCCAGTCTTCGAAAATGTCTTCTCTTGATAGCTTGACATTATCTTGATAGTGTACGCCCCCTAGTTCCTGCTCACATCTCAGCCTTCCCTTTTCGATCCGAAAGTCCAGCCTCATCTGACATACATAACTTAACAAGTCAGCTTACGCTGGTGAGTTCTACGTTTTTGGAAAACTTTACCTTTCGAAGACACTTAGGTCTGTCAAACACATTTATGCAATTAGACAATCAAACACAAAGCATATAGCACATATATTCACATACCCTAATCTCGTGAATAGACTAACCTTCTGTTGCTTTGTCATCCTTATCTCATATTAAGAACGTATCCTAATGTTAAGTGCTATCTTAGGGAAATAGTGTTTCTATTTGCCTTACGAACACATCGTGTAGCAATGGTCCCTTTTAGTTTTGACACTATATAGCTTTGACGCTTTCTGGCTTTGACGTCGCTTAGCTTTGACGCTTGGTTTTGACACCATTGGGACAACACTATTTAACTTCTTGTTTCAGAAGCCCCTTACTCACCAATCTTTTCTTGATTACCATCCTTAATCTATTCTACTAGAAACATCGAAATGGCAATCTATCTTTCCTCTAATCATCACCATACAATCAATACATATAACAAGCAATTATAATAATTGAGAGTATTTTCACAAAACGTTATGTATATCAGCCCAAAACGGTTTAAAGCATTTAAAGAATTTAAAAGAGGGCTCATAGGACTCACCTTAGGTTGCGAAGTAGTTTCTTGCCTTATTCCTTCATGAAACTAACTTGCTTTAACGTGATGTCCCTAGCAAGACATCCTAGATGTTACAAGCGGTCATTAAGGCTAACCCCTTTATCTTAAACCCAATCCCTTGTTGGTTTAACATCCATTTGTCTAAATAACAGTTTTTCCCCTTATGGGAAAAAGTCTTCTTTTATTGATACTTATGAAGAGGTGCATTCCTATAAGTAAACGCTCACTCCGGTATTGCCCAGTGAAGCGTATGCCATGTCCCAGTTGGGATTTATGCGACAACGTCACTATGCCAGAAACCCAAGTGTACAGGCGCCACCCTTCCAGTCCGCACCAACTTCTAGATATTCGAGTAACTCGGTACATTCAATACTTTACCAAAACCCATGTTTTAACTTATATATACTTAGTACATATATATATAATTATGTACTTTTGTTGAATATCATTACCCTTGCCCAAGCCTTTATGCCCTTGATGAGTGATTCTCATGACCGACCGTATAGGCGTTATCACGACCAGGAGGCGGGTTTACTATGAGATATCACCCATATTTGTGTTTTAGTTTGGTGATGATTATGACCGACCGTATAGGTGTTATCACGACCAGGAGGCGGAATTACTATGATCAAAACACCAATGTTTATGTTCTTGTTATTTGTTTACTTGTTCTTGATAAACCAACATGGTGAAACCATACCAACCCTTCTTTAAACATGAACTAACTTAAGGCTTTCTTAAAACATGTTATTCTAAGGCTTCATACCAAATTTCAACCCATGATTCCCACTAGAACTCCCAATCTCAACAAAACATGTTCAAGAACCTTAATCTTGCAATATTCTTAAAAGGCATATCTAAGTGTTATGAATCATGAAACTAATTGAAGGCTTATGTTAAACATACCTTAAGTTGATCTATTCCAGAAGATGGGCTCCTAACTCCCTTTGAATCTTTAAAAATGCAAGCTAGAGTGTTCTTGGTGTTCTTGAGGTTTCTTAGAGGTTTTAGGTTGATTTTAGGTGAATTAGCAAGGAAAAATGGATGGATTTATGGCCTATTTATAGCCAAACACTCCTAACCTGATGCTTACACATGGCATGATGACTAAGCATCAGTTTTGACACCTAAGGGGTGGTGAATATGACACATGGCAAGTGAATATGACACCAAATCAACCAAAAAAATGACACTTGTCATGAGCTCCTCTTTTGCTTTTCAAACAAGCGTAGAACTTTCCAAAATGCCATCTTTAACCCTCGAACTTATATAAAACATGCATCTAAGGTTCCTAAATATCCTAAGACTTTTTCTTATAATCATCTAAGCCTCGGGACACGCAAAATGATAAAGATAAACTTAATTATTTATCTAACTGTTATTCCGATTTCGCCTATATTTCTTTCTATCAAATATCTTCGCAACTACGTATTCACCTATATCATCATGTGTATACATGTATCACTAATATAACTCATATATAACATTTATATAACATGCAAACACGTATTTTTATTACTATTTTAACCCGATAAACTCATAGTTTATCTATATAACTTCAATTACACATTAGTTAACATTTTAACATGTTTATAACATAAACACACACCTATAAATATATAAACACATATACATTTATTACCTTAACTTTTGGGGTGTTACAAAAACGTATGAATTTCGAACACGTTACGCAGAATTCAGACTTTCGTCTAACACCTTAGAGGAGGTCGAATGATTTGGTGCAAACGTCAGTGTTCGACATCCAACACTAAACCGAACACCGATATGATGCAGAATTCACGCACTATGTAATAGTGTTATTTCACTGATCTAGCCTGATCATTGAACTTACGAATTCGCAATCATGTCCTCGAGTTTTGATTTAGGATTGCCAAAGTTAGTTGTTTCTTAAGATTCAGTGTTTATCTTGAACAGTGAGTCTTCTTAAGTGAATCGGACTTGTGCTAATGTAGTGCCCTTGGTGAGCACACGTACGACTGTGTTATCACTTGAGCATGTTAACCAACTATCTATAGAGTCGAATTAACCCTTTGAATGTTTTATGGCATTCCTAGTTCAGATTCAATTAAGATGGCTATTAATGTTCAACGAGTATCAGTACTCTATATATAAACATATATTTCCTTTCATCAGTGTCTAGCAGTGATGATGTGATTTTCCATCTAAGGTCGTGGCATAATCATTTACGGAAAAATTCCATGCAATATTTAGTATTGGATTTCTTTCGTATCATATTTAGTACGATTCGAATCGTTTCAAGAGATTGTGTTGATACCTGATATGTGCGTCGTGTGAAGTATCAAGTAACGGACAAGTTCAAGCCAAGTGACTGTTGGCCGAACCTGGTCCGAACCAAGAGTTCGGACTGGCCGAACCTGAGGTTCGGCAGAGTTCGGCCAGTCGACTATAAATAGAAGTTTGTTCTTTGTAATTCGTGGCTGAGCGTGTGAGATTTTCTGTTAAGTGTGTGTTTCTAAGGTGTTTCTCTGTGTTGTGTTTCTAAGTGTTTTATTGATTGTAATTGTTCATTTATGATCAATAAAACAATCGGTTAATTACGTTTCGATGTCCGAATAGCTAGATTGAGTAGACGATCCTATGCTCACGCATTTTCAAGTGATATCAGAGCATTCTGGTTCACTCTACTGATCTGTGGTTGCTATTTTCGGTTTTTTAAACGTTTTTGGTGTTTTCTCAAAAATGTTTACGTGTTTTTGATCGATTCCTTTGAGTTTACCGTGTCAAAACTGCTTCTAAATCATTCCTTATCATTTTTCTCGATCCATAGTTGCAAGTTTCATCAAAATCAGTCAAAATTTGCGAGTTTTTAAAAAATTATGTCGAGGTTCGGAGTTCACTAGTCAGGTTCGGAGTAACTGCTCCGAAGTTCAAGTTCGGAGCTCCGAAGTCCAAGCTCGGTGAGGGTTAGGTCAGTGTTCGGTCAAGGTTCGGAGGTCGTCGGAGGTCGTTCGGAGGTCGTTCAGTGTTCTTAGGTTCGATTGAAGTTCGGTCTGTTGATCTAGGTTCGGACGAAGTTCGGAGAGCGTTCGGAGCTTAGATATCAGTTCGGAGCAAGTTCGGCCAACAGATTTCAAATTTTTTAAAAGATGACGGAATTTCAAGCTTTTGGCGCTATGCAAAACACAATGCAAACAATGCTGAATTTTGATAATGAAATTGGAACAAGTCAGAAAGTTCCCATATTGTTGAAGCTTGAAGATTATCATAATTGGAAGCAACGATTTTTGGCTTATATAAGTACGAATGACATCGATTTGTGGATTCCAATCAAGAAACTCTATCAACATCCGACTAATGCGGGAGATTTCAAGGAAGTTCATACTTTCGACATTGCTGAAAGAAAAGCCTATGAGCTTGAACAAAAAGCTTTCGGTTATCTTACGATGGCATTACCCACTGAGTTGTTACATCAATTCAGCACTTGCAAGAAATCAAAACAATTGTGGGATGCTTTATCAGCAAGATGTGAGGGTAATGATGATTACAAGAAAAGTCGGAAGAGAGTGTTGAATAAAGAATTTGATAATTTTCAATATTATGACAATGAGAACATTACTGCTCTTGTTTCCCGGTTTTCACATCTGATTAGTGAATTGAAGGTTGTTGGTATTGAGAAAACTGATGCTGATTTGAAGGAAAAGATTATGGAAGTTTTGCCTGAAAAGTGGGAAAACTATGTTCTGTTACTCACACATGATAAAGATTACTCTACATTGACATTTCACGAGCTTACTGGAAAACTTCATGCTCGAGAAATAGAAATGTTAAATTCAAAGAAGTCAACTGCTACTTTACAAAATCCTGAATTGTATCATGGTGAGAATAGTGCAAGTATGAATGCTAAATCTAAGCCAACTCTGAGTTCAACACCAATTATTGCTTTTATGGCTGGAGTTTCAGGAAATTCTAATAGTAATTCATCACGGGGTTGTAGTTTTACAATTCCAAATTCTTCAAGTCATAATGCTTTTTCTACTGAATCAACGGATGATTGTGCCAAAATGATTGCTGCTTAATCTCATCATCATTTGGTTTGATTATCAAGAATGTTGTTGATGCAAAATTAACAAGGGATGATCTGGATGCTCTTGATGATGATCAATTGACTGAATTAGATTTATCTTGGCAATATGCTATGCTGAGTCACCGATCAAAAAGATTTTTCAAGAAGTATGGAAAATCTACTTCTGATTTTAGTGAGAAATTAGGTTTTGATAAATCAAAACTGAAGTGTTACAAGTGTTCAAAGCTTGGACATTTTGCTAAAGAATGTCAACAGGCACATATTAGCAAGTCTGGTTTTCCTTTATCACCCAAGCCTGGTTTTACTCAACCATCTTCTAGTAACCCAGAAAAGGCAACAGCTCTAACAGTTCAACAGGATGTTGTTTATGACTGGGGTCAATGTTTTGGATATGATTCATCAGCCTTGATTGTCACTCATGATCAGTGATGATTCTGGTTCAGATACTAGTTCCGATACTAGTTCAACACCAAGTTCGTATGAATCTGCTGAAAATTTGGAGAGCTTGTTGAAAGAAAATGCATTTTTGTTGGATAAACTTCAAAAGATTTCTGAGGAGTTTAATTTGATTAATTCAGATTTGAAGATTTCTACCGAACATGAAAAAGAATTGGTTTGAAGAACAAAATCTGATTACCGAGGTCAAGTTGTTGAATGAAGCTTTAGAGAATGTTGAAGCTGCAAAAGCTAAGATTTCTGAAGAAAAGGAAATATTACTTCAAGAAGTTAAGAAATGGAAATTTGATGCAGAAGATGTTGTTTCTAATTTCAATAATTTGTTTGACAAATCCAAAATCAAGCTTGATTTGCTTACAAAGAATGTTGAAGAATCTGCTGCTAAAGTTGAAGCATATCAAGTTGACATGGAAAAGTTGTTAGATGAGAAGCGGGAATTGGTGAGTGTAAATAAAGTTCAAAAAGCAAATCTGGAAATTCAGAAGCGAAATAAAGATAAATTTAAGAAAGAATATCTTGAGGGAATGGAAATCTTCGTATGCAAAAGTTTGAAACACACAAAGTTGCCAAAAGATTGATTGCTACTGAGAAGGAGTTAGCTGAAGCTCAAAAGCAAATTTCTGATCTCAAGATTCAAGTTATTGATGCTAATAGATTGCTCAACAATGTATTAAATTCTCAAGTGTTCACAAGCTTCTTAGCTAATGATGCAAATTTTGAGAAAATGTTTGATAAAACTGCATCACCCCCTGCTCAAATCAAATAAACTTTCAAAGAAGTAAAGGAACAGATTGAAGAATTTGATTATTTAAAGGTTTCATCATCTATTTCTGAAGACGAAAAGGTTGTTGAGAAGAAGAAAAACACGAAGAATAAGAGGAAGAAAGGCAAGATATCTGAGATTCTTTTTGCTCCAAAGTTTGTATCTGGTTCATCTTCTGCTGACAATGAAAAATCACCCACTTCAAGTGACCAGATTCAGTCTCAACCTGACTTTGCTAAAATGATTTTCTTTGATCAAAAGAATGTTACTAAAGTGAAGGCTGAATTTTCTCGATGACATTCTACATCTGAGGAGAAAGTTGTTGGAAAGCATGTGGGTCTGGGATTTAAAGCAAAAGATGTAAAAAATGTGAAGGTTCCAGCATTATTATCTCAAGATTTAAAGAAAATGAAGCTGAAGCAAGTGAAGAAGGATGTTTTTAAGGCTAAAAAAGTTCAACCCGAGAGGTTCTACAAGCTTAAAGGTTCTGATCAGCTTTTCTCTGATAAAGAATTTCCTCTTCATTGTGTTGATGCTCGAAAGATTTCTGAAGTATTTGTGAAAGATAAAGTTTCTTCTGAGGGTTCTCAATCTCGAAACCTAACATCCAAATGGGTTCCTGATCACAGACATCAGGTATATGATTCTAATTCTGATCATGTTCGAGATATTCATATGTGTAGCTCATCGCAGTTACATCACAAGTGGGACAAGACAAAATGAATTTGTTATATTTGCCGCCGAATAGGGCATATGGCAAAGGCATGTCCACTACCTGCTGATTCATCCCAAAGGTTTCATAAGAAACCAGTTTTTGGTAAACCTGCCCCCACAAAGTTCTTTGATGAACGAGGCAGAGTTTTTGATGATGTTGAACCTACATTTTTCTTAAAACAAAAATGTTTTGTTCCATTGTTTCCAAAGGTTCAAAATGTAGGTTCATCATCACAGTCACTTGTGATAAGTTCATCAAAAACAGACTTACCAAAACATTGGAAACCTAAGGTGGGTTCTAAGCAAAACCAGGACACTGGTCGACCAGAAGCGATCCGCTTCGGGTCATTTATGAACTAATCAGTTTGACCAGTGTTGCAGGTACTTCTAGAAGACCTATCGACGATTGCAAAGTTGTTAATGGAGGAGTATTCTGCATAACTTATATTTCATGATCAAATTTTCTAAATCTGCAAATTTTCTAAATTCTAAAACTGCAAAATATCTGTGTTGATTGATCATTTTTCTTTGCTTACAAGTTTTTCTCAAAAACCCAAAAATAGAGTCTTGTTTTTGTGTAAAATGAAAATCCAAAAATAGAGTTTTCATTTTAAGTGGGAGAATATTAAGTAAGGGGGGAATTTTAAGTAAGGGGGAGTAATTAAGAAAAAGTATGTTATGGGAAGAAGGTGAATACATGCCAAATATAGAAAGAAGGTGAATACATGCCAAATATATAAAGAAGGTGAATACATGCACAATATATAAAGTTGTGAGAAATTGATCAGTGGGAAATGATGGTACATTGTCTTACGTATCTGAATCATGGATAGAGTAGATGAAAGGGCCATAAGATCATTGCTTGATGTGCTTGGTAGGCTCGACAAATCAGAAAGTATTCAGATGTGATATTCACTAAATACTAATGTTTGACCATGTGGATAGCATCTTGATGCATATTTCATGACACAAAAATAAAATAAAGTGTGAATTTCAAAATGAGAAGTCACTGTGTACACATGCGTTCATTTTGCAAAGATTTAAACTTGTTTGATTTTCTTTATTTTTTCAAACGATCGGACTTTCTATGCGTGTCCACAAGTCTGACTTGATCGTTGTTCGTTTGATGTTCTGCTTTATTTTCTTTGGTGTTTCGTATAACTCATCGGACTTTCTCTGCGTGTACGGGAGTACCGACCTGATTGTTGTTGAGTTATACAATTTCAACTTGTTTTATTTTCTTTAGTTTGTTAAATCTGAGGCCTTATCTGCGTATCGAAAGATCGACCTAAAGGTAGACGTTTTAACGTTCTTATTTCTTTTTGCATAGAACACAGTTGACAGTATCATGAAAAATATTATGCGTTGTGTAAAATCACAAGTGCTATCACACAAAAAGAAAAAGAAAGAAAAACAGAAAATGTCTGATTATGTCTGATAGTATGGGGTACACTGGTCAAAGCAAATCTAATCAATATCTTAATATATCCAGATGTTATGAGTATGACTCTGCCTGAGTTTAAGATGGACAAATTATACCGGCAATCAAATGACTTATGTGTTTCAATTAGTTGAAATTGAAGTGTACTTCAGTGCGTTATGATCAATATGATCCCATATAGTGATATTTCTCATACCAAAAATAGTGTTTGATTCTGTATTGTGATTTCATTTCATTTCAGAAAAGAACAAAAAGATTTCCGGTGTGTTTTAGCATAAACTTTGAAAAATAAAAAAATTAGGTTGTTTTGATTTAAATTTTCTAAAAGCCAAAAATATTTTATTTCTGCTTTATTTTCGATCTGATCAACACGTTATACAATTTCAAACTTCAAAAATGATTCTTGGAATCACTAAGAGACGTTTTGCGCCAAGACTATTAAATGTTTGAGCAGGTTGCTAAAGTGCAAGATTTCATCACTTCAAGTCTTCTGAAGTTGTTGATAAAAGACCAGAGATACACTAAGCATTGTCAAGTATTCAAGATCAAGCTACGCTTGAGTTGAGGAGGAGTTTGTTCGAAGATTCATTTCATTGGATGAACGTATTCTACACTTGAGGGGGAGCTTGACTGAAGATACAGAGTTGATGATGTTGAAGAGATACTGCACACGACGAGGGGGAGTTTGTTGATACCTGATATGTGCGTCGTGTGAGGTATCAAGTAACGGACAAGTTCAAGCCAAGTGATTGATGGCCGAACCTGGTCTGAACCAGGAGTTCGGACTGGCCGAATCTGAGGTTCGGACAGAGTTTGGCCAGTCGACTATAAATAGAAGTTTGTTCTTTGTAATTCGTGGCTGCGCGTGTGAGATTTCTGTTAAGTGTGTGTTTCTAAGGTGTTTCTCTGTGTTGTGTTTCTATGTGTTTTATTGATTTTAATAGTTCATTTGTGATCAATAAAACAATCGGTTAATTACGTTTCGATGTCCGAATAGCTAGATTGAGTAGACGATCCTATGCTCACGCATTTTCAGATTGATCGTGTTAGTGGTTGCTCAGCCATAATATGATCAACACTTAATTTCTAATCTTGAAACTTTAAATTAATTGTGGTGTTATTTAAAATTTAATCCAGTAAATTTAAATGATCTTTAGATCGGCATTTGATCGTTATTCTGGTAAGGATCAGTGGCGATGCTCCCACTTGCTCGAGGTAGATTTACATTCCTATTATCATTCTTCTTTCAAACCGTTTGGATATTAATTTTGCACGAAGAAAACGTGGCAATTAAATTTTGTTTTCAAGAACAAAATTGTTCGACTTCGTAGTATCTTGTACAGAAATCGAATCCTTAATATCCAGATGTTATGACTCATTTATAAGTTCAAAGACGGTATATATAGTTATTTCTGATGTTTTATAGCATGGAGATGCTTTCGTCTGTGATTGTTTGAAAGTATCTCATGATAATCGAGGCGATGATTTATTCCATCGGACTCTCGGGTCCAACGTTAGAGGATGTTTCCCTTATTCATGGAAGGATAACATATAGACTCTAACCGAAATGTCGATATGTTTCGTTAAGCAACAATCCATTGTTGGTGAAACATTGCTCATCTGACTTGTCTCGTTTAGGTGCGAGAGTTGCTTTATACAGTCCAATGATTTATCAGAATCACGTTTCTTTATATGTTTAAAGATCTAAATTTGAACATGTAATTACTAAATTTCATTTTTGCAAGATACCGGTCTTGGGATTGGAAGTTAGTTATGCAAGCGATGTGTGAAGGGGCGTTATGGTTACAAGATGTCATGGGGTTTTGTTGTGGCAAGTCAAGTGTCTTGTGTTTGTCGGTTTCAAGATGAAAACGTAAATCCTTGTACTAACCACTTAGCGCATGTCGGATTCAAACACATGCGAGTATAACAAGTGTAGTCTAAGACTTCCAAGATGTGTGTAGGTATGCACATGTATATGTAATGGTAATGTGCACCTGGATTGGTGTGACCTTTCTACAATGTTATAATCAACAAGTGATTACTCCTGTAGTAATTTAGCTGGTGATTCGAACTTTTATGAACAAATGTCTGCATGAGTCAGAGGACTGATATGTTCATATGGTTGTAGATCGAAACGGCGATCTTCAACCAGTTCGACTTGATTTAATATTCTTGACGTCGGATGGTTCAAAGTCATGTGACTTTATGAACTACCGTTACGTCGTGCGTTGTCTCGTAATAAGTACGATAGACGCTTAAGGCATTATAGCTTTGATGGGATATAATAACCAATAGGTTATTATATCGCATCTAAGCTAGCCTTAATGACATCAAGTGCACCAGGTTGTGAGGTATGTTGTTTTGGGATTTTGAACTTAATCTAACAAAAGGTTGAATCAAATTCAAAGTAGATTAAAACAGTTATGCATGTTTCGAAAATCAACCATGGTCAAAAACATATCATAGTCAAAATCCAAGGAAAGCAATTGTTCATCCTGTAAAACAGCCAGGGAAACCAAAAACAAAACAAGTTGTTCCAAACGCCACTAAGAATCGTTTTAAACTAAAAACACTAGACACGAGCTTTATTTAGATGCGAGAATCGCAGGGTAGCTCAGTGTCGTCTTGGTTTGCTTCCTTTAGCTTCATGCACCTACAAAATGTAAAGTATGTCAAACATATATTTTGTATGAATAAGTGAAGCATCATACAACATAAGCTTATGTGTATGCCTGTGGAATTGCCGGCTTGGGCTTTTCCATTCTTCACCTTGGCAAGATTTCCTGGGAAGTTTCTTTTCCAGTGCCCCATCTTGTGGCATTCAAAATACTCGCGTTGTTCAGGCGGCGGTGCCTTGGACGCTTTAGACTTGCCCTTCAGGGAGCTTCCAGACGCTCTGCTAACAGTTGCCTTACCCTTCTTCTTGTTTCCACGCCTTCCTTTCTTAACCTCAGGCTTCTTGACGCCTCCTAATCGGATTGTGAGTTCATCGGGTGCCTTGTCGTTAACGAAGTTAACTTCAGCAGTCTTGATCATGCCGTGAAGCTCAGTCACTGTCTTTACCATACTATGCATGTTAAAGTTTACCCTAAAATGGTTGAAGGCACTGGACAGTGAGTGAAGAATTAGGTATGTCGCCATTTCGGCGGGGATGACGTAATTCAGCTTCGCAAGGCGGTTGATGTAGCTCTTCTTCTTCAAGACATGAGGGCTGACGGGAGCACCTTCGGCCATGCGACAGTTAATAAGTGTCACAACGGTGTCATAGCGCTCCTGTCGGGCCTGGGTTTCAAACATGCCCCTCAGATCACCAATCATCTGAAAAGCCGTCCTGTCAACCATGTTCTTCTGAATGTCAGAGGTCATGGTGGCTAGCATAAGACATGCGACATTTTTGGCATTTTGTCGCAATGTGTTATGGGCGTTTCGCGCCGGAGCAGTGTCAGTCTCAGGTTGCTCGGGAACCTTAGTTTCTAACACATTTTCCATGTTAGCCATTTTCAGGACGATTCTCAAATTCCTTTCCCAATCAAGGAAGTTGGCGCCATCAAGTTTCTCCTTCCCAAGAAGAGACTTGAGATGGAAAATCTCTTGGTTTGCGCGGTTTACGTTAGCCATCTGAAACAACAGACAAAAATTAGTGTTTCGATGTTTGATTCGTATTCAAAGATGGCAAGCTAATCTTGAATAGGAATTTAGAATTCAGTTAGTTACACAATTTCTCCGGACAACGTAAAGTGCTTTCAAAATCTCTGAGTAACTAAATGGACAACAATTATCACTTGTGAGTAGCTGTCACAACTCCCGTTATGGGGCTTTCGCGAATGGATCAATGAAATACGTTTAGCCCCATCTATGCGCATTCTGTCTACAAGCCGACCAGAGGTACGGTGTTGAAATACTCCAATATCAAAGGTGCGTGCAAAGAACATGGTACTTGTCCTAAGTGGTCAGTGTGTGTGTATGGTGTTGAAATACTCCAATACGCTCACCTTGGAAGATACCCTAAACACCACATGCGGTGCTGAAATACTCCAACATGGATGCATTGGTCAATATGTTCCAAGTTAGACTTGACTTAGGATGGCATAGACTACCGGTTTTAGGCTTACCAGATATGATTATTAGGTCATATTTTAATAATTAATGTGACGACAACTTTTATGAATCCTATCTCACTCGGGACGATCATTTAAATAACCTAAGTATTAATGATCTACGTGTCGCGAGACGATACCCAATTATTAGCAATGTTCGATTAATTTATCGAAAAATCCGAATTTAATGTCGAATTAAATTGGTTATAAATTTTATGAAGTCGTAATTAAAATTAGGACTTGTATTTAATCGACTGAAAAATTAGTTTTATAATGGTAAAACTAAGTTTGGATTTTAGTTGGCGCGTTAATCAAATTAAGACAAGCAACCAAAAACAAGCAAACACACATGCACATATTCGGCCATGCAGGGGTTTCGATATTGTCACCTATGACAATATCGAGGAAGGTCAAGGGACGTAAAAGTAAATCAACCACGAGAAGAGAAAACTGTCTGATCGGTTTAGTCGCTCCCACTGGCTTCAACAAGCTCCTTCATGTCATCATAAAACGTCGGTCTCGTTTTGAGTTCCAACCATTTTCGAAAATCCCTAGAAGAGATAATCTTAAAATGGGTCGTCGTGTCAAGCTCGTCTCGTTCGTCCAGGCGAAAGTGAGCAATTACAAATAAAAATAAAACTATTCTATTTTAAATGAATAAAACTTTGAACCCAGTCAAAAGTGGGCCAATCCAAAACAAAACAATATGGGCCAAATGGCCCAAACCATAAAGAATCCATGACAAAACAACAAAGGGTTGGGCCGAATATGTACGAAAGATAATTCAGTTAGTCTTATTGAATCGGATTACATTTAGTGGATACAAATCGACTAAACATATTTAAAAAGCAATTCATCCAATTTCGCGACTTTCGGGTTTAGAACCCCAGTTCGCGAAAGTACACCGGTTTATAATTGACCGGTTAGGGTTTGCATGTGGTGATCAAGGCTCTGATACCACTGTTGGGTTACGACAGTGGCATTCGGGTCTCGGTATTAGTAATTTTTTTTATTTAGGAATAATTATTTACGACAAATAATTATTTAATCAATTACCGAGTAAATTAAATTTAGATAATTAAATTAACAATTAATTTAATACGCAGCGGAAACGATTTAATTTACTAACGCGAAAACCAGTTAATTAACGTAAACCAAAATAACAGGATTCGACGATCACCAAAAATGCGCAAACACCTAAAACGCGTTAAACAAATGCGATACAATCATAAAATAAATAAACATGTAAATCTAAACTAATGACGAGTTTAGATATGCCTGAGAGGTGATTCAAACAGACGTTTGAAACACCGGAAGTCAACGGGTGACGCTATGGTTTCGCAGGGAATGATTCGTCGAACGAATCGAACTTTCCTCGCGGTTACGGATTTATTACGCAGTGAATCAAGCACCAGGAAAATCTCGTACGTCGGATCGGGCGCGAACTAGGGTTTGCGGATGACGAGTGAACACGCCTCTCGGAGGCGGTCCGCGGAGGAACCGGCGACGGCGAGGAGGGCGGCGGCCGGCTCGGGCGGCGGCGGCCGGCTCGGGCGGCGGCGGCGGCTGTGGTGCGACGGGGCGGCGACGGTAGTCGCAGTGGCTGTTGCAGCTTGGTAAGCGATTGCGGCAGCGGGGCGACTATGGCGGTGGTGGAGGAGCGGGCGGCGACAGCGGCTAAGAGAGCAGCGGACGACGGGCGGCGGCGGCGGACGACGGGCAGCGGCGGTGGCGGATTCGGAGCGGCAACACGGCGGTGGTCCACGGCTTTGGTTCGTCATAGAGGAGGAACCACGACAAGGCGGTGATTATCGGATTAGGGTTCTTGGGATCGGATGAACGGATCGGCGGAGAACCAGAGGGGAAGGCGTCGGTGGGGTGGCTTCGGCATCGATCAAGAGAAAGGAGGAAAGGGGGGCCGAAAACTCTAGTCTGTGGATTAGGGTCCCGCCTCACTTAATCAGTTATATTTATAACTGATTAAGTTTCCGATTAGTCCCTCGATTTTATTTATTCCTCAATCGAACCATTCAATTTGCGAGACTAACATTTAGCTCTTAAATATTTGTCACTTTCAGAGAGTTTAACGAATATTAGTCAAACTATTAATTCGTCGATTGTCGTCCATGGCGTAAATATATTTGACATCTTTTGTCGCTTAATTAATTATAACGATTAATTAATCAATTAACTAATTATTATTTTTATCTATTAAACCATTTAATAAACAAATAATCAATTCTTCTGCGAATTTGCCGGTTATAAAAGTAAGCGGACTTTAAAAATCGTTGCCTCCGGTGTAACTCTTACGGGTCTTGACCGGGTCGGGTACTTGATTTAGTCGGGTCTGGACACCTAAATTCAACAATAAGCACCTTCACCAAAGTCCTCCATCGCGAAACATTTTCCAAGACAATACTTGATGTCTCAAAAATAGGAATTTCATTTTTAATGAGAAGTATGTCGTCCACATACAAGCATGGTTGTAAAAGTCGCTAAACGCTCCTAAGTCGGTCAACTAGGGAGTTGAGAGTACTCGTCCAAGTCGAGGGAGTACTCAGGGAATATGGGTGTTGGTGAAAAATATGTGTGTCGTGTGTGTTTTAGTTAGTCATGTTAGTTTTGTTAGTTGATTAGGTTAGAATAGTTAATTTAAGGTTAGAGAGAAAGTGTCATTTACCAATACTTGAGGATTTTATATGTGAGAAATGAAATCTCACATATAAATAATGTTGTGTTTACAAATCTGCAACAAAAATGAAGATCTTCCTTATGTCCGAACATCATCCAAAGTAGAGGTTCGGATCATTCCGAACTGGAGCCGAAGCTGGGTCGAACTGGATTCATATATATACGGAGTTTGGAGTTCGGACGAAGGCATATCTGATATAACCGTTTTCGAGTGTGTTGGGCTATATTTATTAGAGGCATGAACATTAGTTATGGGCTAGCTTATTATTAGTTTTGGGCTTAGTTAGTTTATGTCTTAGGCCATGTGGGCCGATTTCTTTGTGTTTATGATTGGGCCTATAGTGTTTATGATTGGCCCTAGGTTTTGTAAGAGGTAGTATAAATACCTCTCATGTTTATGATCAAGTTAAGCTTTTGGAAATATAGTTTACGATTTTCTCTCTCACTCTAGTGTTTCCGATCGGGTTCATTAGCTTCAAGATTGTAGTGTTTTGCATTCAAGATTTGATCTTTATCTTAGATCAAATCTATTTCTTCTACTTTCTTCTTGAATCGATCACACACGAGGATTCCGCACTCGTTTGTGATTAAGATATCGTGATTGGTTGATTTCCGGACCTTCAATTGGTATCAGAGCCAAGAATCTGTGATTCGAGGCTCTCACGATATTGATTCAAGCTGTTTTCTGGATTAAAGTGTTTGTTTTTGAAGATTTGAAGGCTGTTTTGGTGATTACGAGTTCTGCTGCTGGTGTTCTTCGTGTTTGCGATTGGTTTTTCTGGGTTTCTTAGTGTTTACGATTGTTCCGTTTGAAGATCTTCATCGTAATCGGGTTTACGAGTTCAAGATCACCTTTTTATCGTGTTTACGATCCGGAGTATCAAGTTTACGATCGTACTTGATCGTAATTGGAGTTTACGACATTTTTGGATCGAAATCGGGCGTTTACGACTTGTGGTTATCGTAATCAGGTGGTCGTAATCGAGTTTACGATTCTCTCAGTCGGTTTCAGTGTTTACGATTTTGGTTGGATCGTAATCTGGTGTTCACGATTGTAATCAAGCTTTTACGATCGTAATCAGTTTTGTGTAATCGTAATCATTTGTGTTGGACATTTGGACTTTAGATTTAAGTTCCCTAAGCTTTCGTAATGGATTTCGAACCAAGTATGTATCAGAAGTTGGATTTTGAGATTGGATCCATCACTCGTCCACCTAGACTAACATCGGCGGATAACTTTCTGGAATGGAAATATAGGTTTGAAAACCACTTGAAGAGTGTTGATCTCAGACTCTGGAGAGCGGTAATTAATGGGCCACACACACCTACACATCCAGAAGGAACCAATGCAGGTAAAGCTAAAACGGAAGACGAATATGATGATGATGATTGGGAAAGATGCAACAAAGCAGAGAGGGCATTTGCCATTATGACTATGGCACTTACACCAGACATTGCACAAGGATTTAAGCACTGCAAGACTGCCAAGCAACTCTGGAATGCTTTGATTGTGGCTTATGAGGGAAATCCGGACATTAAGGCAAGCTGCAAGCAAATGCTGAAGCAGAAATTCAATTTGTTCAACCACATTCAGGGTGAATCCTTCGAAGCACAGGTGCAAAGGTTCGTGTCTCTGATGGCCGAAATGTCAAGCTATGGTGTTGAACCGGATCTGGAAGATAAGAATCTGAAACTGACTGAATAGTCTGCCCAAATCCTGGAATACCAACATTTCCATCATTAAGGACAACAACAAGCTGAGTGAGCTATCTCTTGATGAGATGATCAACAAATTGAAGTCAAAGCTCATTGATGACAAGCAGAGAGAATTGAACCATATAAGCTCCCTTAGCTTGGCGGGAAAATTGAACCAAGCCTTGTTGTCAGAAGAAGTAGTTTCTAAGCAAGATGGAAAGTCAGCTGGAAGTGGACCAAGCTCTGTCACAAAGTCAACTGCATTTGTGGCACAACCACATGCAAGTTCAAGTGGAGGTGTCAACCCTGATGCTACGAATGATCCTAACTTTGCCCTCGGTATGGGCTTATGAACAGCTATCATGCTCTCATGGCAGGAACTTTAGTGCCAACTGAGATGCTGTCGGGTGAACTGAATCAGATAAATCCAGAAGATGTAGAGATGTTGGACGTCTCTTGGCAGATGGCAATGGCTGTTTTCAGAGCAAAGAAGTTCATGGCAAAGACTGGGAGGAATGTGTGGAAGGACCAAGATAAGATCAGGATGGGGTTTGACAAAAGCAAGCTGAGGTGCTACAACTGTGACGAGTATGGGCATTTCGCAAGAGAGTGCACAAAGCCGAGGAAAGAAAGAACAGAAGAAAGGAAAGCAGGTGATGGCAAGGGAAAGGCCGAGTCGAGTGCTTTGGTTGTGCAGGAAGGAGGTGGATATGATTGGACACCTCAGTTAAAAGATTTCAGCCTGTTACATGCAATGGTTGCTGCTATGGAAAGGGATGAAGAGAAAGAGCATGCTTTTGTTGTGACTGATGAGAAACCTGAAGAAACTCCAGTGGATGACAAGGAAGCCTTTGCTGCTGAGATTGATAACGATAAGGTATGTCCTGATCCCACTTGTGCTCGTATAATTCCTGGACTTAGACAAATCTGTAAAAATTATCAGTTAGAATTGTTTGAGATAAAATGCGAGAGGAGTTCCTTTAAGGGTAGATGGCAGAAGAATGAGGAAAAGGTAAAAGCACAAAAATTAGACATAGTGAAATATCAAAAACTGGCAACTGAGAAAGCTCTTCTGTATGACAACGCTAAGTTAGAAATAGCTGAGCTTGGTAAGCAGCTAGATGAACTTAAACATAAGAACAATGAGTTGCAGGTAAAACTTCATATGAATCATATGAGAAGCAAGAGAATGCTAGAGGCCAGTAAGTCTTTGAACACCTGCATAACTGATGTTAGAATAGGTAAAGACAAAGGTGGAATAGGAATTAGCTTCTCAGACAAAAGCAAGAATGATGTTCCTCAGGATAGAACTAGAGATATAATAGGAATAATCTTAGAGGAGGATCAGGTTGATCGGTCTGAAGCAGGAACACATGAGATAGGACCTCCGTTAGATAGTGTTCTAGTAGGAGTGACACCTATGACTGATCAGGAATTTGAAAATGAGAAACACATGATCTATGGGTTGGGTAATCAGAATGAAACAATGGCATCCACAAGTAAATCAGGTCCGTCCCATGAATCATTAAACAATAGTGTTGAACCTGCTGATGGCTTTGTTTCATGTGCAGATGAAGTAGGTATTCAAGATGTGTCAGGGGAGGATGCTGAATGTTTGAAAGTCAATGAATGTCATGTGTCTAGTAGTTCTAGTCTTAATTTACCCAAGGACGATGTTCTGGCATCTGTGTCAGAACTTAATACGTCCAAGTCAAAACAAGTAGTTGTATCTGTGTTGTCAAAACATCTTTCTAATTCCAATGAAAAAGTTGATGGTTTTAAAATTCGTGTGCCTAACACTAAAGTAGGTCGTGAGACTAAGCCCAAAGACTTTGTAGCTTATCCCCAGGTTGTGTCGGCTTTCAATAGAACAAACAAGACTAAGTCAGAGCAATTTTGTTTAATTACACAACCGGAAAAAAGATACAAAACGTGTCATACACAAATGATGATAAGCCAGAGTGGAAGTCGTCTTACCCAAGACGTTCATACCTCTGTAGTCATGTCAATGGACCTAGACTCATGAACTGTTTTCAATGTGGAAAACCAGGACACTTTGCTGCTAATTGTGTAAATAGACCATTTCAACCATACTATCCGCAAAACCCACGGACTAGTATGTTGGAGAAAATGATGACAAGAGAAAAGCAAAAGCAGAAGCAACAAGCTTTGTTTAAGGGGAAGCAGTGCTTGGAACCAATGAAGACTCAACAGTCTAAGGTTTCAAACACAAAGGCACCTGTGACAAAGCCTGTTGTTGAAAAATGGAATGTGGCCAAAACTCCAAAACCAACTTATGCATCAAAAGGAGTTTATAAAAGAAATGATAAGATAAAACCAGAATTTGTTGAGAAACAAATGGCTGAAGTCAAAAGAGTTAATAAACCTAATGGCAAAGCAAATGTTGAGCAACAGTTTTTAAAACAAAAAGATGTCACTCAAACAAAACAACTGGTTTACACAAAACTGAAACTTGAGTGGACACCTGTTAAAAAGCCATCTGGTAAAAAGGCCACATCTCCGAAAAAGAAACCTGAGTCTGTGAAGAACTCATCAAATGTGTTTAAACCACAGAAAGATACCACCTGGAAACCAAAAGTCAACATTCAAAATGTGAATGTACCTGAAAAGCAAGAAATGACCCTCCAATTAGTTAATTACATTGATTCCAAAGGTGTGCCCAGATCTGTTATGGCCTGGGTACCTAAATCTCACTAATCTTTGATTTGTGCAGGGACGACCAAGAAGATCTATCAACAATCTCTGGTACGTTGATAGCGGTTGCTCCCGACATATGACCGGAGATTTATCCCTGTTGGAAGATGTGGAAGACTTTAATGGGGGAGGAGTATCATTTGCAGGTGGTGTGGGTGGAAGGATAAGCAAGAAAGGAGTGGTGAGAAGTGGTAATTTATCGTTTTCTGACGTACACTATGTGGAGGAACTGTCACACAGTCTACTGAGTGTCTCTCAGATTTGTGATAGAGACTACTCTGTGTTGTTCAACCGCAAGGAGTGCATTATTCTCAAGCCTGGTGTGAAGATTCCAGAGGAGTGCATCTTGATGCGTACTCCGAGAAGAGCAAACTCTTATCAGCTTAATATGAGTCAACCCCCAACTTCAGAAGAAGCCTGTCTCATATCCAAACAAAATGAGAACTTAGCTCTTTTGTGGCATAGGCGTCTGGGACATGCTAACATGAAGAATTTGACCAAGCTTGCAAAGGGAGAACATGTCAGAAAACTGCCTATCAAAGATTTCTCTACTGTGGAAAAATGTGTGGCTTGTGCGAAGGGGAAGCAGCACAAGTTGCCACACCGTTCGAAGATAGCAAATTCAATGACATCCGTGTTACAACTTCTTCACATGGATTTATTTGGGCCAATGCAAGTTCAAAGCATCAGCAAATTCTCTTACTGTCTCATGATTGTGGATGACTACTCACGATTCACTTGGGTCTTCTTCTTATCAAACAAGTATGAAACTCCGATCTTAGTGAAGCAGTTTGTCACGCTTATAGAGAATCAGCTGAACGAGAAGGTCAAGGCTATCAGAACGGACAACGGAACAGAATTCAAAAATGCTGAGTTAAATATGTTCTGTGGAGAAAAGGGGATAGAGAGACAATTTAGTGCGCCCTACACTCCGCAACAGAATGGAGTCGCTGAGAGAAGAAACAGGACACTCATTGAAGCAGCAAGGACAATGATGTGTGAAGCTAAATTGCCAATCTTCTTTTGGGCTGAAGCGGTCAATACGGCCTGTTATGTGCAGAATCGTGTTCTGTTAAACAAGCGTCATGAGAAGACTCCCTATGAGATTGTTTACAAAGAGAAGCCAACAGTGGGATACTTCAAGACATTCGGGTGTCCTTGCACGGTTCTGATTCAGTCCGATGTTGGGAAATTCGAAGCTAAGGCCGATGAGTGTTATTTCGTGGGTTATTCTGCAAATAGTTCCTATCGTGTCTATAACAAAACCACAAAGGTTATCATCGAGGCATATAACGTGGACTGGCTTGAAGACAATCCTACAGATGCAGGGAGTGGACCGGATTGGATTTTTGACTATGGGACGCTGTTTGAAGGGTTCAATTTTTCAAATGTCTTCCATCAATTGGGTGAAGAAGAATACATTATTGCACAATCATCTGAATCAAGGGCTCATGTTGAAAAGGTTGCTGAGAAAGCACCAGATGCAGTTCCCACAAATGTCAATGCAGTTGCTCCAGGATCTTCGGGAACTAAAGATGCTGATTCAGAAGTTTCTCCAAACCAAGGTATGAATGATAATATTGTTAATTCTAACCTGCCTGTTTCTGTTGCTGTGCCAGATGTTCAAGTATCAAGGATCAATAAAGACCATCCAATCAACAATATACTTGGGCCAGTTTCAGCAGGGGTTACAACTAGAAGCCGCACGGGAGACATTAATTTCTGCATGTATTCGTGCTTCATATCCCAGATTGAGCCTCCTAATGTGATGGTTGCTCTCAGAGATCCAAGTTGGATAGAGGCCATGCACAATGAACTTAATCAGTTTTCTAAGCTGGGAGTGTGGCGTCTAGTGGAAAGGCCAGAGGACAAGAAGGTTATACCCACACGTTGGCTATACAAGAACAAGAAGGATGACACGGGTATAACTGTCAGAAACAAGGCACGGTTGCTTGTTCAGGGCCACAGACAAATTCATGGAATTGACTATGATGAGGTGTATGCACCCATGGCAAGATTGGAGGCCATCCGGATATTTCTAGCAGTGGCATCATTTCTAAACTTCACAGTTCGCCAGATGGATGTTAAGACAACATTTTTATATGCAGAAATGAATGAGGAAGTGTATGTGTCTCAACCACCGGGGTTTGTAGATGAGGAGTATCCAGATCATGTGTATCTTCTGGATAAGGCTTTGTATGGACTACATCAAGCTCCTCGCACGTGGTATGAGACACTATCAACTCATCTGGTGGAGAATGGATACTCAAGAGGAGTAGTTGATCAGACACTATTTAGGAAGAGGGTGAAGGACGACATCATCATGGTGCAAGTTTATGTAGATGACATCATCTACGGGTTAACAAACGAAGAATTATGCACCGAGTTTGAAGAGATAATGAGAAAGAAATTTGAAATGAGCGATCAGGGAGAGATGAGCTTCTTCCTAGCCTTGCAAGTAAAACAAGACGAATCTGGGATTCTTATTCACCAAGCAAAATATGTGAATGAGATTCTAGAAAAATTCAAGATGCAAGACTCCAAGCCTATCTCAACTCCCATGGCATCCAGACCTCTACTGACAGCAGATGCAGATGGGGAGCTAGTGAGTGAATTCATGTATCGCTCGATGATTGGATCACTTATGTATCTGACAGTAAGCAGGCCAGATATTATGCATGTAGTGTGTCTGTGTGCCCGCTATCAGGCTAATCCTAAACTTTCACATTTAATTGCTGTCAAACGTATTTTTAGGTATCTAAAGGGCAGGCCTAGGCTTGGACTTTGGTACCCAAAGAACACTGATTTCCAATTGTTTGCATATACTGACAGTGATTATGGAGGCAGTGATCTTGACCGGAAGTCAACAACTGATGGATGTCAGTATCTGGGGAAGAAATATTGTTGTTTCAGAAAAGCAAAAATTTTCTTGTAAATATCTTTGAAGAAAATTTCAAAAATTTAAAAAAAAAAATGTGTTTATATTTCAAAAGCCTCATAAAAACAGGGGAAGAAATATTGTTGTTTCAGAAAAGCAAAAAAAATATATATGTGTTTTTATGATGTCTTTTGTTTGCCTTGAGTTGGTAGGAAGTGATATAAATTTCCATGATGATCGGAGACTGACACGTGTAAGGCAGAAGTGAAAGACGTCTCAAAGATGATGTTCGGTAAGCTAAATCAAAAACAATGATCATCCATGTAAGTGCAGTAAACTTAAATCTTATATATGTTTTAGTTTTCCATCCTAGTTTACATAGTTTAAAAGACTGAGTCCCAGCAAAAACGGGTTGAGAGTGGTATTCACCTAGTATTCACTCTCTCACACGCCATGTTTCTGCTGTTATGACAACACCACAGAAAAATGAAAAGAAAAAGAAAAATGAAAAGAAAAAGCAAAAATAAAAAAAATTGATGATAAAAAAAATTAAAAAAAATAAATTATTTTGTTTGGTCTTCTTTGCGTGCTTATGCGGCCGACCTGATCACCAACTGATAATTAAATAAATAAGTGTTTGTCATGACGGTGTTGCATGGTTCCTCAAGTTGGGGGTTTGTGAATCCTCAATAAACTCTGAGGTTGGGTAGGTTTTGCTATGAACAATTAGGTGTGGGGACGGTTAAACATGACGGTAATTATGTACCACAATTAAGCACTTAAAATGTTTTAACTGGATGTGAGTTTATATGGTTTCAAAATTTTTGAACAATCGTTTAGAGCGTCGAGTAACGGAAGCTAAAAAGGGTTCCTCAGTTAAAGATTTGTCTGGTTTGATCCATGATTTAAATCAGCGTCGAGGAAAGTAAATTTTAAATTTCTGTAATTAGGGTTAATTGTTTATGGTTTATTTTATAGCTCAAGTCTTTAAATTTATTTTTTTAAATATTAAATTTATGATCATGATCAGATACACGGGGTATGAGTCTGAGGGGAAGCTTCGTAAAATTCTCAATTTTCACTCAAAGCTAACATTTTGTTAAGAGAATTAACTTTTTAGAGGTTTGGGAGTATTTTTTAAAGTTCTTGAAAGTTGGAGGGGTCAAATGAATTTTTTTTTAAAAAGGGTATAAATACCCTTCACTGATTACGATCCGATCATTTATCTCTCCCATCTGCGTTTCCGATCCCCACCACTGAAACCCTAACCACCGCTCACACCTCGCCGGAAAATCCTTCACCACCACCTCCGACCGTCATCTGAGAAATCCGAGCACACAAACACATTCGCCATCCGTTTCCGACCAAAAGGCATCCATCAATTTTGTGTTTCCTCATCTCTGTGTCGGTCTATTTGCAATTGTTTCTGTCTAGGGTTTACTCAGTGAACACTTCGGTCTTTTCTACTGATTTCGAGTTAATTTCTCGAGAGTTGAAGTCGGTTTTGCACTAAAAACTCATAAAAGGTAGTTGACGATGGCTTGTTTGCATATTTAAGGTGTTTAACGGGTTTACGAGTTTTTGTTGCAGGTTCGTTAATGGTGGTTTAGGTGTTTACGATCTTCGCGATGAAGAAGACGACCGTTGAACGTTTACGATTCTCGTTCCCGATTGTTGTTTACGATTGTGTGTTTCCGATGGGTGTTTACGATATGCGCTAACGACAAAAAGTGATTACGATCGTGCTTGGGATGTGTTAGTGCATTCACGATTGGGCCTTCTGATTACGATTGGACCATGTCGTGAACCCGATTAGCGGATCGTAAACCCGTTATTGGATTGTAAACCCATTTATTGAATCGTAAACTCACTTAAATGGGATTGAAAATCATAAACACTTAATATTTTTGGAATCTCATTAAACTTAAGATAAAAATTAATGGTGTTTGTGAATTTTGTGTGTTTAAATCAATTATTTTCCCTAAAAGTTTAAATTGGAATTTTGTGAACTTCAAAAGTAAAATTTGATTTTCAATTGAACTTCGACAAGGGTTAATAAACTTAATTGCACTTTAACGAACAAGTCTGATACATGTGTCTTGTCTTTCTCAGATGGCAGACGACATGCTGGATGAAGAGATAAAGTTTGAAAGTGATCACTGCATCCCGGCGTATCTTGAAGACCCACCAGAGAAGCATATGGAATTATTTTATTCACTGGTGGCCGGGATGAATGTATGCAAGATAAATCACGCTCTGAGAACAAGTGTGCTGATCGACGAGCAGCTTGTGAGGGAGTTCTGGGGAACAGCGAGAGCAAATGCTGATAAGACAAGCATTACTGCAACAGTTCAGAACAGACAAATAGTGATTCTGGAAGAAGATATCAGAAAAGGGCTGAACATCAATGATCGAGCTGTTGATCCGATTGAGTATCCCAAGGAAGTTGTTTTAGCGGGTGCTCAATCTATGGGGTATGAAGGAAAGTTTCCGCCCATTTTTAAGAAGTTGTTGCCGCACTACTGGAGGTGCCTGGCACACTATATGCAGAAATCATTTCTGGGCAAGAGAACTAGCTTTGATCAGCTCAACAAACTTCATGGAACTTCTTTTGTCGCATTGGCCTTGGACTGGAACTTCAACTTCTCCAAGATGATGCTATTAGACTGGATAGGCAATGCTGACTTGAGCGCCCGAGAACATTTCCTGATGACACCAAGATTCGTACAGATGGTGGTTATGAAGAAATATCCTAGGATTGAAGAGAGGGTGGAAAAACTGGATATTAAGGTAATGGATTGTGGAGTGTTTGGACTACAGACCCAAGACAGAAGGGGTAAAAATAGTTTTCAAGGAAGGCTTGAATGGGTCAAGAGGGGTGCATTTCCCGAGGTGGCAAGGGAACAAGAAGTTGAAGAACCTGAACCTGAAGCCGATGTGCCAACTGTAAATGCATCTGTTGCTGAAGATCAAGATATAACAGCAACTCCGGCTGTAAATGTCCAAGAAGAAGATGTGGAGATACCTTCAGATGAAGAAAATGTTATGGACGACATTTTTGCTAATCAAGGAAATATGGATGATGATATCTATGGAGACTTGGAGCCAATAAATCTGAAAAGATCAAGAGATGTACTGAATTCATCTTCAAGTGGTGATTCCATCCCTCAAGAATTGGATATTCAGTTCAATGTGAATGAAATGCTCGAAGAGCCAGTCCCCTTCCGTGAACCATCTCCCAGAAAGAAGATAGATCCAAGAAGTATCCGATTCAAGTTCACAAAGACTAGCTCAAGTCTGTTAATGGTCCATCCAACTGAGTCTAGTTCTCAAAGTCAAACTGCTCAAGAAGAATCAACAGTTCCAATTGTTGAAGATCAACCTGCCCAGGTTCAGACTGAGAGCCCTCCTCTGAATGAACGTAGCCCTGTTCATGAAGAAAGGCAATCTATGGAGGTTGATAACACTGTTGTTATACCCAGCCCTGTGAGAATAAGTGTCTCTAGTGGAACAAGTTTGCCGCCAACTGTTATTCCAAGTTTCCGCCCACTTCAAGCTGCTGAGCTACCAATTTAGATGAGGATAAGTGCAGACCCTCACATAAACTTTCTGATGTCTCAGAACAGAATTAGGGAAACTGAGATAAAAGCTCTCTAGGCAGAAAACAGAAGGTTAAAGGACAAGGAGGCGGCGGACAAGAATAGAATGAAGTATCTGTATGAGACCTTGATGGACCTGAAGAAGAAGTTTGGTAATTTGAAAAATGCTGTGGAGTCAAATGCTTCAGGTGCCCCTGGTCAAGGTTCATCTCAAGGAGTGCAAGGTGCAGAAGCAGTGAATGTTGATGATGGAGATGACACTATTGAAATGTCAGATTATGCCCGAAGTGGAAGGGTCATCTCCAAAGCGCCAGAAGGCCATGACAACTGGTTTAAGAATTCTTTCAAGGACCAGCCCCCACTCAATACACCATTGATGTTGGTGAAAGCTCAATAGATATAAGGGGGAGCCGTGAAGCCATTTTGTGCTGGCACTATGACACGGAGAAGAAGTTGTTTGCCGTAATCCATGACGGCTACAGTCCAGTGGAATATTAAAGAACACGTGCCCAATTTCATACCTGGACTGAGCCTGAGATTAGAAGTTTGCTAAGAGCTCCATACATCAACAGATGGAACAGCACCGAAGGAGATCTTATTCGAAACAACCTGATGAGCCAATTAGAGAACAATTTTGCAAACTTTGAGCTGAAGAGAGTGAGATGGGTCGAGACTGGAACTGACCCAGTGACTGGAGAGTCGATAGGAGAAGCAAGGAGGCCACTCACCAAGCGCACTAGAGTGATCAATATGTTGGATGAGATCGAAGACGGTACCTTAGTAAAAAACTTTGACTGTTGGTGTTATGATCCAACGACTCATGAGGTGGTGGTGCTCTGCAAGAGATTGAGGCAATTCCGTTTCTACGATCCAGTTGAACTACTGAGATTTGGAGAAAGAGACATCAAGCTCCTCGCCTCCCAACCTATTCTCGGTGATGAGAATGATATGGAAAATGCTATAAGGGTGGGGATCTTTCATGGAACGGCTAATCGGATCGTGGAAAATGGATGGTGGTCAAACAATGTGCAGAACACTTTCAGATTTGATCTCCAGCTGCCGTAGATAGTCTAATGGTTCATGCCTAGGGGAAGATTGTTGGGCTATATTTATTAGAGACATGAACATTAGTTATGGGCTAGCTTATTATTAGTTTTGGGCTTAGTTAGTTTATGTTTTAGGCCATGTGGGCCGATTTCTTTGTGTTTATGATTGGGCCTATAGTGTTTATGATTGGCCCTAGGTTTTGTAAGAGGTAGTATAAATACCTCTCATGTTTATGATCAAGTTAAGCTTTTGGGAATATAGTTTACGATTTTCTCTCTCACTCTAGTGTTTCCGATCGGGTTCATTAGCTTCAAGATTGTAGTGTTTTGCATTCAAGATTTGATCTTTATCTTAGATCAAATCTATTTCTTCTACTTTCTTCTTGAATCGATCACACACGAGGATTCCGCACTCGTTTGTGATTAAGATATCGTGATTGGTTGATTTCCGGACCTTCACAGTGAGTTTGATTTCTAAAGGGTGGAATTTTCGATCTTGTTTTTCAGAGAGAATTGATGTTAGGATCGTGTTTAGATGATGTAAACGAGTTGATTCATGTAAACATTAATCCAATTGGAGCTATAAATAGAGTTTAATTTACACTTTTGTGTTCTTGAGTTTCAGTTAGTTTTCGATCCAATTTTTGGTGTATAAAATCACTAGATCGTGACAAATCGTTTTCAATTGGTATCAGAGTAACAAGGCCGTGATTCTACACCATTTTTTGATCGAATTCAAGCATAAATCTGGAAAAATCCTTCGAGTTTGACTTTTTAGAAGTCAAACAGTGAACTTTGATTAAAAAATTGGATGTGAATTCGAGTGTGTTTACGATTTTTATTGACCTAATCAGTTTTGTTATGATCAAAAGAAGCGAATTCAAGTTACAGATTCAAATTTGATGGAGATTTGATCAATTCGCAATTTTGCAAGAGGTTGATATGTTCTTCATGGTTCTTCAATGGTGATTTTCAAAATACTCAATCATTTTGCGTAATTTTGGTACCTAGAAGTTCCGTTCGATCATACGAAGCTATTACAACAAGCGGAATTGGATTTCATCAATGTTGGAATCGATTTATGTTTTGTAAAAAACTTGACTTCGCCGGAGTTGTTTGTTCGTGGTCTAAACTAACTTGAAACATAACAACAATGGTGCTAGTTTGAATCCTTTCGTCATCACGAATCCGTAGCAACTTTCGGAATCAATGTTGTTACGAATTGAGGGAGATAAGGTTGTTTTAAGATTTTAATAAAATAAACAAAACAAAATAACTTTTTTTAAAAAAAAAATTCACAAGTTTTAAATAGCAATTTAAAAAAAACCACAATGTTTTTTTTATGTTCGTTAAATTGTTTCGTGAACGCAAAATATTTTTGCGTTTGTCGAATCGGTTAACAAACATAAACTCGATCGTGTTTGTTTTTTTTTTTTTTTATCTTGTTATCTTTCCGTTGCTTATTCTTTTTCCTATAAAAAAACAAACAACAAAACAAAAACTATAAACATTTCTAATTTTTTTACAAGAATATAAACTAAAACAACAAAAACAATTTTTTCACTAGTTTTCACGTACAATTTGAGGTGATATTGGTGAAATTTTCAAAATGAACGAATTTCAAGCATTTGTTACTAGTCAAAGCGAGAAAGTGCCAAAATTATTAAATCTTGAGGATTATCCTAGTTGGATAACAAAATTTAAGGCATATGTTGATAAAGTGGATGAAGATATGTGGATTTCAATTGAGAAAGAGTTTACTTATCCAGCTTATTCAGATGGGGTACCTAAAATGCAAAGAAATCTTTCATCCGAGGAAAAGGACAGTTATGAGAAAGAACAAAAGGCAAGAAAACTTCTTACAATGGCGTTGCCAAAAGAATTACTGTCTTAATTCAAAACGTGCAAGAATTCTAAAATGTTTTAGGATGCTCTTGCTCAGAAATATGCTGAATTGAATGAATCTGTTATGGAAGATGTTTAAAAAGATGAATCTTCAAAATGTGAAGCTGTTGTGAATGAATTACAGCTTCAACATGAGAATGCAGAGTTAATGGCAAAAGTTTCAAAACTGACTGAAACAAATGATGACTTGATGAGGATGTTGAAAAATGGAAGAAAGAAGCAAATGACATGGCGATAATTTTTGATGATTTGTTTGCAAAATCAAAGATCAAACTTGAAGGTCTAGAAAACAAAGTTGCTAATCTTACTGCTAAAGAATTAAGTCATCAAGAAGACAACACGGATTTGTTAGATGCTAAACCTTAATTGCTCCATGAAAACAAGCTTTTGAAGCAGAATGTTGAGATTTATAAACAGAAATGGGAAAAGGTTGTTTAAGAAACATATGATGCTCATGATCAGTTGAGGAGAGAAGTGTTTACTATGAATAGAACAACAGAAGAACTCATTGCAACACAAAAAGAGTTGGATGAAGCGCAAAAGATAATTGCAGATATGAAGATCGAAATGTGTGATTTCAAAATACAGTTGCATAATCTCAATAATTCATCATCTTTCACAAATTTTTTATGCAAAAAGGAGAATTTTCAACAGATTTTCGGTGCTGTTATTCTGAAAAGTGTTCCACCTCCTGTGGTTATTGAAAATTCTATCAATACTTTGAAAAAAACGAAAGAAGTTCATGATTATTCAAAGTTTGGTGATAATTCTTCTAAGAAGAAGCAAAAGTCAAAGTCGCAGAAGAAAAATGAAGAGAATTTTGATGCTAACAAGAGAACTAAATTTGTTTCAAGTTCCATATTGCTTGATAAGGAAAAGGTTTTTGACGGCAATCCAGGAAAAGTGAAAGTCGACAAATTTTCAGAGATTGCGATTGATGAATCTTTGCTTTCCAATAAAAATGATTTAAATGCCATCAAGGATGAGTTTTCTCGACTTGCTTCACAAGGTCATGAGAAACCTAATTCGGTACCAGATAAATCTAAAAAGAATGGTGGTCTGGGATATGAAAGCAAAGACGAGAACGTGATTGTTGGAAATGATTTCCAAGATGTGCTTGAGATAGAATAAATTGTGGAGGATATCAAGGTTCACAAAGAAAAGGAGATTCCAGTTGAGAATCATATCATGTGTGAATCTGATGCTAATTTTCTGTCAACAAATTCTAAGCTAGAGCGTCAAGAGAGTGATTCTTCTCAACATTCTACAATGTCAACAGAATCCATGTCATCTCCTAAGTCGGCTGATAGGAGAGCTTGTTTTTACTACAACAAGACGGGACATGTGATTCGTGATTGTGCTACTCAAAAAAGGTTTTCACGTGGTTCATATCGATCATCATCATCCGATTCAATGATTCTCAATGAGGTACCTATTAGATAAAATCAGAAAAACCAACGAAAACCAGCTCATAAGAAGCCGGTTGTTGGTAGAACCTCAAATTATGATGATTGGTCACCACAGTTTTCAAAACCAAAACATTTTTCAAAAAGAAAACAATTTTTCAATAATGATTTTGAAATGCCTTACTCAAATGAGTTTTCATATTATGGGCATCGACAACACCACTCAAAACCTGCGAAAATGTTAGTCGAAGAGTTGTTGAATATGGTTTTCAACAAGTCAAAGTTGAACAATGGTTGTGATTCGCATCAGTCGAAATCATTTAAACCATTTCGTACATGGAAACAAAAAATGGCAACCTCTGCAGGTTACGATCATGTTGAAGATACGGGACGACCCAAGCCGGTTTGGGTTCCCGTATTTAACTAAAAATTTGTTGAGGTTGTGTGCAGGATGCTTCAAGAAGGCTTATTAGCAATTGCGGGGTTGTTGATAGAGGAGTATTTTGCTTAAGTTAGCGTTTCACAGAGTTTATATTTCACAAACATTTTTGAGAAAAATGATTTTTTCAAAATCTAAAAATCTGAGGTATCCGTGTTGGTCGATCAATTTTATTTTCTTTACTTTTACTTTCTTTCATATCTTTAGGGGAATAAATTTTGGAAAGTTCAAAAAATAGAGTTTGTTGAATATTAGGGGGAGAATATTTTGAAAAACACAAAAATAGTGTGATGCTTGTTTCCTTTATGAAAAAATATATAAAAAAATGAAAAATCTCAAAAAGAGAAATTGATCCAACCATGTGAGAAATGATGGTACATCAGCATACGTTATCTGCCATGAATAAAGTAGAAAGAAAGGCTGCAGGTACTTGCTTGACTTGCTAGAATGTGCTAAATAGTTTGATATATGCGAGTATGATATAAAGATAACGCTTGCTTGATAATTGTGGTTACAAACCATGATGGGTACTGTGCATATCTGGCAAAATAAAATGAGAAAATACCCAAAACAGAATAAAGAGATGTTCTGGTGTATGCTTGCTTTATTTTGAAAATTTTCAACTTGTTTGATTTTCTTTATTTTGTCAAACGATCGGACTTTCTTTGCATATCGAAAAGATCGACCTGATCGTTGTTCGTTTGACATTCTGCGTTATTTTCTTTGGTGTTTCGTATAATCCATCGGATTTTCTCTGTGTGCTCACAAGGCCGACCTGATTGTTGTTGGATTATACAATTTCAACTTGTTTGATTTCTTTTAATTTATTTTCTCAATACTTATGCATTCTCTGCGTGCTCACAAGGCCGACCTGATTGCTAAAGTATTTGAGGCTTCTACTTTCTTTTTGCAAGAAACACCGTGAACTAGAAATCTCTGTGGATGATATATTCTGTATAAGCAAGTTTACAATATCAGTATGAGAAATCTGTTGCGAGTAACTTGGCTTGAATAAAAAATAAATAAATAAATACAAAAATATGAAATAAGCGGATTGCCAGTATTCCTGATTGTGTGGGTACGATGTTATTAATGCTCGATAAAGACACTTAATTTCATATCAGAAAACTATAGACAATGACCTGCTTTAGCTGAAATAAACCAAATGGTTGTATTCTCAGTCAGCTTGGCTTGCATGCTTAGTATTTTGAAATTGCAGTGTGTACGATGCGTTATGTCTGATATGATCTCATGTTGTGATCTTTCTCACCAAAAACAAAAATAGAGTTTAATTCTATATTGCATTTATGTTTCAGTTTATGAAAAATCAAAAAGATTTTCAGTGTGTTTTGATATAAACTTTGTAAAATCCAAAAAAATTTATTTCTTCTTTGTTTTTGATCTGATCGACACGAGATACAACAAATTTCCAAAACTAAATGTCTCGGTTTCTCCAAAGAAGGAGTTTTGTTTCCAAGATTAAAGTTATGTTTGGAAAAGAAAAACTGCACTATTGTCTTCTGAAGGTTGCAGGTTGAAATCATCAAATTCTTTCAGATAAAAGAATGGATTTCATGCATGGTTGCGAAGCTATCAAAGAGTTATTACTTTCAGAAATGGTTCAGTTGACTTAGTCATGTTCCTGCCATGCCTACCCTACATCAACTAACAATAGATTCAATGAGGTTGAAGATCTGATACATCACACGTTAAGGGGGAGTTTGTTGGTGCAAAATATGTGTGTCGTGTGTGTATCAGTTAGTCATGTTATGTCACACCCCCAAGTAACCACTAACGGAGTTTATACCGCTAAGGGGTGCGAACAAACCAGGACCACAACCATTAGTTACAAATACTAAATGAATCAGAGTTAGTCCAAATGTAAATCATAAATTAAAGTCTCAAAATACGCAGCGGAAAAATATTATCTTAGCACTAACCACGTGCTTTACAAATCAATGTTTAAATTCCCAATTAAGTCTAAATAGAATTAAGAATTGTCTTCACGTGCCATGCCAACCCGCTCCGAATACTCCTCAGCGATCTGCAAAAGTTTAAACCACGCAAGTGTCAACCTAACGGTTGGTGAGTTCACAGTGGGCATGTCATGCAGCGGCCCGGTCTCATAAGCGTATGTATCAACGTATAAATAAGTAATAGTTTTGCAAAACAATTTCCAAGTGTTGAATTTTCGAATATGCACTAGTTAAGTAAAGATTAAAGCGGTCAACCGATATCGCGGGTAGCTAATCCGGTTTCCATGCACTAAGGAAGTTCGTACCAAAGCTGACGTAACAGAGTTCGGCATTTTCCGATGGTTTGTGCCTCCAGTTGTGTTCCTCGTGGGACCCACAACTAAAATAGGCTGATATTGTACTCCGTTCGGCCTCCAACCGGTTGGCTACACATTTATGTACCGCGGAGCAGGGTTGTCAACCCTCAGTAGATCTACCCAACATCCCCTCGCTTCACAAATTAATGGTACTAAATTGTTGAGGACTTTTAAGTTTCAAGGCATCCTTAGAAATCATGTGATATCATTTGGTTTAGACTTTAACCTACACTAGTCATATTAAAATCGTTTATCCTGGATTTCCTTTGAAATCCCAAAAAGAGTTTAAGTGTCAAAATGGTTGGTTGCGGATTTCATTTGAAATCCCAAGGATGGACAGTTGCAAGTGCTTCCCATAGAACACTCCAACTTCCATAACAGATATCCCATTTGGCGATACCTCAAAATGTCAGCATTGTTTTTCGTTTAGTTATTTCGTTGTGACCCAAACGAGCTCACAATTAAAGGATTAGTGAAACTCACCTTAGGTTGCTCAGCTACACTGGTTAAATAACCCACGTATTTGTTTGCTTAATGAAGACCTAGAAACACGGTTAGGTCTTAAGTATTAGTGTTGTGTCTAATATTTAACTCGCGTCACTATGGCCCATAACATAGCACGTTGGAACTATGACACGACATACCGACACACGACACCGATGGTTGATCATAACAAGGGTTCACATAATTCAGAAATCAAGGCATGTTTCATTATTGCATAATCATGTAAGTCATAGCATAACATTCAAACAAGTTGCACAAGTTGGGTTTTGGTCAGATCATGGTTTCGCTACTTAGTGTCGCTACATAGTTTCGCTAGGTGCACGGGCAGCACTTTCGCTAGGGATTACCCGATGACACAGTTTCGCTAGCTAGTTTCGCCCGAAACTGCTGACGCAGTTTCGCTAGCCTAGTTTCGCTTGAAACTGGTTTGAACTTTCGTTTAGGTTGGTTCGCTCGGTAGTTTCGTTCGAGCAGGTCTGCTTAGTTTCGCGGGCGACACTATAGTTTCGCCACATAGTATCGCTGGATGAATATCTATACAGTTTCGCTGTATAGTTTCGCCCAGAGAACAGCTCAGTTTCGCTGGTCGCGAAAAACACATAAATCAGCCTAAAAATCAATCTAACAGCTTCCATATTTCATGTGATTCAATATTTATCATGCATAAACATTTACCAACATCAAACAACAAGTTTTAACACCTTAAACATGGTTTTTCACATTCAAATCACCAAAAACACATTTTAAACCTAAAATGACCTAACTAGCATGAATCTTCATTATGGTTTGATTTCAAGCGTAAAGTTACTGACTTTATGATAGATCTAGCCTTCCTAAGCATCATATCAGAAGATCTAACGATTCTATGGAGATCTAGGCATGCTTTATAATAAAACACATAGAAAATGCATAAAGTATGGTTTTGGGACTCACGATTTGATCTAGGATCGATGGATGGTCTCTACCAACAGAGATGATAGCAGCAAATGGTGATTTCTCAGCTGGTCCAGAAGTTTCAGGAGAGTGTGTGTGTGTTTAGTGTGGAGATAGTGCAAATGGGATGTAATTAGGGTTTAATAGACTTTATATCAGGAGCTAGTTTCGCTGGCAGTTTCGCTGGCCAAGCGAAACTGGCTCTGAACACATGTGAGTCAAACAGTTTAGCCGGCTACCGGGCGAATCTGTAGTTTCGCCTGGTAGTTTCGCTGGAAACCAAAAGTGACCAATTTACATTCTATTATCAATACTAAATCATGCGTTTAAATCACATTGCACATAATGACAATAAATAAATAAACACATAACACATATGGACGGGTTCGGTGATCAACCAAAGGTCGTGGGCGTATTCGGCCTAGTTAAGCATTAGTTACTAAGTTAACACTTATAACGTAACTAACGGAGATTGTCTAACGGAAGTTAACCTTGGAATTCTCGGATGTCACATGTTAGTTTTGTTAGTTGATTAGGTTAGAATAGTTAATTCAAGGTTAGAGGGTAGAAAGTGTCATTTACCAATACTTGAGGATTTTATATGTGAGAAATGAAATCTCACATATAAATAATGTTGTGTTTACAAATCTGCAACAAACAATGAAGATTTTCTTATGTCCGAACATCATCCGAAGTAGAGGTTCGGATCATCCCGAACTGGAGCCGAAGTTGGGCCGAACTGGATTCATATATATATGGAGTTTGGAGTTCGGACGAAGGCATCTCTGATATAACCGTTTTCCAATGAGTTTGATTTCTAAAGGGAGGAATTTTCGATCTTGTTTTTCAGAGAGAATTGATGTTAGGATCGTGTTTAGATGTTGTAAACGAGTTGATTCATGTAAACATTGATCCAATTGGAGCTAAAAAACAGAGTTTAATTTACACTTTCGTGTTCTTGAGTTTCGGTTAGTTTTCGATCCAATTTCGGTGTATAAAATCACTAGATCGGGACAAATCGAGTTTTCAATGGGGGAGTACTCGGGGATACTTGGGGAGTACTCACAGAGTTTTACAACAATGCATACAAGACTAATAAAGTAACTACGCTCCCACTTGCCTTCTTGTAAACACACGACTCCTCTTCATTTTTCACAAAACCAAATTCCTAGATCTTTTCATCAAAAAAAAAAGATTCCAGCTCCGAGATGCCTCCTTCAATCCAGAAAAAGATTTCTTAAGCTTGTAAACCTTGTCAGGATTCTTTGGATTAACAAACCCATATGGCTAAGACATATAAACGTCTTTAATTAAATTACTATCCAGAAAGGGTGTCTTAACATCCATTTGCCATATATCATAGTCATAATATGCAACTACGACAAAGAGAATCCCTATTGACTTAAGCATGGATACTAGTGAGAAAATTTCCTCATAATCAATTCCTTGAGTTTGAGTGTAACCGAGTTTGCCACCAACCTTGCGTTGAAGGTATGCATTTTCCATCCATGTCAGTTTTCTTATTGAAAACCCATTTGCTTCCAATAGCACGACTGTCAAGAGGCAAGTCAACTAAGGACCAGACTTGGTTGTCATATATTGTAACCTTTGGGTATAAAACGATTATCCGAGTTGGAATTTTCAAATGAGAAACTCTCAAAAGTTTCTGAATTACAAATTGGGGCGGTACGCCTAGGATAGGGAAATCCTAGGCGGTACGCGACCCATTTGGTAAACGGGTCGGGTTGCGGCACCCGTCGGATTCTCGGTATGTACGAATCTCAAAATCCGGGCGGTACGCCCCAGATTATGTATTTTGGGGCGGTACGCCTCGATTTCAGGTCGATAAAAACAAGGATTTTGGCCTTTATAGTCACTTCACACTTGTGAAGTTCTGCATACCTCCGGCCAGAATTGCTTCCCTGCTGTCCCAGAACCCTGTCATCATCACCTTCAAGCATTAGGAGCCTTGTGAAGAGCTTGATCATCAAGGGGTAAGCTTTTCTTATTCATTTCCTTCATTAACCACATGAATACATGAGGCAAACCTCATTCTAAAACCTAACCCATCATGAATACAGCTGTGCAAGGGCAATCTAAGAGGATCAAAGGGTTCAAGAACTGATTTCAAGAGCCATCAAGGTAAGAGTCTTTTGAATTATGGACAAATATGCCATTTTTGGATTTCTTTAAGATCATGTATTCATAAATTGGTTATGGATCATGCATGCAATTAGAGATTGGCTCTTAGGATTCAGATTGGGGACTGGAGAGGTCAGGGAAATCAGAAAAGCTCGGTTGTACAAGGATCCCTTCACAAGGTACAACCCTCCTATGCATGCATGTTGATCTCTTTCCTTAAATGGAAACTTTACAAGTTAAGATCACTTAAATCCAGAGTTGATTAGTGTATCTAAATAAGAAATGAGTCATTGGGACATAGGGATTCTGTCCCAAATGAAATCTGTACGAAACGGGGGTCGAAACAATGAAAATTACCATATTTGGAAAGCTCGGGAATTGGGGTTATGCTTTGGTTAAGGTATTAGACTACAAATGAACCCTTAATTGACCCCTCGGAATAATATGAAACTGATTGGGTAAGAATTCTGGACTTAAAACACCAAAATGGGAAAATGGCACTAAAAGACAAAATAGTCGGGCTCCTGTTCACAGATGGGGGCGTACCGCCCATAATCTCTGCATGCAGAGCGGTACGCCCAGGAAAGTAAAACAGAAACCGGAATCTCAGATTCCAGCGTACCGCCCAGAAACTTATGAATCGGCGCGGTACGCCCGGATTTGAAATCTGGAAATCAGTCGACCATTTGAAGCGTACCGCCCAGAAATGTAAATTTCCAGGCGGTACGCCTATGAAGAAAAATGACAGAATGTTTAGCCAATTTTGGATGAACCAAAAATTATCGAGACTGATCCAGTAACTGTATTTTATGCTAATTTCAACCTGAGAATGATATGGGACATGTTAGCCTCGTATATGACGAATATGAACATGATAACGATGATAGGTTGCTAGAAATCAAAGAGAGGATATTTTCTCGGATATTCTGTCTAGCCACCGTTTCTGACTTCTTTGTGTGAGTCCTCTGACTTCTCTCATAGAATTAACTGTTTAAGATCACAATTCTGTTTGATGTATTTGTTATATCTGTTATGAACTTATCCTGTCAAGCACTGTTAGTTTGGAGATGCCCTGTGTGGGTTATTATATACTTTCTGGTCATTATGATTGAACCAATAGGCATATAAGGGATTATAACGGCCATTATAGTTGATTTATCCATGTTCATCCGGATCCTCTAGTATTAGGTAACTAGGGGGAATATGTCCTTATATGTTGAAATGAAATTACTACTCGTAGAGGGTTTACGGCTGATTGCGACGTGCCCGTAGAGTACATGAAGTTTGACCTTGGGTGTGACTTGATAATTTCATAACCAGCATGTGTTTGAAAACTGTTAATATTATGATAGTAGTTAAGACTCACCAACAACATTGTTGTTGACTATGTTATGAATGACTTATGTTGCAGGTAAGCAAGTGTAGGAATGAACCTATTATGAACTTGGAATGCTACTTGGTTGTTGTTACTATGAACTTGGACTTTGTATGAACTATGAATTATGAATTATGAATTATGAATGTAAATGAAGACATGATAATGACTATGTTTCCTTTGGTATCCTGTATCTTTGTTATTCAGTTCCAGGCCATATCCGGTGGCTATCGATTCTGTTAGATCGAATAAGAGGTGCAATGCATCCTCGCTCATGAGTCGGTCTAAGAGTTTCATATGTGTGGACTGGATGTCCGTTGTATGTGTATGTGTATGATGTTAGAAACGTTGGTAATCTCGGGTAATGATACGGACAGCCGGTCCCACACCCTCCCCCGCTCCTGGCAGGGTGCGGAGGAGGGGGGTGTGACAGGTTGGTATCAGAGCCAAAGGTTCCAGCAAATTAGGCATTCTTAGAGCCCTAAGCTTGAACCTAGTTGACCCCTAAGATATTGCATGAACCAAATATGATCTAGGCTGAAATTTGTATGTTAGACGTAATCGAGGTTTAGTGTAAGGTCGGTAGAAGTTACAGCCTTGCAAACTGCCATTCCTACCCACAGGTGCACTAAGACTCGGTGAAACCTAACAGACACATTGATGCTAATGATTTCCTATGAAAAATGTTAACCTAAGTTGAAATTGGTATATTAGATTTCTCATAGCATGATGTAAGGTCGGTAATAATTGCAGAAAGTGCACGCTGTCATTGTTACCCACAGGTATCTCATGATATGACAAGTTTGATAGACACGTGGATACTGATGGTTATTGTATGTGTGCTTTAGTGAATTCAAGTGATGAAATTTAGCATGACATAAGTTGAGAAATATGATTATATATATGTATATATATTATCATTGTATATTGAACCTATATCCACAGGTACCATCATAAACATGTGGAGTTTTACTAAATCTTCGAAATCCGGCAGCAAAAACAGTGGAGGTAGCAAGGGGAGTAAGGGTAAGAAGGAAGAAGGCGGACCTAGCCAACCGGCACCACCCATGAGCCCTGATCTTTCGGGGTACTTTACCGCGCCGACCCAAAAGAAGACTCCGTCACCCGCGACGTCGACTACGGATGTGCCAAAACCACCCAAGAAGAGGAGCACAAAACCTAGGATGTCGGTGCGTCCGAGCCACACCATCCACATTGCTCCATCCGACTGGAACGCTCGTGATGCCGGAACGGATCAAGAAGACCCTGAAGAGGAACCCGAAGAAGAAGAAGACGAGACTATCCCGGTGCAGCAGGTGGTGATTGCGGTGTCTGCAGGGCACACCGTGAGTTATCATTCCGAGCATCATTCTCAGCATGTGTATGCTTCCCCAGCCTACGCAGCAGACGTGGAGGAAGGACCCGAGGAATCGGTTCCTATGCAGCAGGATCCTATGGCAGCTTTCCCTCAAATGGGAAATCTAGTGGATGTTCCAATCCAGGACCCTATCGCAGCTCTAGCTCATGACATTAGGGACCCATATGTAGCTGCTATGATGCAGGGCCAAAGTAACCAACCAGTGTCCGACCGTTATAGCTTTCCCCAATTGCTGAGGTCCAACAGTCAACCCCCATCATCCTATCAGCAGCCATCATCCTATCAGCAACTGCCATCATCCTACCAGCAGCCTATCATGTACCAGACACCTGTTCAGGATCACTATGCCACAGGCATGCCTTTCTATCCCCCACCGTCATCATTTTACCCGCCACCACCATACCAGTATTCAACCTCCCCACCCATGCAGCAGTCTTACATGCCTTATCCACCATCTGCTTATCCATATGCACCTTACGGGCCATATCAGGACCTACCTAGGTCATCCTACTCAGGACCGGGCCCAATTTTCGCCCCAACCCCATATGCAGATCACTCCGGACCTACCTCCCCAGTCATCGACGCTCTGCGAGAAGAAAACAAGGCGTTGGCAAAGAGGTTGGAAAAGCAATTAAAGAAGGAAAAGAGGTTGGCAGAGGAAGCCAAGAAGGTGTCGTCTCATCTCAAACACTTGACATCTTTCGGAAGGCGCAGGGACTAGCGGCATGATGTTCGGCATAAATTGAGAAGACTGGGATCTTATGTGTTGTTTTATCATGTTATGTATTTTCTTTTCTATGAACCTTGTTTGAGTCTGTTTGGTGTGTGTGTTATGTGATTGTAAGCGGTTGAACCGCCATGTGGACCCTTTTATCGTTATGGAATAAAGAACCGTTTGTCGTTTTCAATAATGATTGGAGTACTATAATAATTATGATAAGTCTTGATAAGTAGTGCTTCTAGGAGGATTGGATCATTAGACCACCCCTAAGTACTCATGTGTATGTGATTTCATTCTGGAACATAGTCATTTCATGGTAATTATGTCGGTAACCACAAAGTGGTGATCCGGAAAGTCCAAATAGTACAACAACAATGATATGAACATATTCCTACAGCATTATAATATGCAAAGGAATACAAACTATGAATTATGAATACCTGTCAACTAAGTCAAAATGTATGATAATCTGTCAATCTGGTATTGCTTTCAGCGAAATGTCGAAAGCAGGAACGAGCAGAAGTCGTCAGGATGACCATGACGGAGATGATGATCATGATGATCGCTCCGTTCATAGTAAAAGGAAAGAACCACTCACGTCTGAACAATTGAGGCAAATAGAACTTGAAGAAAGACTTCAGGAGCTTATAGCTCAAGGAATCTCTAAAGCGTTTCCTTCATTGGTCGCCAAAGAGAAGAGACAAGGAAAGACACACGTTGGTTCAGAAAGATCCAGCGAACCGCCAAGAAGCAAAACTGCTGTTTCTAGATCCAAGGAGTCTACAAGATTCCGATCACCAATAGCTGAGTCTCAAACTGGCTCATCAGCTCACAGCAGAATCCGAAACCGTCGGAGCCCCAGTCCCGAACATGAAGATCGTCCAAAACGTACCAGAAGAAGGTCAAGGAGCAAGGAACGTAAGCCCGAAAGGGAGGAAAGGAGAGGGTGTTCTTATAAGACTTACATGGCCTGCAAGCCTGGTATTTTCAAGGGAGACAAAGGGGCTACTGACGCCCTGAATTGGTTAGAAGAAACTGAGGCCGCCTTAGATATCAGCAATTGTGCTAGCAGGGACAAGGTGAGGTTTGCGTCCCAATCCTTCAAAGGAGCGGCATTAAACTGGTGGAAGGTGGAATTGAATCGACTTGGGAAGGAAAGAGCCTATCGTATGAGTTGGAGAGAATTTCGGGCAATAGTTATGGAAAAGTTCATTCCAGAAAATGAGGCTGAGAGGTTGGAAAATGAGTTTATAGATTTAAGAATGATTGGATCCGACTACATGACCTATATTAATAGGTATAATGAACTGTTGAATTTAGTACCTCACATGGCGGATACTGAGACTTCCAAAGTCAGGAGGTTCATTTGGGGACTAAGCCCCGAGATAAGAGCGAATGTGAGATCCGCTCGTCCTAACACTCTGGCATCCGCTATAAGTCTGACCGGTACCTTGGCAGATGAATGGATCCGGACAGCGGGAATCAAGGTAGATACCTCCGGGAATAAAAGAAAAAGTGGTGAAAGAGGTCATGACTCCAAGAGGGGTAAATTTGGAAGGAATGATCAAGGAAGAAGAAATGATGGGAGGGATTACAAAGGACCGCGGGCAGAGACTTGTAAAAATTGTGGGAAAGCAGGACACGCGCACCAACAATGTAGGTCACCAGTAGTCTGCTTCTACTGCAAGGAAAAAGGGCATAGAAGTTGGGAGTGTCCGCAAGGGAAGAAGAAAAGGGATGAACAGAACAAAGGCGTGGGAACTTCAAAAGGTACACCCCGACTCTATATCATGACCGCCGAAGAGGCACGTGTGAATGATGACGTGATCTCTGGTATGTTTTCTGTCAATAATATGATTGTTAGCATTTTATTTGATTCTGGTGCTAATAGGAGTTTCGTATCCTCTGCCTGTGTCCCTAGACTAAAATGTACTACACATAAGTTAGATATTCCTTATGTTGTAGAAACTGCTAATGGCCATAAGATTAGTATCTCCAAAGTAATTAGAGATTGTCGTTTAGAGCATGAGAACACTACTTTTGAACTCGAACTCCTCCCTATGGAACTAAGCGAATTCGACATAGTTCTTGGAATGGATTGGCTCACACGACATCAGGCAAAGATTCGTTGTGCCGATAAGATGTTAGAATTAAAGTCTGCAGACGACGAGATTCATACGATCATTGGAGATAGGAAAACAAAACCAATGAGAATAATCTCCAGATTGAAAGCGGGAAAATGCATTAGAAAGGGTGATCAAGCTTATCTAGCAAATTTAATTGAGACACCTCGAGAAAAGAAATTGGAAGAAGTACCTATTGTCTCAGAATATCCGGATGTGTTTCCTGATGAACTACCTGGATTGCCCCCAAAACGACAAGTGGAGTTTCAAATCGAACTTGCACCTGGAACGTCTCCAATAGCAAAAGCACCATACCGACTCGCACCTTCTGAAATGCAAGAACTAAGGAATCAACTTCAGGAACTTCTCGATAAAGGGTTCATCAGACCCAGTTCGTCACCCTGGGGAGCGCCGGTACTCTTCGTGAAAAAGAAGGATGGCTCAATGCGGATGTGCATCGATTACCGTGATCTCAATCGAGTAACCATCAAAAACAAGTACCCTTTGCCTAGGATTGATGACTTGTTCGATCAATTACAAGGAGCTAGTTATTTCTCGAAAATCGATTTGAGATCAGGGTATCATCAAGTCAGAGTCCGTGAAGAGGACGTCCCAAGAACAGCTTTCAGAACAAGATATGGCCATTATGAATTTACAGTTATGCCCTTCGGATTAACTAATGCGCCAGCAATATTCATGGATCTAATGAATCGGGTGTGCAAGCCATATCTTGACAAGTTTGTAATCGTATTTATTGACGACATCTTGATTTATTCTCGCACTCGGGAAGAACATGGTGAACATTTGAGAAAGATATTGGAATTATTGCGATCTGAGAAGCTGTATGCAAAGTTCTCTAAATGTGATTTTTGGCTAAGAGAAGTGCAATTTCTGGGTCACATTGTCAGCAAGTCCGGAATTCAAGTAGACCCAGCGAAAGTAGAAGCGATTGCTAAATGGGAGCAACCAAAGAATCCTACAGAAATTCGGCGATTCTTAGGACTAGCTGGTTACTATCGGAGATTTATTCAGGATTTCTCAAAGATAGCCACACCATTAACTTCCCTTACTCAAAAGAACGTGAAGTTTGATTGGAAACCTAAGCATACAGATGCTTTCGAACTGCTTAAACAGAAACTAAGTTCTGCTCCTATACTTTCATTACCTGAGGGTACTGAAAATTTTGTGGTATACTGCGATGCCTCTACCAATGGACTCGGATGCGTTTTGATGCAGAAAGATAAAGTAATTGCTTACGCATCCAGACAACTCAAAAAGCATGAGAAGAATTACACCACACATGACTTAGAGTTAGGAGCAATCGTCTTTGCTCTTAAAATTTGGAGACACTACCTGTACGGAGCCAAATTTGTAGTATACTCCGACCACAAAAGTTTACAACACTTATTCAGTCAAAAAGAGTTGAATATGCGACAAAGACGCTGGATGGAAGTGCTGAGTGATTATGATTGCGAGATCAAGTATCACCCAGGCAAGGCCAATGTAGTGGCAGACGCTTTAAGTAGAAAGGAAAGAATCAAGCCACTCCGAGTTCGAGCCTTGAGACTGAATGTAAGTGTAGATTTAATTGGAGAAATCATCGAAGCACAAAAGAAACAAATGGCTGACTCAAATGTTGACAGGGATGAGATGATGACTGTTGTAAGGAAACTAACAAGAGAGACGGATGGTATCCTAAGACTAGGCAAACGTATATGGGTGCCTAAAGAAGGAGGATTACGTGAGGTAATTCTCCGGGAGGCTCACAAATCCAAGTACATGCTCCATCCAGGAGGCGACAAAATGTACCAGAATTTGAGAGCAAATTATTGGTGGCCAGGAATGAAAAAGGCAATTGCTGCCTATGTTGAAAAATGTCCAATTTGTCTTCAAGTAAAGGCTGAACATCAGAGACCCGCCGGATGTCTTCAGAGAATAGAACTTCCTGAGTGGAAATGGGAAGAAATTACCATGGATTTTGTGACAAAGCTTCCAAAGACTAGAAGTGGAAATGATGCCATCTGGGTGGTAGTGGATCGTTTGACAAAATCTGCTCACTTTCTACCAATGGCAGAAACTTACAATGGGAAGCAACTTGCCAAGCTTTTTGTAAATGAAATCATATCGAAGCATGGAGTGCCAAAGTCTATAATTTCTGATAGAGATACTAGATTCACTTCTCACTTTTGGCAAAGCTTTCAAGAAGCGATGGGGACTAAATTGAAATTTAGTACAGCCTATCATCCCCAAACTGATGGCCAGAGCGAAAGAACCATTCAAACGTTAGAAGACATGCTGAGAGCTTGTGTTATAGAATTTGGTGGTAGCTGGGATGATCATCTTCCACTAGCCGAATTCTCATACAATAATAGTTACCACACCAGCATTCAAATGGCACCGTTTGAAGCATTGTATGGCAGAAAGTGCCGAACACCAGTGTGTTGGTCTGAAGTGGGAGAAGGTCAACTTACAGGACCTGAACTGATAATGGAAACTACTGAGAAAGTCAGGGAGATTCGCAAAAGACTTAAAACCGCTCAAGATCGACAGAAGAGCTACGCAGATCGGCGTAGGAGACCACTCGAGTTTGCGGAAGGGGACATGGTGATGTTGAAAATATCACCCTGGAAAGGTATAATCCGATTTGGAAAAAGAGGGAAATTAAGCCCACGATATATAGGACCTTTCAAAATAATATCCAGAGTCGGAGAGGTAGCTTATCAGCTAGAACTGCCTGAGGAACTTAGCGGAGTTCACGACGTGTTTCATGTATCGAATCTACGGAAATGCATGGTCGATGAAGCTCTCGCAGTTCCGTTGAAAGAAATCAAGATTGATAAAAAGTTGAACTTCACCGAACAGCCCATCGAGATAATGGAACGAATCACGAAGAAGCTTCGCAAGAAAAGGATTCCAATGGTGAAAGTCAAATGGGACGCTAGACGTGGTCCCGAATATACGTGGGAATCCGAAATAGACATGAGAAGAAGATACCCTCAACTATTCGGTTAATGACTAACGAATTCCGGGACGGAATTCCTTTAAGGGGGAGAGAATGTAACCTTTGGGTATAAAACGATTATCCGAGTTGGAATTTTCAAATGAGAAACTCTCAAAAGTTTCTGAATTACAAATTGGGGCGGTACGCCTAGGATAGGGAAATCCTAGGCGGTACGCGACCCATTTGGTAAACGGGTCGGGTTGCGGCACCCACCGGATTCTCGGTATACCCGAATCTCAAAATCCGGGCGGTACGCCCCAGATTATGCATTTTGGGGCGGTACGCCTCGATTTCAGGTCGATAAAAACAATGAATTTTGGCCTTTATAGCCACTTCACACTTGTGAAGTTCTCCACACCTCCGGCCAGAGTTCTTCCTTGCTGTCCCAGAACCCTGTCATCATCACCTTCAAGCATTGGGAGCCTTGTGAAGAGCTTGATCATCATAGGGTAAGCTTTTCTTATATCATTTCCTTCATTAACCACATGAATACATGAGGCAAACCTCATTCTAAAACCTAACCCATCATGAATACAGCTGTGCAAGGGCAATCTAAGAGGATCAAGAGGGTTCAAGAACTGATTTCAAGAGCCATCAAGGTAAGAGTCTCTTGAATTATGGACAAATATGCCATTTTTGGATTTCTTTAAGATCATGTATTCATAAATTGGTTATGGATCATGCATGCAATCAGAGATTGGCTCTTAGGAGTTCAGATTGGGGACTGGAGAGGTCAAGGAAATCAGAAAAGCTCGGTTGTACAAGGATCCCTTCACAAGGTACAACCCTTCTATGCATGCATGTTGATTTCTTTCCATAAATGGAAACTTTACAAGTTAAGATCACTTAAATCCAGAGTTGATCAGTGTATCTAAATAAGAAATGAGTCATTGGGACATAGGGATTCTGTCCCAAATGAAATCTGTACGAAACGGGGGTCGAAACAATGAAAATTACCATATTTGGAAAGCTCGGGAATTGGGGTTATGCTTTGGTTAAGGTATTAGACTACAAATGAACCCTTAATTGACCCCTCGGAATAATATGAAACTGATTGGGTAAGAATTCTGGACTTAAAACGCCAAAATATGAAAATGGCACTAAAAGACAAAATAGTCGGGCCCCTGTTCACAGATGGGGGCGTACCGCCCATAATCTCTGCATGCAGAGCGGTACGCCCAGGAAAGTAAAACAGAAACCGGAATCTCAGATTCCAGCGTACCGCCCAGAAACTTATGAATCGGCGCGGTACGCCCGGATTTGAAATCTGGAAATCAGTCGACCATTTGAAGCGTACCGCCCAGAAATGTAAACTTCCAGGCGGTACGCCTATGAAGAAAAATGACAGAATGTTTAGCCAATTTTGGATGAACCAAAAATTATCGAGACTGATCCAGTAACTGTATTTTATGCTAATTTCAACCTGAGAATGATATGGGACATGTTAGCCTCGTATATGACGAATATGAACATGATAACGATGATAGGTTGCTAGAAATCAAAGAGAGGATATTTTCTCGGATATTCTGTCTAGCCACCGTTTCTGACTTCTTTGTGTGAGTCCTCTGACTTCTCTCATAGAATTAACTGTTTAAGATCACAATTCTGTTTGATGTATTTGTTATATCTGTTATGAACTTATCCTGTCAAGCACTGTTAGTTTGGAGATGCCCTGTGTGGGTTATTATATACTTTCTGGTCATTATGATTGAACCAATAGGCATATAAGGGATTATAACGGCCATTATAGTTGATTTATCCATGTTCATCCGGATCCTCTAGTATTAGGTAACTAGGGGGAATATGTCCTTATATGTTGAAATGAAATTACTACTCGTAGAGGGTTTACGGCTGATTGCGACGTGCCCGTAGAGTACATGAAGTTTGACCTTGGGTGTGACTTGATAATTTCATAACCAGCATGTGTTTGAAAACTGTTAATATTATGATAGTAGTTAAGACTCACCAACAACATTGTTGTTGACTATGTTATGAATGACTTATGTTGCAGGTAAGCAAGTGTAGGAATGAACCTATTATGAACTTGGAATGCTACTTGGTTGTTGTTACTATGAACTTGGACTTTGTATGAACTATGAATTATGAATTATGAATTATGAATGTAAATGAAGACATGATAATGACTATGTTTCCTTTGGTATCCTGTATCTTTGTTATTCAGTTCCAGGCCATATCCGGTGGCTATCGATTCTGTTAGATCGAATAAGAGGTGCAATGCATCCTCGCTCATGAGTCGGTCTAAGAGTTTCATATGTGTGGACTGGATGTCCGTTGTATGTGTATGTGTATGATGTTAGAAACGTTGGTAATCTCGGGTAATGATACGGACAGCCGGTCCCACACCCTCCCCCGCTCCTGGCAGGGTGCGGAGGAGGGGGGTGTGACATATATGGAGTGCATCTCTACGCCTATTGTCTCAAGCCACTTTCCAGACTCGGGGTCTGACATAGCGAATATGTAGTTTTTTGGCTTAGCTTCATCTATTAAATAGATGTTATCATCCTAAACTAGATATCCCATTAAAGCTTTGTAATGTAGCACTCCATAAAAGCTTTGTAAGGAGTGGGAAGTGAGTTAAGAATCATATTCATAGTCGCATCCTGGTTAGGAGGATAACCCAACTTATGAAGCCAGTTAATGTGATCTCTGATAATATTTATATGAGAGTCAGCTGACATACCGTACTCCAATTTGGACGAAGCAAGCTGTTGGAAGATTAGAAAAATGCTCAAGACAATTTTACTTGAAATATTTCTTCAGTGCCTTGATCATATCAAAAGCATGGAGATACTCGAGTTCCCTATGGAAACTAGGAGCTATGATGGATAGCAAAACAAGCATGCAAAATTCTACAAAATCATCTATGTGTTTAATCCACTCATCTCTCACTTGCATATCTATAGTACGAGGTGGGGCGGGAAAGTGGCTTGAAACACACAGTATCTTCCCTTAGCTTTAAGAACTTTTCTTAAATTTATGTACCTTACATAAAAGTATCTTCCCTTAGCTTTAAGAACTTTTGTTAAATTTATGTACCTTACATAAAAGTTACTACCAGTGTAGATGGTGCGGAACATAAGTGTCTGAATTGGTGGGGGAGGAGTATTTGGGAGTCCTTTTGGGCCATCTACAAAACAGTGTAAACCTTTTCAGCATTTTTGATGTTTCATAAGTCTTAATTAATTAAACATTTTAACTAAGCCTAGCGAGATCCTTTGTTCAAAAAGTCAGTGAACGACACAACACTGTCCGCATAACAAGGTTATGTAGGTAGGTAAAAGTTATTAATTGTATCACAACTCTCTAGGGTTATGGGGTCGCAAAGACACGAGGCGTCTAAGTCATGGTTCGTTTAACCCCATCTATTCTCACTTTCTCCTAATAACTGGCGAATACATTTCTTATTGGATCGAGCGATGAGTCATCCTTATTCTGGTCGACCGCAATCGGGCTGAGACGACTCAAAATCATGGTCTACCTCGTTCCAACAAACACATACCCAAAGCAAAGGTTAAGGCACATGTACTTGAGTATTTTGATAATCGGTCCAAGTGTCCTAAAATTTGGGTGGCAAGACTCATCGATTTTCAAAAGGGATTTTTTTAGTGTTATTTAATTAGTGGGTCAAAAACATATTATGTGACTTTAATCACACGCTAGTCGTCACACAAAGTTTAAAATCTTATTTTAAGCATGTCCGTGATATGATAAAATAGTTTTATCTATCTATCGAGACCGTTGTTAGAGCATATTCCTATGCTAACCTGTGTCTCGTGTATTGTATCTAATCTAGAGCTTCTGTGTGAGTTATATAGTCACTGGCCGTACCATATGCACCAGCGTACCAGATGGTACGTGGGTGGTCCGCCGGTCAGTTAGTATATGACTATAAATAGTTCGTTAGAGAGAGAGCTAGTAATGAGTTCAGTCATTCTACATCTTAACTGTGTGAAACTCAGTGTGTTCTCTCTCTCTCTAGACTTTGTGTAATCTCTAAGTGAAATCAATAAAGCAAAGCTTTATTTACTTGTTTGTCTATCTTCGATTACCGAATCATGCAGTAGTAAGATCGTTCAGTGATTTTACAAGTGGTATCAGAGCAATTGGTTGCTCTACTGCTGTGATTTGATCCATTTTCTAGTTCTAGAGTGAGAAAGTATGGGTTTTCTTCGTTTTTCATCAAAATTCTTGCAATTCAGAGTGTTTCAATGATGAAAAATGATTTCTGAGTGTTGCTGGAGTGTTTTCGCATCATACTGAGTCAAATTCCAGCTCCAAACGTCGAAATTCGTGAAAATCAGACGAATCAGGTTCGAACTGCGTTGGTCCGCTCGAAGAACACTTGGTCCGCCGTTGGTCCGCACGGCAATCTTCATCCGTATTCTGGTCCGCTAAAACTGGTCCGGAAGGCAATCTTCAAAGTTGGTCCGTGGCGGTTATTTTCTGGTCCGCCGTACCATTTTGGTCCGCCGTACCAAATCTGGTCCGCTGGAATAATCTGGTCCGCTGATTCTTTTGGTCCGCAGAGCATAGTTTGGTCCGCTGATTTGATCTGGTACGGAGGTTGGTACGCTGAAATCTTTTGGTCCGCTGAGAATTGGTTGGTACGCTGGCAGAAAACACATGTTCACTAAAACTGATGTAACTTGAGAACCGTTTGGAGTTACGGAACCCAATACCAGCCAAAACGTTCGTCTTTCCGAGATCTAGACTTGTACTCACCTAACGGTCTGTACCCCCCAGTTTGACCCCCAAAATCAGCTTGGAAGACGTCCGTTTTTCAGTTTGAAGTTTTTGCGTTCGATATTGTAATTTCAAAATGAGCGAGTTTCACACATTTTCAGCTGTTCAATCATCAATACAAGCCATGTTGAACTATGATAACGAAATAGGAACAAATCAGAAAGTTCCTAAGTTGCTTAGGTTGGAGGATTATGAGAATTGGAAGCAACGATTTGAATCATTCATTAATGCTCTTGACATTGATTTATGGATTTCCATTGAACAAGATTATACATATCCTCAGATTAATGGACAACCGATTGCACGAAGTGATCTTGATGAAGATCAAAGAAAAGTTTATGCCCGAGAAAAGAAATGTTATGGAAATCTCACAATGGCACTACCAAGAGAGCTTCTACATCAATTCAAAAATTGCACAACATCAAAAACTTTGTGGGATGCATTGAAAGATAGGTGTGCAGGAAACGAGCAATATAAGAAAAGTCGAAAGAAAGTTTTGTTAAAGGAATTGGACAACTTTCAGCATTGTGACAAAGAAAGTATTGCCGACTTGATTTCTAGGTTTTCACATCTGATCAATGAACTTGAGGTTGTTGGAGTCAAGAAAGAAAAAGAGGAATTGAAAGAAAAATTTCTGGAAGCTCTACCCGAAAAGTGGGAGAACTTTGTTATGATGCTTACTAATGATCCAAATTACTCCAGTTGGTCATTCAATCAAGTGTTAAGCAAATTACAAGCTCGGGAAATGGAATTACTTGTGAAAATGTCAGCAACTCCAACAGTTCAGAATCCTGAGATATATTTTGGAGAGAATTCTGCTACGGCGCATGCTAAAACTAAATCACATTCTATTTCAAACAGTAATCCACCAGTAACAGCATTTCTTGCTGGAAAGTCTGAAAATACTGGAAATTCTTCGGGTTGTAGTTTTACTATTCCTGATAGATCATCAAGCAAGTCTACTTCTAATCAAGCAACCGAAGATCTAGCTGTTTTATTGGGTGCTTTTGTATCATCTTCATCTGGCTTCATATTTAGTCAAATTGGTAATTCTGGTTTGGTTCCGGACGATCTAAAACAGATGGATGAGGATCAGCTAAATAAATTAGATTTGGATTGGCAGTTGGCTATGATTGCTGAAAGAGGAAGACGGTTTATAGGCAAACATGGCAAGAATTCTATTATGGGTGAATTTACAAGCACCAAACTGGGTTTAGACAAGTCTAAACTAAAATGTTACAAATGTTCCAAGTTGGGACATTTTGCTCGAGAATGCAAGCTATCTTCTTCTAAACCAAGTAATTCGGATAATCATGATCACAATAAAGAAGTTAAAGCTATGATATCTCAAACTAATGAAGATTATGATTGGACTAAAGATTTTCCGGATGAATCTGCATTTGTAGTTCATTCTCAAGATCATTATGCTTTGATGGCAAATATTGAGATTGACTCGAGTGGATATGTATCTGAGACTAGTAAATCTGAATCGAGTAATTCTGATTCCGAAATGGGTGGTTATGAATCCGTGTGTGAATTTTGTACTCAGAAAGATAGAAAGCTTCAGGAATTGGTTCAAGAAAAGGAAAAGTTAGTTGTGGATAGGGTGAAGCTCGAAGAAGAGTTAGAAAGTTATAAACAGAAGTGTGAAGTTTCTGATGGCATTTTCAAAATGAATGAGAAGTTACTCCAAGAGAAGAGTCTATTATTGGAAGAGTTAGAAGACCTTCGGAAACAGGTGTCAGAAGGTAGTATTCAGAATGATCAAAAAAAGTCACAACTTAAACATGAGAATGATGAGTTCATGACAAAAATTGTCAAGTTAATTGCTGTCAATGAAAAGTTGGTAAAGGAAGTTGAGGAATATAAGTTTAAAGCCAAAGATGTGAGTGAAGATTTTGAAAATCTATTTCAAAAATCCACCGCAAGGGTGGAAGCGCTTAAAGCATCTAATGATGAACTTCAAAAAGCACTAGATGAAGTTACTGCTGACAGAACTCAATATCAAATTGTTCAGTCTGAATTGAAAGACACCATCACTACTCTGAAGAAAGACAAAAGCTTATTAACCAGAAATGTTGAGATCTATAAGGAAAGAGTGGGTAAGATTACAAAGGAGGTGCTAGCTGCTCATGATGGGATGAGACGAGAAAAATCATTAGTCAATAGCACATCTGAGAAATTGATTCAATCAGAAAAGGTTCTTGCTGAAGCTCAAAAGATCATAGCTGATTTGAATGTTGAAGTCTTGGATTTAAATCGTCAATTGCATAACTTGAAGAATTCTCATTCTTTTGCAAGTTACTTGTGTCAAGACGATAATTTCAAGAAGGTGTTTGGAGGCGATGATTTCAATCAAATTCCGCATCCAGTAATTCAAACAGAGTCTATTGTTGATTTGAGTCCTTCGACTACAAAGCAAGTTTATTCTGAATTGGTTGCTGAAAACTCTGACTTGAAGACATCAAAGAAATCAAAACCAGTGATAGAAACAGAACCAAGTCTGGTAGATAAAACACCACAATCGTTTGTTTCTCGTGGATTTATGTCAGACGAGGGAGTTATTTCAACTGGCAAGATGTTTGAGAAAAATGAAAAAGAGTTGAATAAAGCCGAAGTTGCTGCAAAGTTGGTGCAGGCTAACAAATTAAAAGACATTAAAGCTTCATTTAACCAAGTTGCTAAATCTGGTTCTTCAAGTTCTCAAATGGATTTGTCCAAGTTACCTGGTTACAAACAGTCTGGATTGGGAAGTGAAGGCAAGAATTTTGCAAAGCAGAAGAACATGTCAAAGAAGGTTTAGAAAGCAAAGAAAGATACAAACTTGGATCAATTATATCATTTGGCTCAAGTATTCATTTCAACAATGGAGAAAGGATTTGGAGGAAAGCAAAAGAAGAAAGTTTCATCTGAAAGTTCTCCGAACGAATCTTCTTCATCCAGTTCTAATGCTACACCTCAAAGTCCTACATCAAAATGGGTACATTCTAACCGATTTCAAGTTTGTGATGATATTTCTGATAAGTCTGAATTTTCTAGATAAATGTCATCTGATTCAGGACAAGCCACAATTTAAAAGATCATATCGTTTGTGCTACCAATGTCACCGAAATGGACATATGGCACAGGATTGTCCTGCAACTGTCAAAAGATCTTTTTCAAACAAATCTGCCACATTTATCGATGAATCAGGCAGAATTTTTACTGAGTCGACACCATCCAACACTAAGTCGAAAAAGAAACAATTTTTTAAATTTGATTCAAGTGTTGAAGGTTCATCACCGGATGATGACTCAGTTAAAACAGAAAATGCAAAGATGCAGTGGCGACCTAAGGTGGTCAGCCAAGCTGCAACTGATTTTACGGAAGACACTGGTCGACCAGAAGCTGTGCGCTTCGGGTCATTTAAATACTAATCATTTAAACCAGTGTGCATGTTTCTTCAAGAAGACCTATTAGTGATTGTGAAGTTCAAGCTTCAAGCAGTTACTGATAGTGGAGTTTCCTGCTTAACTTAAATTGAATGCTTCATATTTCAAACCTGGAAGTTTTTCTGAAAGCTTAAACTGAACGGTATCAGTATCGATTGGTCAATTTTTTTTCTTTTTACATTCCGTATGTAGTTTAGGGGAGACAATTGAAAAACCAAAAATAGTGTGTCTTTGTGTTTTTGTTAAAATGAAAATCCAAAAATAGAGTTTTCATTTTAAGGGGGAGAAAATGGAAAAATACAAAAACATTGAAAAACAGAAAAATACAAAAACATTGAAAAATGAGAAATTGATCCGACATGTTTGGGAAATGATGGTACATTGGCTTAGAGCATTCACAGCCCAGTTGGTAAAAATCTCTTTATCTTTAAAATATAAGATAAATCCAAAAAACTATCCAAATTGGTTCTCCAACCCATTCTTTAAATTACTTCTTATCTTTATTTTTTGACAACCAATTTTAAGAAACAAACAGTGAATTGGTAAATATACCAACCACAGATTACACCGTATACCAACTACTTTCTCCATTTCCCACCCTTCCTGGCTTCCTCTCATTCATCTTTCCTTTTCTCTTTGATGCACAACATTTTACAACCACCACTCGCCACCAATCGTCACCACCGTCGACCGACGCTGACTATACCGCTGACCGCCGTACACCATCATCCCTCTCCTCACTCGTCACTCACCCACGCACGCACACACAGCCGAACACCGCCACTGTTCGTCACCGCCACTGCACACCATCGCCACTCACCACCGCTGTACATCAAACAGGTATGTTTTCCCTTTTTTTTTGTTATCTTCATGTTTACTTTTTAGGAATTTTGCTAGTAAGGGTTGAATTAGTTAGTTTAAATCGCAAATTAGCTCTGGTTGATGCATTGTCAATTACAATCTTGTGGTTAATGCGGGTAATAGATTGAAAACACATGCCGATTAAAGCCAAATAGCCAATCTTCCATAGTTTTATCTACTAGGGTTACTTTACAGATAATCCCCATTTTGTTTATTTGACCTAAGCTGTTCGAAGCTACAGTTGTTGGTTTGCTAAATTACATGAATGGTTTCCATATATTTTGTAATTGGTAGTTGGGATTTGAATCTGATAAGTTTTATACATGAATGGATATGTTGGGGATTTTCTAATGGATTTGATAAGCAGGCCATATCTTGAATTAGTGATCTATTTGTTTAGTGTTTATAATTCTACATTTAAAGAAGATCATTGATTGTTCTTTGTTTATGTGCTGGTCTATTTTGGGGCAAATGAAAACTCTATGTACATAATGTGTTTTGAACTTGCAGCGTACACCTCATTTATATTACTAGTATGTATAGAGGCTCTAAAAATGAATTAAAAAACATGTTAGTAAGCTGCATATAAAGGCTGGGGCGATGTAGGGGTTTCTATGAAACAAAGAAAGATATGTTTGGTGTAGGGGTTTCTATGGAACTAGTGTGTATAGAGGTTTTAAACTTGCAGACTTATATAAATTTTAAAAATGCTATTTAAACTTGCACTAGTCATGCTGGTCTCATAGTTAAATTACTTGAAAAGTCATTGTTAATTAAAGTTGCAGACTTGATCATTGTTATTTAAATTGCTTAAAAAGTATAGGTACTCAAGCTTGTGTTACTTAGACCTTTTCAGATTGTTATATGTTGCAAAATTGTTTTATAAACAAGTTCATAACATTCATACCCTAACTTGCAGATCATACATGGCTCGTACCTTCTTTCGTAAATTGTTGACATATTTATCCTCTGAAGATGATGAGAGTGATGTGCCTGTTAATGAGGATGAAAATCGGCAAACCCGTAAGTTTATTCGTCGTGATCGTATTAAGGCGCACAAGCGCCTCATTCTTGATTATTTTGCAGAAAACCCAAAATACCCTCCGAATCTATTTCGAAGGAGATTCCAAATGAGGCGTCCTCTATTTCTCCGTATCCTCAATGAGGTAGAGTCTAATGAGCCGTACTTTGTGCAAAGAAGAGATAACATTGGAAGACTTGGTTTATCTTCTATACAAAAGGTAACTGCAGCATTTAGAATGTTAGCATATGGTGTTACTGCCGACTTTATGGATGAATATATACAAATAGGTGAAAGCACAACAATGGAGAGCCTAAAAAAGTTTTGTGATACAGTAGTGCGTATCTATTCAACTGAATATTTGCGGTCACCAAACACCAATGATATTACTCGCTTGCTTACTATTGGTGAACAACGAGGATTCCCTGGGATGCTCGGAAGCATCGACTGCATGCATTGGAGGTGGAAGAATTGTCCCTCTGCCTGGAAAGGTATGTACTCTAGCCACATTCGTGAACCTACTATTATTTTAGAGGCGGTTGCTTCATATGATCTCTGGATATGGCATGCATTTTTTGGTATGCCTGGTTCACACAACGACATTAATGTGCTAGATAGATCTTTTATATTCTTGGAACTTGTGCAAGGGCGTGCTCCTTCGGTTAACTACACAGTCAATGGTCATGATTATACTATGGGGTATTACCTTGCTGACGGTATCTATCCTACGTGGCGCACTTTTGTGAAGACCATTCCAACACCACAAGGGAATAAAAATAAAAATTTTGCAAAGGCACAAGAATCTGCAAGAAAAGATGTTGAGCGAGCATTTGGCGTCCTTCAACAAAGGTTTGCAATCATTCGAGGACCTTCTCGAATGTTCAAGGTGAAGGAACTAACAAATATAATGAAAACATGTGTGATTCTGCATAATATGATCATTGAAGATGAGCGTGAAGATTGTGACAATCTTAACATGGAGTATGATCAACTTGATGATCCCCCTGAGTTTTCCCACAATCATACAGGTGACTTTATGGACTTCATCCAATGACATGTTCATATTAGAGATAGCTCGGCACATCATCAGCTTCAAGAAGATCTAATTGAGCATCAATGGCTACTATATTCTCAACAATAAATAGAGGAGTTAGACTTATAAGTCTTTTGAACATGTTGAGGTTGTGGTGAATTCTTCCTTTTTTTTAAAGCATGAAAAGAAGATGTGGAGGTTAGGCCTGACAGATGTGGTCTGGATTTTTTAATATATCATATCTTTGAGATTTGTTTTTTTTTATGCAAGCATGTTTTGGTGATTGAACGCAAGCATATGATAGATGGTAAAGGCATAGCTGGGAGGTGTTTGCTGGAATCATTCAAGGGTGGACCTTCAAGTCGAGATTTTTTTAGGCAGTGTTTGAGGGTCGTTTGTGTGTGTCTGTTTCTATTATGTTGTATTTTTGTTTGTGTATTGTTTTGTATTTCGGACCAGCGCTAACGACTCACTAGTTTTTATGAAAGTATTTATGCCGTTTAAGAAAAAAGCTATTTGCAATTTCTATTCCCATATCTTTGATCCATTTTGCATCATTGCACGGACAATTTTCATATCAATTTTTTTAACCGCCTTCACCCGAAACTCTTCTAATAAAATTTATTAATAATCAATTTTAAATTGAAAATGATAATAAGACAAAATAGATATTAGTTAAGATTGTAAATGGATGAAAGAGAAACAATTAATAAAAAAAGAATATAAAGATAAGGATAAGGAATGGGATGTGGATGATTTTTGAAAAGTAATAGTTAAATTTAAGATGTATTGATTTTTAGTTAAAATATATGGATAAAGATAAAGACCGGGATGTGAATGCTCTTACGTGTCTGGCTCATGGATAAAATAGATGAAAAAGCCATAAGATCACTGCTCGATGTGCTTGGTAGGCTCGGCATTTAATCAGAAAGTATTCAGATGTGATAAACATTAAAATACTAATGCTTGACCAAGTGGACAACATCTTAATGCATATCTCATGATATCAAGAAACAAATATGTGAAAGAGAAAATGAGAAGTCACTGTGTATACATGTGTTCATTTTGCAAAGATTTAAACTTGTTTGATTTTCTTTATTTTGTCAAACGATCGGACTTTCTTTACGTATCGAAAGATCGACCTGATTGTTGTTCGTTTGACGTTCTGCTTTATTTTCTTTGGTGTTTCGTATAACTCATCGGACTTTCTCTGCGTGTACGGGAGTACCGACCTGATTGTTGTTGGGTTATACAATTTCAACTTGTTTTATTTTCTTATTTTGTTAAATCCGAGGCCTTATCTGCGTATCGAAAGATCGACCTTAAGGTAGACGATTTAACGTTCTTATTTCTTTTTGCATGGAACACAGTTGACTGAATCATGAATACAATCTTTATGTGATCAAGTCACAAATGAAATCACAAAGTGTGATAAGCAAAAACATATCTGAGTATGTCTGATAGTGTGGGGTACACTGGTTAAAGCAAACCTAATCAATTCAATAACATATCCAGATGTTATGAGTATGATTGTGCCTGAGTTTAAGATGGACAAATTATACCAGTTTTCGACATGACTTATGTGCTGAAGTAATTGAAATTGAAGTGTAGTTCAGCATGTCATGACCAATATGATCCCAAGTTGTGATCTTTCTCATAAAATACAAAAATAGTGTGTGATTCAGTATTTCATTTCTGTATTGCATTTATGTTTCATATCTGAAAAATCCAAAAAGATTTTAGGTGTGTTTTAGCATAAAGTTTCAAAAAGACAAAAAGATTTTGTTTCTTATTTGTTTTCGACCGATCGATACAATGATACAAAATTCAAAATTCAAATTTATATCTTGGATTCTCGAAGAGAAGTTTTGTGCCAAGATTAAATTAATTTTCAAAAGAAAAGGAAAGTCGCGTTTCTATCTTCTGAAATTGCAGGTCATCTATGTGAAAAGACTCAAGCATGGTGAAAGGGGGAGTTTGTTATATATTTCACAAGTGGATCTTGAAGTTCAAAGACTGTTGAAGATTGATCCAGCCATGCAAGCTCTATTTCTAACAAGATTTTAAGCTGATGATCGGACGCAGTGATGCAGAAGATTGAAGACTGAAGTTTTGTTAGATAGATAGATAGCTAGATACACTACACGTTAAGGGGGAGTTTGTTAGAGCATATTTCTATGCTAACGTGTGTCTCGTGTATTGTATCTAATCTAGAGCTTCTGTGTGAGTTATATAGTCACTGGCTGTACCATATGCACCAGCGTACCAGATGGTACGGGCGTACCAGATGGTACGTGGGTGGGTCCGCCGGTCAGTTAGTATGTGACTATAAATAGTTCGTTAGAGAGAGAGCTAGTAATGAGTTCAGTCATTCTACATCTTAACTATGTGAAACTCAGTGTGTTCTCTCTCTCTCTAGACTTTGTGTAATCTCTAAGTGAAATCAATAAAGCAAAGCTTTATTTACTTGTTTGTCTATCTCCGATTACCGAATCATGTAGTAGTAAGATCGTTCAGTGATTTTACAACCGTTGATTTTAATAACTTAAAGTCAATCAGTAAGTGTGTCGATAGACACGGACCAATTTTAACTATTAACAAACTCTTTATTACTAATTAGGGTTTTCACGAGTCTAATACTCACTATTTTAGATTGTGTCAAAAATTTTAACTCGTAAAACTTACTTGATTGTTAAAGTTTATCCTAAATTTTGCACCATTATACGATAAACAATAAATCAACACACATATGGTGAATGAAGACCTAAAAGTTGTTCGATTTGACTTAGAGCCAATAAGTAAACCGAACGGGTCAAAAGAACAAACAACCACAAGTTTGATCTTTGTCCCTGATTCACTTCCACTTGCTTCAAGATCCTTATCTTGTCGTCCACCATCTTGTTTCTTGGTCTTGTACAACGTCGTTTACAATTACAATTTTACAACAATAAAATTGCAAAACTCCTAACCATTACAAGAGCCTCACAATCAACTAAAAATACAACCAATTAATAAAAAAATCAAACAGAATAACAAACAACCACGAGGTTTAGATCGATTCCCCCAATCATAATGGATGAACCTTTTTAGTTGAAGAATGTAATCGCATAATTTTTAAGTTTTATAGTATTAAAACAAAAACTTTCTTTTTAAACAGCGATTTCATTAAACACACCGTTCTAGCAAGACGCTAGAAGGGCAACAAAACAAAACATCAAAAGGGGAACTTACATAATGAATTTAATTAATTCTATTCATGTTTACACCAACTTAAAGGCCCAAATAGTCAAACGGAAATGCACCAACTCAACATCGAAGCCTTCCTCTAAAAAGAATCTTTTATATCTAAAAGCATATCTTTAATTTTATTATTTTACACAGACCACATTTTCCATGAAATCGGCCCGCTTGTCATCTTTGATTTTGTAAGAGACCAACCAATAAATGGCAAATTAATGCCACCAACTGTTGATCAGTTTTCATCGATTCTAATTCTAAACCCTATACCCCTTCTCCAAAAACCCCGATTCAATTCTTCCTTGAACCTGTTACTCTTTCACACATCCATTCACCATCAAACGCACACACATCCATGAATTCCACACTTCTCAAAGCATCACCTTTCATCCATTGTCACCCGTACCGCCATTCAAGAACTTCGAATCATTTCACCCCCTTTCGATTCCATCGGAATATGAATTCATCATCAAAACAGAAGCTTCAGATTTCACGAACCTCCAATGCATTCAAACCCAGAGTGTACCCAAAGAATTCGATCAGCAATGAACCTAATTGTAACAAATCTGCCATCGATTCGTCAAAAAAAGTGGATTTTGACAAGTTTGGAGGTTTGATTAGATGTGGATTTGTAGTGGGTTTGGTGGTTTTAGGGGTAGTTAGATGTCAAAGAGCTCTGGCAGTGGATACTGGTAGTGATTTAGGGGTTTTTGCACAGAAGGGGGTGGTTTATATGAAAGATTTTTGGAATGGGCCCAAACTTCCACAGATTCTTAGAGTTTTCAGAGAACAAGGGTTGATTTTGGCTGTGCTTTTGGGATTATCTGCCTTCTTTTCTATGGCTGAAACTTCAATTACCACTCTTTCACCTTGGAAGGTATATATTTATTGGTTTTAATTATGTATGTAAATGTTTATGCTGTTTTTAGTTGAGTTGTTAAAGCTATAGTCCCAGAAATGAACTTCTACTTGATTTGTTAAATGCTTAATTGGGTATGATCTTGGTTTTAAAATGCGCACATCAAAAAGTGCATAATCCGTGACGTGGAGGATTGTAGTGATGCTCATCTGATGCAAGGCTGAGGCATTACGCGTTTGACCAATATTTGAATTAATTCGACCATCAATTGCAGTGGGTGTGAGTTTTACAAATCTGACTATCGACTGAACATATATAACCATCAATTGAGCAATGGGTTTGAGTATTTGAACAAATGTGACCACATATGATGAGAATATCTTCTTATACTTTAGTGTTTAAAAGTTAATAATTTGAAATTATACCTATAGATAGTTTATCTTATTCTTTTAGTAACGAATGCCTCGCATACGTGATGCCGCATTGGCTTTTGTGAGTTGGGATAAAAAGCATCATAGCCACACACTTTTAAAAACCAAGGGTATGATATTATTGTATGGTTCTTTTTTTTTTTACAGGTGAGAGAACTAGCAGAAAAAGAAGGAGAAAATGGTGTTTTTAAGCTGCTTCGTACAGATATCACTCGTTTCCTCACCACCATCCTAATTGGCACAACGTAAAGTTCCTATCATTTTTGTGTTTTTAAAGAAATTTTATGAATTATAAGCAATATTTAACTATGTAATGGATTATTGAAGTAAAAACATGGAATCTTATTATTGAAAACTACAACAATTTGTCCAGTGTGGTCAACATTGGAGCTACTGCTCTTTTCACGGAAGCAGCAACAACAGTTTTTGGTGAAGCTGGTGTTAGTGCAGCAACTGGTGTTATGACGGTTTGTGACGGAAATTTAATTTGAAGGGACCGAATTATGTTATTAATTGCATAAAACAAGCGTTTATAAATCATAGAAAGCTAAATTGTATGGTGGTTTTTTCAGGTTGTAGTTTTGCTTCTCACTGAGATTACTCCCAAAAGTATAGCTGTTCATAATGCCACTGCTGTTGCTAGAGCTGTGGTAAGCATAATTTGTTTATACCTACTGATAATAATATACTAATATTGTTTAATACAACCTAATTAGTCTCTCAAAATTTTCATAGGTCCGGCCTGTTGCATGGCTTTCTGTGGTTTTATATCCAGTTGGAAGAGTTGTAACATTTCTTTCAATGGGAATGCTTAAAATTCTTGGTTTGAAAGCGAAAAGGTAAGTCTTCCTAGGCAGGCCATAACCAATTACTGATTCTTATTTACACACACACACACACACACACACACACACACACACACACACACACACATATATATATATATATATATATATATATATATATATAGAGAGAGAGAGAGAGAGAGTTTATTTCATTTTATTTTGTTTAATTTCCTTTATTGACTTTAAAACTAAACTTTGAACCAGTGAGCCATCTGTCACTGAAGATGAACTCAAGTTGATGTTAAGGGTTGCTGAGTTGAGTGGGGCCATTGAGGAGGAAGAACAGGTATATGAGGTCGCATGTTTGACCCATTTATGTATAAATCGGTCTATTTGGGTTTTGTTTTTATCCCAAATGGGTCAAAATCAGAAAAAAAGGTAGCTAAAAAGGAAGCGGGTCAAATGGGTCAAACAAGTTAAAAGCTACCCAGTCCTTTTTTAATGGAAAAACCTTCCAAGTCAGTTAATTATTGTTATTATAATTAGCACATTGGTTATTTATGCAGGATATGATTGAGAATGTGTTGGAAATAAAAGACACCCATGTGAAGGAGGTTATGACTCCGCTTGTAGATGTAGTTGCAGTTTCTTCTGGTGCAACATTAGTTGATTTCCATCACTTATGGGTGACTCATCAATATTCGAGGTTAGATTTTGAAAATTTAGTTAAAATAAATAATGCTGATTGCGGATTCACTCACAATATTATAAATTGCACTCACAGGGTGCCGGTTTTTGAGCAGCGAATTGATAATATCGTGGGTGTAGTTTATGCAATGGATTTGTTAGATCTTATTCAGAAAGTAAGATTCTAGTTATTTTTGATTATTTTATATATATATATATATATATATATATATATATATATATATATATATATATATGCGAAAGTTATTATACAAAGGACGGTTTGCGTGCGAAGGGATCTCATCCGCTCATCTGCTCGTTTTTTTATCAGACGGCGCAAAATTGTTTCTCATCTTCAGCGTTATTTTAGACGCTTAATTAATAAAAAAAGACACGTAGTCTTTAAAAGGGGTATTAACGTCTTTTTACCTTTAAATAAAAGACGCATAGACAACTTTAAATACGCATCAACAAAAAACACGCATACCTCAACGTTTTACACACAAAATAACGCTTACGTTCATCGTTTTCGCGCAACTGAATAAAAACCACTAAGCTGAACATAATCTAATTACGCATCAACAAAAAGCACGCATACCTCAAACTTTTATACACAAATCACGCATATGCTCAACTTTTTTCACGCAATTGAATAAAACCATTAAGCGAATCATAATTTAATATGCAAACATTAAAAAAACATCATAATCACACATTAACTCGTTTCTCACCGTAAAAGAATTGACTAACATCGGAACAACAATATAACGCATGTCCATTATGATAATAACGCAAACATAAAAAATAAAATCCTTCTTCATTAAAACCATCTTCATAAAAAAAACAAAATCATCTAAATTACATCAAAAAGATCTAGACAAAAGAAGCAAGAAAATCCATCTTCAAATCAACAGAAACTTTAATCAGCTGCATGATCTTCCAAATAGCTTGAACCTGGTCCTCATCAGCTATAGCCAGGTCAGCCAAAAACAAAACAGAAATATCACGTAATGACGAAGAAGGCATATCAAGCAACTCATCTATGAGTTTGTCACAATCAGCAACACCAGCTCTCAAAACATTCAGGTGTTGCTTCAGAACATCACTAAGAAGAACATCCTTATTGAAATGCGTCATAACTTTATCACGGATTTTCAGATGAAGGTGGTGTCGTTGATGACGAGGACGAAGAGGCCATCTTCAGAGAATGAATTATTCTATATTTCACTCAACTTAAAAATAAAAACTGTAAATAACGCAAAACCACTATATAAAGAGGTAGATTACCCTAATTCTAAAATCGCACGGTCTAGAATGAAAACATTAAAATTATTTTAAAAAACAATATTTAAAATAATAATAAATAAATAATAAAATAAGGCACCGGGTATATAAACAAACAAATGAAAAGGTAAACCCTAAAACCACCATTTCTATACTATAAACACAAAAACCACCAAAACACAAAACGATGGCTTCTTCCTCCTCTCCATCACAAGTAGAGAAGATAGTAAAGGATCTTCTTAAAAACAAAATTGAAGATGAAAAGCTAATGGATTAGGTATCAAGGAACTCCTTAGGGATGCTAACAATCCTGACTTCAAATAACGTCAGGGATGATATGAACCTCATTAGGGAGCTTATTCCAGAAGATACCACATACTTCATTGACAATGCTGCTGCCTGTATTTCTGAACAAATTAGGCTGGACAATGAGATAGCTGAGAAGGTCAAGGAACTGCTGCATCAAACACTGAAAAAAATAAACGCAAGCAAAATGGATTGAAAGGGATCGACAATTTCTAGTGTAATGTATGTTCAGTTTCCATTTTCTTTATTTTCAAAAAATGTAATGCTTACATTCTAATGAAATATATCGATCACCCTTGACTTTCAAAAAACAATTCCTGTTGAAAATTATGCAAAAAACATAACAAAACATGCACCAACTTCTCTAAAAAAGACAAAACATAAAAAACTAAAAAATAGCGCAACTATTATCACAATTACACATTTTGTTATTACGCATGTGGTATACAAAAAACACAAGTTATAAAAAAGCATAATTGAATATTTACTATCATTAAAAAATAACGCATGTTATTTACAAAATTACGCAACTGTAAAAAAACCATGTTATTTACATAATAACGCAACTGCATCTACTGTTCACCATCCTCATCATCTGAACCAACTTTTTTACCTTTACATGTCTTTCTATCATGGCTAGGGAGCCCACAAATCAAGCACTTCCTGCTCCTTTTACCGGCACGGCTACTCGCTTGTTCCTTCTTTGATTTAAATCTTTTATGAGAGCCACGACCTTTGTTTTTTATACCACTAGGAAGTTTTGTGCTTCCATCAACAGGCTGATTGGCTTTTAAAATCTCAGCAAACCTATCTCTGCGATTTTTAGGAACAACTGGTCGATTATCTTCATCAACCTTTTTCGCCATTTCTTTCATTTGTTCCCTTACAGAGCACAACGCCTTAAGGTTTGGAGATAGGCAATTAATTATATATTCATAGGAAGACATAATATCACGCAACACCTTGTCTACTTCATGAGCATTAGCAAAATTAGAATCACTGCTCAGGGGCATAACTTTTTTGCCTTTATTAGGTGCAGCTTTCTTGGTCCAACGCTTCATGATGTACTTTTGAGTTATTTCAAGTACCTCAAACATCGTCAATACATAAAACACATGAGAGCACAACAAACCATAACGCTTAAACCGTTTACAGCTACAAGTACATGTAATATCACCATCAATCCTTGTAAAGTCAACCTAAAAAAATGAAAAGGGACAACACATAAACACGCATAAAACACGCAATCTGCATTTTATAAAATAACGCAAACATATATTACAAATCACACAAAGCTATAATAGTACTTACTTCTAGCAAACCAGGGCCAATTGCAGCATGATCTTTAACAGAAACCTTTGCAGTATTATCACCGGTTACGATATTCATGCCAAAACAGTTCTTGGTACTGCAGTATATCTCATCTTGGACATCATTAAACATAGCCCTCGTGTATATGCGTGCAACTTGTTCCTCAATTGGAAATTCAGTCCACAGGTCAGGAAAAGTGTATCTGGAGTCATGATCATTCTTCTGATGGGTGTGTCTTTGAATATCAAGTGAACCTTCATAATGGTTAAAAAATTCCAAAAGTGTCATTTGGGAATTTGTAACCTGAGAAAAAAAATGATTCTCACCCTCTGATCTAGAGGTCGTGCGCATGAGACCAGACATCCACTCATTTCGAAAATACGCAGGAATCCACATTCCTCTCATCTCAAACATCTCATACAACCACTTGTTAGATGCCAAGTCATAATCATTCATCATTTTTCATTTTTAGCCACTCCGCATCATAGGATCAATAGAATCCGTCCACACAATGCTACACATTGCCTCTTTAAACTCGTCATCATTACACAAGGCAGGCCCAACCTTCAAAAAAAGACATAAAAAAAAAACGCAACACATAAAAATGTAAACACGCATGAACGAAATATAAAATCACGCAACCATTAAAACTAATTACGCATGACATTATAAAATCACATCAAAACTAAAAATTACGCAAAAAATCAAACCTTATCAACAACTTTCTTCATTATGTGCCACATGCACAGTCTATGACGACACTGGTCAAAAACATTTTCAATTGCAATCTTCATCGCATGGTCTTGGTCTGTAACTACAACCTTGGGTTGACATCCAAAAGACTTCAAAAACATTTCAAGAATCCACTTGTATGACTCCGTTGTTTCAGATGACAACAGTGATAACAGACCAGCACCAAATGAAACATTACGAAAATGGTTATCAATTCCAGTAAAAGTAACAAAAACCATCTTGTACCTATAATAAAAAACATAAAAATCATATTCAACTTATCACACATTTGATTAATTATAATCACGCATGATATAATAATAATAACGCATGCAATAAACATTATCACGCAAGTGATAATGAATAAAAACCGTACTTATTTGTGTTGAAGGTTGCATCAAAAGAAACGATTTCTCCAAATGCTTGATAGTTGGCCTTGCATTCACCATCAGCCCAGAACATTCTAGTAAGTTTCCCCTCGTCATCAACCGTGTACTCAAATGAATAATCAGGAAGGAAATCTTTCTTGTTCAGCATCCTTCTAACAACAATCTCAGCATCATACTCACCAATATAGCAGTTCAGGTCCTTTTTAAAGTTCTTGCATTCAACCACAGTCGCTCTAACTCTTTCAAAACCTCCATATTTTGTCCTCATCGCATTAAACGCTTTAACAGGACCAAGGTTAACAAAAGATAATTCATAAATCTGAGATTCCTGAACTCTTGTCAGATGCCTATTTGAGCGAAGACAATGCATGTCTTCTTGACCCACAAGGTAGTGGTTGTGCCCCTCCACAAATTTATACACTTTGTAAGATCTCCCATCACTCGAAGTATACACAATATGTGCATTCCAACTAGTACGGGTAGAATACTTCTTCCTAGGCTTTACTTTTTTCTTACCCTTTCCAGATACACTACTAGAATCATACTTCTTGAACGGGTTGTTACCTTCTTTGGAACAAAGAAAATGTGTAACACCCGTATACAATTTGATGTCAAACATAGCCCTTAATATCATTAAAAATTGGTCCGAGATTTTTTTTTACAAAACATATGATTTAACAATCATAAACACCATCATTGTGGTTCCCATTTATGAAATATACTAGTAATGAGTTTGACATTTAAAAGTGATCATTAACTTGTACGTAAGTTGTTTTTACCGCAATACATAACGGGTCGTTCGTCCTTTGGGTGATCGGTTCTTCAATCGTCTTGATGAGCATCCTTCAAGCCTCTCCTTTTTACCTGCAATTTACTCACTTTCAATAGTGAGTTTCTATTGCATAAAACATGTATAAACATCATTAACAATGATAATAACAACCAAATTCAGAAAAGGGTTCCTAGGCGTATCGCCTAGATCTCTATTACTTACAAGCGATACGCTTGATTTTCTAGGCGTATCGCCTTCTGCTCCAGTTGCTCCAAGCGATACGCTTGGAGCCAACTTTCCAGGGATTTGGCCGAAATCTGGCCTATTCTATACTTAGCCAATATTTTGGCTACTTCCCCTGTTTTTACCAGTTTTGCACCAGACCTGTTGGGACTTTATATCTACTCTTAGAATGTCCCAACACACATTTTTAAGCATAAAGACAGTACATTTACATACCTTGGCCATGTGTTACATTTCGATAACTAATCCCGGATTCTCCCGACCCGTTTGACCCACTTAGAGGTTCTTTGTGGCAACTTCATTTCTGCCACTAGAATGTCCCAAAAACACATATTTTTAAGCATAAAGACTATGCCTTTGCTTACCTTGGCCATGGTTTACATTTTGATAACTAATCCCGGATTCTCCCGACCCGTTTGACCCACTTAGAGGTTCTTTGTGGCAACTATCAAGGTTACCTTCCAAGATTTACCCATCGCATATGGTTTACTACTTGAACATAATGCAAGCAATATAACATCAAAGCATTTTTATGTATACCCATAGTTAGTTTCACGCTTCCGTTATGAGTCTAGCTTTTCACATTACCCACACGCTAGGTTTTTGACAAAGTTCATACAAATTTCACTCTACTTGCCATTAGTTCATCTAATCGTTTTAGTTAATAACAAAACGACCTTTGTTTCTTATTTGACCCGTTAAGACGGGTCCTTGCCCTTGGTTTACCCCAATGCCTAACTCGACCACATATAAGCCTTGGAATCTATGGTTCTGTAACCATTTTATGATTCCCTTTTCTCTTGTTACTTGGCATAGACTCTATAAGCCCATTTCCGCCATTGTAACTTTCATTCGTTCTTTGATCCATCCGAATCTTTTCTATGGTCAAGTTTATCATTGGGGAACCTCTTGGCTTTGGGCTTCACGGTTCCTAGAACCATTCGTCACCCATTTACACAATTCATAGTTTATTCTATTAAATTGTAAATACACATTTACTTATCTACTTCATATTATCAAAACATAATTAATGCTAGACATGCATTTGGTTCCTACAACCATTATCAATCAATTACTCATTTGGCCACTTTTATGGCCCCTATGAATCGATTAGTAAGTTTTATTCCTTGACTCACTATGATGAATCCTTTAGAATCGTCCAACCCGTTTAACCTATTAGCATGAATCCTACGATTCATTTACCGCTAATGTCATACATTCTTATGGCCACGGTTCCTATAAACCATTTAATTATGTATTGTTCTTTGACTCTTTTCCTACTTAGAGCTTAACTCTAAGTATGTTACTTTGTAATTATACGCATTTCAACAACTTGCCTCGTAGGGAAAGTTTATCACATTTCATAAAAATCATGCATTCTATATCATTAATGCAAATATGAGTCATTAACAAAATGTGTAACATAGCATAGATGTTACCTCGTGAGCTTGAGTTTATGATCCTTGGGTGGCTTAACTTTTACTTCATTTACCTCAAAGCATGTTGGCATTTGTAACTTCCGTTATGCCTCTTTATCCGTTTCAAAGGAATTTGCCCTATACACAAATTCATGTTAAATTCATGGTTTTGTTTTGACTTTCTAAAAGTCCACCATGCTTAATATACATGAGCTTAATACTTGTATAAATCATTTCCGTGCACCTTAGATGCTTCTAATACACCCAACTATATACACATAATCGATTATAATCGACCAATTATGTTTTAATCATTTACGTTGACATATCCAACTTTAACGGGTTATAAAAACTTCTTATTTTTGTGCAGCATTTTACTGCGATGCTGCTGAAATCAACATTTTTGACCACTGAATAATTTTATTCAGCCTTTCATGTTCAAATATGAATTGTAGTAGACTCATAGGGCTTTCCGAGCATATAAGATACACATTTTTCGGAGGTACGGTTTATTTTATACAATTTTTCTAAAAACAGGACAGCAACCATAATTTTAACCAAACAGCATGCTGGAAAATTGAGTGACCATATTAACGGGTCATTTTGACCCATTATACATCAGATTCAGCTTCTAGTGTTCAAACACGAAACATAGTATTCACAACAAGCTTTTCGACCGTATATCATACATCCCAAACGGACATACGAGTGATCTTATACAACCCTTACAAAACAGCCCCACAACAAGATTTTTATCATTTTTATGGTTGCATACAAGTCCATTTAACACATTTTATAAGCATGGATTTCACATTCGATGCACATTGCTATTTCATGATTCTAGTAATGTAACATTCCTACATTTATTCATTAATCCACATGATCAATCTCATTTAGGCATTTCCTCGAACACCTTGTGTGCATAATTCCATACATACATGAAATTCAATCTTTTGAACCTTTCTATCTACCATTTAACACAAATTGGGTGGAATCCCTTCCAACCCATCATCATTTAACCAATTTCATCATGATTTTCACAGAATTCATCTAGATTCATATTACACACAACATTTAGTTAGGTATTTACCACATAGGTTAACCATACCCCAAATTGGGTGACTACTTCACCAATTACTAACCAAATTAGACATCTATGCAACAAATGAAGTTCCTAACATCATGAGATTCATAAAACATCAACAATTTGCAGATTTGAGGTCTTAATTTTCGTGACCTACACATGCACATAAAAAGGGGTTTTACTTACTTGCTTCAAATATGAGTTTAGGGCTAGAAAACACTTCTTAATTCTTGATTTGTTGCTCCAAAATCGCAGCCCTAACACCCTTGAGGCAGAATTTCGAATTTAGAAGGAGGAGAAGAGTGGAGATCGATTGCAGGTCGTTTTTCACGACCTCCTCCCCCTTTTCCCTTCTTTTACTTATTCTATTTTCCCATATTTACAATTCTGGCCCTCTTGTTTCAACCTTGTTTTAATTTATTAACTAAAACATGAACTTACCCATTAAACCCCATGGTTTCGCATAATGATTAAACATAACCAAGTTGGGGGTTTTTAACGTTTCATGTTACATGCTTTAACATGTTATTTAATGTATGTACCCGATTTAAAAACTGGGATGTTACAAAATGCTTCCCTTAACGATACCACCCAACTCATATTGTGATCCTTTCCTAACTGTAAATCCAGATTGTTTGGCATACTCATATTAGAATGCCTCAGATTCCTCCAAAGAAGTAAATATCATGTCCTCTTCAGGTTTAACTAACATCGGAACGGATGGTATGTAACATTCTTCACTTCTCAATTCTGTAAATAACACAAATACATAATAGGTAATCACGCAAACAATATTCATAAAAAACACGCAAGTGTATGTTGGTAATCACGCAACAATACAATAAAACAAAATAACGCAACCTATGAATAGTAATAACGCAAACTATTTCTCTAAACAACTTTGCAATAAAACTAAATAAAATAATAACGCAATTTCATTAGCAAAACGCATGCAAAAACATACACACGATAAAAAAATCATGTAAAAAACTAATTAACTCTAATAAACTGGATCTACGAAACAACTACACCAGTTAAACACGCATTGTAACAATTACAAACATGCAAATAATAACTAATCTAAAAATCATGAGAAAATAACTTCAAACCGACTTCGATCAAAATCAAATCACGTAAACCAGCTTCGAGCATCATTACAACAGAATTCCGCATAAAAATAACTTCAAAACCGACTTCGATCAAAATCAAATCACGTTAACCAGATTCGAGCATCATTATAACAGAATTATACAATAACGAAACACAAAAACTAAAATACGAAATACAAATCATACCAAACGGACGTTGTTCATATTCAGGTTCCATGATCGCTCAGAAAACGCAAAATAAAACTATCGTAAATTTTGAATGTCGTTTACAAGATCTGAATCTTTTAATGAATTTATATATAGCGCATTGCATATTCTACGTCAATATATGAGGAAGATAACTGGATCCGGATTATTAGTGCGTATGAAATCATGCAGGCATATCGTTTAAACATGTAAAATGACGGAAAAGCCCATCCGCGTAAAACTTAAAAGATTCCACGTGTTGGCTTCTCCATCCTTCGCACGGAAAAAACCCTTTGTATTTGAACTTTCACCTATATATATATATATATATATATATATATATATATATATATAGGGTGAGGTTCATTGTAGACACCCCCATAAGTGTAGACAAATAGACACCCTATTTCACATGTGAAATTACTTTAGAAATTTTCTAAACAATGAGAAAAAGGAAAAAAAAGAAAAAACAAATTAATCATAACCATTAGATCAATAGATCTAATGGTGAAAAAATGTGTCTACCTGTCTACACTTATGGGGTGTCTACAATGAACTTTTCACTATATATATATATATATATATATATATATATATATATATATATATATATGGGTGAGGTTCATTGTAGACACTTTCGCATGTGAAATAGCTCTTTTTCACATGTGAAAGTTTCTAATTCATGAGAAAAAAGAAAAAAAGAAAAAAGAAAATTAATCACAACCATTAGATCAAGAGATCTAATGGTGAAAAAGGGTGTCTACCTGTCTACACTTATGAGGGTGTCTACAATGAACTTTTCACTATATATATATATATATATATATATATATATATATATATATATAGGGTTAGGTTCAAATGAGAACTTTTTCTTTTGAGAACTTTTGAGAACCATTCTGAGCCACTAATTTTCAGGGGGGAAGCATTCAAATTAATGGGAGGAATTTCATATATATAAACTAGTGGCTTAGAATGGTTCTCAAAAGTTCTCAAACCAAATTGGTTCTCAAATGATCCTCTCCCTATATATATATATATATATATATATATATATATATATATATATATATATATAGGTAAAAGATCCGTGTAGACCCTTTATTTTTTGTAGACCCCGTAGACCCCTTATAAAACTCAATAAAACTCATAAAAACTCACTAAAAATAAAACTCAGTTTTATTAATTTAGTTTTTTTTTTTATTTGCAATAAGCTTTTAAGAACAAAAAAAGACAATTAAAAAAAAAAACGAAAAACATTAAATTGAACATTTTAAGACAATGAGTTTTAAAAATCAATGAGTTTAGAACTCAATAAACTCAATAAAACTCAGTGTTGCGTTTAAAACTCATTATTTTAAAACTCATTGTCTTAAAATGTTCGATTTTTTAATGTTTTTTGTTTTTTTTTAATTTATTTATTTATTTTTTTGGTTCTTAAAAGCTTATCGTAATAAAAAAAACCAAATTTACAACACTGAGTTTTATTTTTATTGAGTTTTATAGGGGTCTACGGGGTCTACAAAATTTAAGGGGTCTACACGGAACCCTTCCCTATATATATATATATATATATATATATATATATATATATATATATATATATATAGGGGGAGGATCATTTGAGAACCAATTAGTTTTGAGAACTTTTGAGAACCATTCTAAGCCACAAGTTGTATATAAGGAAATCCCCCCATGAATTTGAATGCTTTCCCCCCTGAAAATTAGTGGCTCAGAATGGTTTTCAAAAGTTCTTAAAAGAAAAAGTTCTCATTTGAACGTAACCCTATATATATATATATATATATATATATATATATATATATATATATAGGGAAGGGTTCCGTGTAGACCCCTTAAATTTTGTAGACCCCGTAGACCCCTATAAAACTCAATAAAAATAAAACTCAGTGTTGTAAATTTGGTTTTTTTTTTATTAAAATCGAACATTTTAAGACAATGATATATATATATATATATATATATATAGGGAGAGGATCATTTGAGAACCAAATGGTTTTGAGAACTTTTGAGAACCATTCCGAGCCACTAGTTATATATAAAGACCCCCCCCCCCCCCCCCCCCCCATGAATTTGAGTGCCCCCCCCCCCCCCTGAAAATTAGTGGCCCAAATTAGTTTTCAAAAGTTCTCAAAACCAATTGGTTCTCATTTGAACCTAACCCTATATATATATCTATGCAGTTAATACGGTAAAAATTCGGAATACGGTCGAGGACCGATATACGATATATCGGTTATCTCGGTAAAATATCGGTGGGATATCGGTCATTTTAATATATAGTTATATACATTTTAATATATATATATATATAATATTGTTGGAAAAGTGTGTGTGTGAATGAGATGTTAATCTTAAAAGGTTACACCATATCCCACATTGGTGGGTAGACAAAACAAAGTATGGTTTAAATGTGCAATCATCCAAGAAAGATTTAAATCTTGTGCTATGTTTTACTCCGGCTACTACCCTCGCGCAGGGGGGGGGGGGGGGTGGGGTGCAGAAATTGGGACTTTGGCTTGAAAAATCAAACTCGTGCCTGCGCGACCTGCGGACACGAATGCAACTCAAAAACACGGGTTCGTGCGAGACCCGTTTTTGGTGTTATTTTTTTACACCCGTTTTTGGTGTTATTTTTTTACTGCAAACCGTTTTTTTTTGTTTTGGTGTTATTTTTTATAAAAAAAACAGCCCACCGTATTTTACCCATAATATCACCGAATTTTCAGAAAAAATACGGCGATATATCGGCAAATACGGCCGATTTTATCGGTACCGTATTTTTGGACCGTATTTTTCACTGTATTTTTGGCCGAGGTCCGATATCCCACCGATATCCCGGTGGGATATCGGCCGTATTAACTGCCCATATATATATATATATATATATATATATATATATATATATATATATATATATATATAGGGTTAGGTTTAAATGAGAACCAATTGGTTTTAAGAACTTTTAAAAACCATTCTAGGCCATTAATTTTCAAGGGGGGACCAATTAATTTCATGGGTGGGATTTCCTTATATATAACTTGTGGCTCAGAATGGTTCTCAAAAGTTCTCAAAGCCATTTGGCTCTCAAATGATCCTCCCCTATATAGGGAGAGGATCATTTGAGAACCAATTGGGTTTGAGAACTTTTGAGAACCATTCTAAGCCACTAATTTATATATATAGAAAACCCTCCCATGAATTATAGTGGTCCTCACCTGAAATTAGTTGTTGAGATTTAGTTCTCAAAACAAAAAGTTCTCATTTGAACCTAACCCTATATATATATATAGGGATAAGTTCAATGGAAAACTAAGTTTTAGTTGGAAAACTGGAAAACCAAAGGAAAACTTATATTAAATGAAGGCTACTATTTAGGTAATTTTGATGCTTCTTTTTTTTCTTTTTTAAATTTCGTGTCTATCCGTCTAATGGCCACCTAAAGACCTTAAAAAAAAAACTTAAAATAAACGTTCTTTTTTTTGTGTTCGTCCGACTATGTTGCATATATGCAACATTGTATATTGTTTACATTGCATGTATGCAATAGTATGAAACATACAATGTTGCATATATGCAATATACTATGTTGCATATATGCAACATACTATGTTGCATATATGAAACGTATGAAACATACAATGTTGCATATATGCAAGATACTATGTTGCATATATTCAACGTATGAAACACACTATGTTGCATATATGTAACATAGTCGGACGGACAAGATGAAAAGAAAACGTTTTTTTTTTTTTTTGCGTTTGCTTTTTTATAAAGTTATTATGTGGATATATGTGAAATTAAAAAAAGGACAAAAAAAAAGAATGTCAAATTACCCAAATATCCTTCATTTAATATAGTTTTCCTTTAGTTTTCCAGTTTTCCAAATAAAAGTAGTTTTCCAAGGAACCTTACCCTATATATATATATATATATATAGAGGGAGAGGATCATTTGAGAACCAATTGGGTTTGAGAACTTTATATATATATATATATATAGATTTTTATAATAAAGAGCTTTTTTTCATCCGTAAAATTTGAAGGGAGATATGCTAGAAACCGCATTGGTGGGAGAGATTGCTCACAAGCCTGCATATTTTGTTCCTGGTAATAGTCTACTTTGAGTTGTACTTTTGTAGAATGAACTCAACTTTGAACTTGTAATTGTTTTTTTGCAGATTCAATGTTAGTTTGGAATCTTCTGAGGGAATTCCGGATTAGGAAGGTTCATATGGCTGTTGTTCTTAATGAATATGGAGGAACTGTGGGTGTATGTTCATACCCTTGATTCTATATTTTATATATAACTTTTATAAATTTCAACAAGTTCGATGCAAAGATTGAGTTTGACTTTGACTTTTGCCTTTGTTTCTCAACAAGCAGATTGTAACTCTTGAAGATCTTGTTGAAGAAATTGTTGGTGAAATCTTTGATGAGAACGACTCAAAGGTAAAATTCTAAAGTTTTATTTAGTTTTTTAACAAATGTAACTGGAAACTGTTCATATAATATTGTTGGAACACAGGAAGAAATTGAGAGAAAAACTGGGAATATTGTAAAGCGAGCCGAGGGCGTCTTTGATGTTGATGCAAATACATCAATTTACCATCTTTCTGAGATGTTGATGCAAATACATCAATTTACCATCTTTCTGAAGATTTAGATATCATGTTGCCAGAGGTATATTTGTTTTTCTTATATTTTAGCCAATATTAACTGTTGATTACTTCATTTGTAATTTAAAATCATATATATTACATGCAGGGTCACCAATACGAGACGGTTTCAGGTTTTATTTGTGAAGCATTTGGATATATACCAAGAACAGGTGAAAGTATTAAAGTAGTTTTAAAAAAGGCAAATGAAGAAGATAATGATGATGAGAATAAACAAGAAACTGATGGTCAAGATCAAAAAGATAGATCTCAAACATTCAAGCTTGGGGTAATTATATTAATTTGCTCAAATGGGTGTTATAACAAAAGTAACATAGTTTGGTCATATATTTGTATATACGAAAATATTGTATTTTCTCACTCCAAAAAAGGGTTTAACTCTCAAAATTAGGTTTTTCTTTTGCATAGCATATAACAAACATAACCACCAAATTACACTTAAACAATAGGGTTTGGGTAGGTTGAGATGAGTAGGGTTCGGGTAGGGTGAGATGAGAGCAAACCTTACCTTTATCCCATGGGGCAAAGAGGCTCCTCCCAAAGAGAGCCTTTGCATAACATATAAATGTACTTTTCTTTTGTCTTGTATTGGTATGTATATGTTTTGTGCGTCCGAGTCATTTTGTAATCCATAAATTTAACGTTTTAAATATTTCTAACGTATTTATTTATAAATAAAATATTTCATATAAAGATTCTTTTTCTCCGACAACCTGTTTTCATACAAAATGACCTAAAGGGGACACGGAGTTATCTTTAAGTACTCAGATGTAAGGAAAAAAAAACGTCAAAGTTCGATAAAAAGATCAAATGCTCAAATTTTTTTTCTAGTTTTGGGGAACATTAATATGACTACTTGATTACGTGAACATCCATTTATATCACGTGTCTAACAAGATGCTCCAAAATGAAAGGTATTTTAAAGTTCAACTCTTTTCTTGTAATGTGAAAATAATTATATGACCAAGACTATATTACCCTTTTATATGATTTGCCGTGTTAAAACTGATTCTTGTTGCCGTTCAAAAAAAAAAAAAAACTGATTCTTGTTCTCATTGATTTTGGTGGCTTGTCTGGTTCATGCTGCAGATATTAGCAGGAAATTGCAGAAAGGTTAATACCGTGAGATTTGAAAGAATAAACAACAACTCAGCGAAAGAAATCAAAGAAGCTGCTCGACTAGTGCCCCGATTTTGGAAAAAGAAATGGATAAACGATGAAAGTTCCGGGGGCGGTGTTGATATCTTGTTAGAAGATAGCAAACAGTAATCAAGGTATCAACTTTTATAGTTATTTTTTTACATAGAAAGGAACCTAAAATAAGCAGAAGGATTAAAAAAAGAACTAAAAAGTTAAGCTTTCCTATAGATGAAGTGAGGTGTCGACTTCATGTTTCTTCGAATCTACTTGCCAGAAGTCCATAAATTGTCTGGTTTTTGCAGGTTTTTTTGGTTCTGCTTGCTTGGTGTGTAAATTGAGTCCAAGAGATGTAGAGTCTTCAAACCTTGGTCTTGTTTTCATCATATCAGGGTGCACCGTTGGCCGAACCAGTGTCTCATAACGGTTAGTTTGATTCATAGTTTCAGGCTCAGGGAACAGCTTTAAAAGCTCCATCTCCTGTCTCTTTTCCCTCATTTTCTGCAGCTGCCTGAATCTTTCTTGCAGGAGAGCTATAGATGAACCACTGCCGCCACCTTGTCTTTCGGTCGAATGAAGAACCATTACTGATTTCTTTTTGTGGGTATATTTCAGATTCTTGTGTCAACCCTATTGATCATGAGTCTTATATTGTAGCATAGATGTATATAATAGTAATATTTTGAAGTGAAAGCCTCCTTTTGTTGATTCTGGGTGACCCAAGTGGGGCCCGGAATAGATAATCCGAGCACAAGATCCAAGGAGAAAGGAGATTTATGAGAACAAAAGGACTTTTTGATGGATATAAAAGGGTGAGAGAGTGAATCCAATAAACATTTGGAGTGTTGCTTTTGTTAGAATATTAGGTTAGGTTTGATACTCTGGTCTACATCCTTGGTTTCTTGTTTATGCACTTTCTTCTTTCCTTTTTGCCCCCAAATTTTCAAAAAAAAAAAAAAAACTAATGATAATAATAGTAATAATAATCAAACACTTATTGTGTATATTAAAACAAGAATTATTGCTCTTAGAATTTGTCTGATTCTTGTACCTTGGCTAAGATACAAGTAATGACGTGCATCTTTAAATATAATAAATAGAATTTTCTTTTTAATTTATTAAAAATTTGTTTTCTCATTTGTTTCGTAACGAAATCGATGAAAACCCTAAAAATCCAATTGATCAAATCAACACTTTATTAAGATCCAACTCGATTACATTGTCGAGGAAATGCATCCTTATGAAAACATGAAATCTTTTGAGATCAATTCGTCTACACACTAGAAACAGACATTCTTAATTTTAGTATCTACTTATTTGTGCAAGCTTTGATACGACTATTGTGTTAACGAATGAAAATTTCCAATTTAAACAATTTCTTTACCCAACTCTATACCAATCTTTCTATTTCAATAAAAAATTACATTTAAGTACACATGTTATCACTAATTCATTCTTGTCACAATTTTTTCGCTCTCTCTTATTAAAATCAATCCTCTCACTTATTAAATACTAAGAAATTTAATAATTAAGCATTAAAATATAAATTTTCTTATTTTAATATTTTATCATAACTTATTAATTAATAATATAGTTATATACGATTTGCATCCCTGTGGTTTAGAAGTTTCAACCATTTGAGTCCAATTCCCATATTATTAACAGATATCTCCTCATGGTTACATTTTCTTGCCGTTTGAGTCATTGGGTTTGCATTTTGTAGCCAAGTGAGTCCCTGTGACTAACAGAGGTTAAAATTTTCTGTTAAGTAGGAATATTGCGTTTGGAAGATTTTCGGCTGAATGTCAATTTTGTTATGATCCGCCTGAACTTGAAGTTGAAGCGGAATTCTCACTTCAAGCGGAACTGACAGTTCAAGCGGAACTGACAGTTCAAGCGGAACTGACAGTTCAAGCGGAAAGAAGCAGTTTTGTCGCTTAGCGAATATTCCGGGTGAACTTGATTATCCACCAGATAATGAGTTCAACCGGACTTTTCCTGAGATGTCTTTTCAACAAGTCCAATCCTGCAAAAGCTTCTCGTATGCTTCTATATCTGATTCAAGCCGCTCTCCTAAAGTAGTATGTTGCTGCCAGCATGCAAGATATTTCAAATATCGATGTTTATGCTTTTGGTAGTTTGTATTTGACTATATATTTTACAGTCTAGATTAGATCGATGAGATCAATGGCTGTCATTGATCTCATTAGCACTATATATAGCTTAGTTAGCTCATAGTTTACACATCATCTGTTCTCGAACAACTTGTAATAGTGTAGCTTTGAGTTAATGCAAATAGTGCCAAGTATTTGTTACTTCGCTGTTACTATCTTTATGAAATCAAGCAATCACATCAATACAAGAGAACTAATATACGCTTAAGTAGACTGAAATATAACTTTAATTCCGCAGGGTTATATTTGTAAGTAGAAGGGTTTCTTGTTAAGTTAATCTGTTTAACACCGATCCTACAAGTGGTAATCAGAGCTTTGGCTCTCGCTTTGAAGACCTTCAGTGCTTCAAAGCTGATACTCTACTTGCTCATTCTACAGGCTTTGAAAGTTTTTCAAAATGACTGATTTCAGTTTAAGTTGTCCAAACGGTAGTGCCAACAAACCGCCAATGTTCACTCCTGATGACTTTGGTACCTGGAAACTCAGGATGGAAGGTTTTGTTAGGATTTTAGACCGTCGTATTTGGCTATCTTTTACTGAATGACCTTACTCACCCATGGTTTCATCTGCTGATGATGCAGAAGTCAAAATACCTAAACCTTTAGAAAAATACGTTGATTCTGACTATGCTGTTCTCGAATTTGACTATAAGGCATATTGGACTCTACAAGCTGCACTTCCTAATTCCATTTTAAGTGGGTTTAAAGGATACAAAAACTGCATTTGACCTGTGGAATGCCTTAAGTGAAATGTATGAAGGAACCAGTGAAGTAAAAGAAAACAAGAAAGATGTATTAAAACAGAAATATAAGAACTTTACCTTCAAATCCGGTGAATCAATGACAAACCAGTACTTAAGATTTGTTTCCTTACTTGATGAACTGCAAAAGGTAGACGGTTTACACTGTGAGCATCAGGGAATGTAAGAATTTGAAAAAGATGAGACTTAGTGAACTTCATGGCATACTAAGTTAACACTTATAACGTAACTAACGGAGATTGTCTAACGGAAGTTAACCTTGGAATTCTCGGATGTCACAACTTCCACCAAGACCGGTCAACCCATGACTTGGTCTATTATTTAATAACTAAATAAAACCAACTAAAATAACAATTAATAAAAACTAAATATTAAGTAACCTAAGTCAAGATTAAACCAACAGAATGGTCCAATGACAACTGATCTCCAAAGTCTCAAATCAACACTTTTCAAATAATTTTTAAAATCTGTATTTCCATTCAAGGAAGTTGTCAGCAGATGTAAGTCTGGGAGGACGGGTAGTCGATCCAATCTCAAAGTCCAGTTTTTGGTACATGCTAGGTTCAAAGTCCATGACGAAAACTTAGGAAAAACTCAAGAAAATGAAGTCCAAATGTGTTTCCGATTGTAAACTGCAGTTTACGATATTGACAGGCTGGCCGATCGTAATCTCAGTCGCAATCACCTCCGGGTCGTAAACCGAATCGTAAACACAATTCCGATCGTGAACCTTGTCGTAAACACCTCCGGATCGCAATCGTAGTCGTAAACTCCTTCGGATCGTAAACACTGTCGTAAACACCTAAAAGTCGAATCTTGAAGTCGTAAACTCCTATTTCTCAATCGTAAATGTCCAAAGATCGCGTCTTTAAGTCGTAAACTCCAAATTCCAGGTCGTAAACACAAATTTGATGAAGAACACCGATCGTAAACACCTGCAGATCTCGTAAACACCAAGAACAGCCCAGAAAACTCAGAAAGCTTCCACTTTTTCTAGCCAAACCCTCGAATCCAATATCGTGGAACCTCGAATCAGATGATTCTTAGCTCTGATACCAATTGTTGGTCCTGAAACAACAATCCTTCACGATATCTTTATCACAAACAAGTGCGGAATCCTTGTTTGTGACTGATTCGACAAGAAGATGATGAAATAGACTTGATATGAGATGAAGAACAAAGCAACACAATCAAATCTTGAATGAAATCCGATCAATCTTCTATTGAAATGAGTTCACGATCGTAAATACAAGAGATAACCAGAAAATCGTAATCAAGTATAGCCCAACAACATCGACGTTGCATTGCGGAAAATGCTTGAAAATTATTCATCTTTTTTCCGAAAAAAATGCACTTAAAAAACTTCAAATGCAAATACGAAGGTCTTAGAAGTGTATTTTGGGTATCGAAATGGAGGATACTAGCTGTAAGGCGAGTAAAAGTGTAGATCTCTCCGAGACGGTCGTTTCGGATGGTATTAGCTTCTGCAACTCTTAACGGAACTCAAGTTATGCACGTTTTAGTAAACCATCCAAAAATCTTGATCTAAGAATTCGATTTGCAAACTGATGTCCGAACTGGTCCGAACTATGACTTCGGTCACAAAAACTGAAATCCGAACTGAGAAGCGAATTGGACTGAAACGAACTGTTCCGACTGGTTCGAACTGAGACTTCGCTAAGTGAACCGAACTGGAATCTTACGAACTCGTCTGAACTGAAACCGAACTGGTACTTCATTTGAATAAACTCAACCGAACTCTCACTTCGGAGTGGTTATTTTTCAGACAGATAGTTCCTCACCCGAACTCAAACGAACTTGACCATTTTTTAATCGAATACTGCGATTTTCAGTGTTTTTGAACATGATTTTCAATAGTAAATCAGATAAACTCAAGAGGAATGATTTAGAAATAAAAATTTCACCAAAAGCACAACAGAGATGATCAAACGAAAATAAAAACGTACTAAGTTTTCAAAAACCCCTACTTTTTGAACCAAAAACTCGAAAAACAGAGATCTAATGATTAGTAGATAGAACCGAAAGCTCTGATACCACTTGTAATTGCGTGAGCTGTGGATCGTCTACTCGATCATCATGTAAACGTTTAATTCGAGTTGAAAATTAACACAAACGAGTAAATACGAATGTGATTTGTATTGATTAGCTCTGAGAGTACACACACAGAAAACACACAGATGAATAACCAAGAAGATCTGAATTTAAACAAGACGAAGCTATTTATAGTCGAACAAAACTGTGCGAACACACTGTCACCTGAACTGCCACTTCGGGTCAGTTCGTGTGCACCCGAACTGGCAGTTCAGGTCACTCAGGTACATGCTCTTTTGTAGCTTGACTTGTGCTTGATACTTCACACGATGACCAGAATAATGCACTAACAAAGTCACCCCAATTTGATAGTCAAGTCTTGACTTCATGGTAGTCTTAAACGGTTTAAATTTTTTATTTATAATCAAATAAATACAGAGATTTGCATGTGATTGAAAATAAAGAAAATATATTTTTATTCAAGAAAATATATTTTTATTCAAGAAAATATATAGGTATTTCCATTAAATAATTTGAAAAGGAAAAAATGATATAACTAAATATTATGATGAAATTATAGATTACCAAAGAATAAAAAATTTCTTAAGACTCGAAAGTCCAAAATCGAACGTTTTCGCGGTATTAACCGGATACGCGGTATTTACCAGTGTTTGTTAGAAAACACTTATGATTATGAAATAAATATATTTTTACACTAGTATCTCAGAAATAACATTCCATTTATTTTACTTTGCAAATATGACGGTTTTACCGGTAAAGTGACGGTTTTACCGGTATAGTTCCGGTTTTGTCGGTATTATCCCGGTGACTCACTTTATGACATTTTTAGTTTTTAAAATTCATGCTAAACATTTGTAAACACATTTGATGTCTTAAAATACTTTAAATACCTTACTTAGTTCATAAAAACATATCCAAATTAAAATAGAGTTTCCGGACCTGTAAAGTGTTGATTTTTATCCCGTTTTTTTTCTCCAATTTCAAGTCTTTTCGTATGGATCTTTTTCTAAGAGTTTGGTGACCTAAAATATGTCAAAAATTTCTGTTTGAGACCTTAAACTTTCTGATATAATTCCAACACACATAATAGACCGCAATTAGGGTTTTCAATGGTTGGTTTTTGTGTTTAAATGTTTTCAAAGTGATTATAAGCTTAAGTAAACTTACAAAATTCATTAATAACTAATTTTAGTTAGTCACTGAGAGTCCAAATAGATTCATAGGTTATGATGGGGCTTTTAACCAACATAAACACACTTTTACACATAAATAACATGGATTTTCAACATATGAAAACATGTTTTATGACATAAAAATGCTAGAAGCTTCATGGACCTACTATGTAATTAAGAAATCTTGCACAACTAGTAATAAAGTAAACATTTTTAAAGAGCATTTGAGTTTAAACAACCAAGATCATCAAGACTTTTCCATGGAGTGAACTAGAACCGAAATAATCATGGATAATGAGCTTAGATCAAAGATTAAGTAAGAAACAAGGGGAAATCCTCACAACAAGCTTCTAATATTTGATTTACGAGAAGGATGGAAGGATAAACTTTCTTACTTTGAGCTCCTAACACTTCCTTGAGGCTTGAGCTTACAAGGTATGAAGGATTTAAGTGAGTTTTAGTGAAGAAATGTAGAGAGATGTCAGAGAGAGAGAGAGAGAGAGAGAGAGAGAGACAGAGTGAGAGAGAGAGAGAAAGAGGACATAATGGAAAGGGGTAGAAAGAGTGTGTTAGGGTTTGTGAAATGTGAAAGAAATGAGAAAAGTATGATTTTATATGGTGGCTAGCTTAGAACACTAGGGTTTGGAGGCTTGAACCTGTTCGATAGGTGTGTTTGGTGGTGATAGAGAGCCGAGAGGAATAGGTAATGAGGTAGGGAGACTGAGAGGGAGATGAGTGTTAGAGAGGTTTAACTATTGTGTGTTTGTGTCGAGCCGTAATCGAACAAAAAAAGGAGGCCCGGGTTCAAGTCCTTGGCTCGACGAGTGAAGAGAAAGGGAGGAGGAGGAGGAGAGTGTGGGTCTTGGTGTTTAAGGCCAATTGGTTCGTGGTGAGGGGAGGGAGAGGGTGTTCAAGTTTAGTGGAGGAAAACTATGGACCTTTGGTGCATAGTTCTTGTACTTGTAGGGGACAAACTTCACCTATAGCGATGATGGTAATGGTTTAGGGTTTAGACACAAATAATTAGGAAGAACCATGGACGAGATTAGCATCTTTTGTAGGTTAGATAATTAGGCTAAAGGTGGTGGAGGTCGGTTACTAAAACTGATGGGAGTGGGAGGGTCTGAACTGGGAGTCGAAGAGAGGCCGAGTCGAAGGGAAAGGTAACCGGGTTCGATCTCTGGTCAAATGGACGAGGGCGGCGATGGTGCATGGGGAAAGGTTGTGGTCAACGTGCATGGGTACTCAGTGCATGCAAGACGAGCACGGGCGAGGTCAGATACGAGGGTTAAATGGATACGAGTTGGATATGATGGTAAACGAAACAAGTCTCGAATATTTAACGGACACGGGTGATAATCATGGTTGGTGAACGTTTTATAAAATAGTTTAAACACGTAAAGGAGTTTTAATAAAACACATGGTACGTTAAATATCATGTAATGATAACTGTTTTAATAATGGACTAAACGATAAATATTTAAATGATACACGTTGAATAAATATTAACGTTTAAAGATGACGAGTTTATACGTAATTAAGATTACTACAAAGGTAACAGAAAATTATATAAAATTTCCTTCATGTTTCTTGTTATTAAAATTCTAACAATAACATTTATTGCTTCATTATTAATAAGGGTCGATCGTCGAAAAATGATTTAAGGCTATGTCAAGACTATCAACATGATGACATAATATGATATCTAAGTCAGATAAATTAATTAACAGATAATTACATAATTAGGGTTAAGAGGCTGACCTGGAATTTTGCGGGTCGTCACAGTTTTGTCCCATTGTGTTTTCTTTGTAAGCTTTTTAACGTGGCAACATAACTGGGCCTTTCAACATCATCGAGAAGTATGTTGTTAAAATTGTGTAGTGAACAATAATGTAAATATGAGGTAGAGTGTTATAAAACATATTTATACATTTTATCACTCTTTAGTAAGCCTCTACAAGCACTACGTCAAAAAGTGGCTTTAGCCACAGTTTTTTCGAAAACACCTAGCCACAGTTTAAAAAAAAAAAGTGGCTAAAGTTAAGAAACACTAGTTTTAGCCACACATATTTTTTACCCATAGCCAAATATATATCCTTTGGACCCTTTTAGCCACATATTTTTTTGTTTATGTGACAACAATAATCAGGTGCAGTGGCTTTAGCCACTGTTTTACAAAAACATGTGGCACTTATTTGCACACTAAAAAAAGAGTGGCGAAATGCACCAAACGGCCACAGAATTTTTATGATTTTTTATTCATGTGACCAAAAAGGAATGTATGGCCACGCTTAAATAATGTTGTGTGACGAAAGCGTAGATTTATTACTTAGTAAATTAAAAAAACAAAACTATTAAGTATATATTATGCGTGGCTAAATGTGAGCAATGGCCACTATTTTTACTTAGTTATGTGGCTAAAAGCTAGTACATATGGCCACTGTTATTAGGTTGTGTGACTAAATAGTAGGTTGTGAGTGACAAAAATCTATGACCTATGGCCACATATATTAACCGTGACTAAATAGTAGCCACTATTAGTTAGTTATCTGTGGCGACGACAGATATATATGATTACTAGTGGTCAAATCCTTATCTTCCACCTCAAGTTTCGGATATAAATAATATAATTTATTAATTAATTGTCGATCATCACCATATACACTGTTTATCTCTCTAAGCTCTCTGTTTTTTGGTTTATCATCACTCTCTGAAAATGTAGCATTTGCGTCCTCTGAATGTGATTGATAGCCCCGAATACGGTAAGTAATCATCTAAATGACTGAAATTCAAATGCTTTAATGTGGAACTCGCGTCTTTAATTTGGTTTTTTTTTCTTGAACAGGGGAAGAAGATTTTAGTCTATTTACTTTGGTGATCTATCACCTAGGGTATTTTGCGAGCCTCAATGGTCGGATACAATACATCGATGGGAGGGTTCGCTACTTCAACGAGGTGGACATTACCTCCTTCCCATTCGATGACCTAGGTCAAATGATGTCTAACCTAGGTATTGACTTGAACAATTTCAACCCCTACCTGAGGATCCTAGGGTTATCTCTGGATTATGGACTGGTTCCATTCATTGATGATCCGAGGGATGCCAGGGCCTTGGCCCTGCATGTCAAGGATGAGGAGGTCATATCCATCTACCTCGATGGAGATGTGAAGGTGTCTTCCTCCTTCTCCTCCTCCCCTCTAAAGGTAGCTACCCATGGAGAACATGCCGATATAACGATTCAGACAATTTCTCTACTGGGAGCATGTTTTAAGTTTGTGTAGTTGTTTTTATTATATATATTTGTAATTAATTAACGGATCTCACATCTTTTGGATTATATATGTAATTGTTTATGTGCTATGCATCCGATGTGAGTTTTGACTCTTCTTCCTGAAGAATTCTAGTTCATCCGGTTGTCTTCTACATATATTAGGTTGTGTGACTAAATAGTAGTGTATAAAGAATTGTATACAACCAGAATGATTTTAATTCACTATATAATGGGTTTAAATACATAGGAATATCCTATAGACGAGGAACATAAATAACAACTTTGATTATTTATAGTATATATAGTTCATCCTAAAGAACTATAGTTATCCGGTTCTCCTGAACAACTCTAGTTCATCCGGTTCTATTACATATAGTTCATCTTAAAGAACTCTAGTTTATCCGGTTCATCCTCTAGTTCATCCGTTTTATTACTGAAAAACTCTTGATCCTGAAGAACTCTAGTTCATCCGGTTCTATTCTTCTTCTTCTCTAATGAATAACTAAAATTGATCTTGTTTAATTATAAATCATCTCAGTCCGCCAAGGCGGTCAAACTGTTGTCTAAAAATGTCATCCGGTTCCCTTCATCTGCTTTTCATCCAGATGAACTCCTTCCTGAGGAATTCTAGTTCATCCGGTTTTCTTCTTTTTCCAATTTACTAAAGAAGTAAAATCTATCCAGTTTATAAATCATGTCATCACACTATTAGTCAATCAAAAAATTATGAGGAATTCTAGTTCATACGGTTTTATTCTTCTTCCAATTTACTGAAGAAGTAAAATCTATTCAGTTTATAAATCATGTCATCACACTATTAGTCTATCAAAAATTTATAAAATGTAGTAAACAAGGCTTGAACCTGGGTCAGTCAAAAGAAAGGAACACAATACAAGATTAAGAAGAACCATTGAGACAGAAGTGTTAATTGGTTATATTTTAACCAGAACTTATTTAATTACTCCCATCACATTAAAAATAATTGATAAACAAAATTTGCATGGTTAAAGGTAATAAATAGACGCGGTAAAAACAGGATTTGCGTGGCTAAAGGTAATAAATATACACGGTTATCGTGGCCTGACCTTTCCAATTCTTGCCACCATAGCTGGTAGCGTGGCCTGACCGCCTTTAAATTTCTACTTCCCTGCCACCAAAATCTTATGTACCGACGTATTTCCTGATCATCAAGAATCCTCATCTTCTCCTAAAAAAACTTTGATCGATCAATGGCAGCCTTTGGTAAACAATGGAGGATTAGGGGTGTTAATGAACCAGGACCCTACTACGACAAGACTCCCCGTAAGTGTATTTTCACTCAACAATGGATGTAGGTTTTTATTTTTAGGATTTTATGTTTTTTAATTACTTACTATTTACTCTGCATTTGGGTTTTTTACAGGTGGTCGGAGGATCACCCTCAAGATCCATCACTGTGGCGATTTCTACAGGAATGCCGCCGGCCAGGATGTGTGGAAGGAAAATGTGGATTATGTCGACTATGTCGACTTTCGCACATTTGATTGTCATGATCTGAATCAAATGGTGTAATACCTAAACCACACATCGATTGGCTATTTCACAAATGGGCTTGAGTACGCTGATTTCATCACTGACGAAGTTGTAGGGGATATGAAACTTCATCTCCAGGGACAGAGGGGGACAGAGAGCTGGATGTGTATTTAATCCGGAACAGGGATTCCACCTACACCTCCGAGGTGGGACCAAGATTGCCGCCTGGTCAAAAGCTGTTTCCTGATAACAGCAGCAGCAACAACTTCTTTGATGATGAAGACTATATGTCGGATGCTAGGTCTTAGCTAGTTAGATAGATCTTTGTATAGGATCCTGATGAAAATCTTTGTATATAGATGAATATATATATATATATATATGTATATATATATATATGTATATATATATATATATATAGTTAGGTACAAATGAGAACTTTTTCTTTTGAGAACTTTTGAGAACCATTCTGAGCCACTAATTTTCAGGGGGGAAGCATTCAAATTCATGGGGGGATTTCCTTATATATAACTTGTGGCTCAAAATGGTTCTCAAAAGTTATCAAATCCATTTGGTTCTCAAATGATCCTCCTCCTATATATATATATATATATATATATACATATATATATATTAAAGTTTTTGTTAACTCTTCCTCCTGTTTTGTTTTGGTTAACTCCATTAATGTAGATAGATTTTATCTCAATCATTAAAGTTGATTTTTTTATTTTAAATTCGATTGTTGTAAATAGATTTTATTGTGAACTGATGTGATTTTTATTTATTGTGAACTGGTTAACCATCCTGAAGAGCTTTAGAACTCTATTTTACGTGGTTCATCCTGAAGAACTCTAGTTCATCTTCTCTCAATCCTCATGATCAACTCTTTTTCCTGAGGAATTGTAGTTCATCCGGTTTTGTTCTTCTTCCAATTTACTGAAGAAGTAAAATTTATCCTGTTTATAAATCATCTCATCCCACCATATCAAAATGCCAACATATACTAACATAACATATGAATATATACTTCATGTAAGATAACAATTATGAGTAAAATGGAGGTCTGCTATGATTCATTGAAAATGTGTATGTTATTATAGATGAAAATTGTATGAATAAAACTGTAACAACTTATGTTAACATACAAACTGGAACAACTTATGCAACTGTACACAAATACAGGGATCAACTCTTCTCCCATCCAAGTTCATCCGGTTCCCATATTGTTCTCCTCTTTGATAGCTTGTAACCGAAATTTGGCCTTGTGACATAGGAGACTTTCATGATAGGTCCATGTCACTATTCTGCTGTCACTATCACCAATCCTGACAATATCTCGTATCTCATCTTCAGAAAGCTTTTAGAGCATTTTATAAGCTTCTAATTGTCTTTCCATGTTCACTGGTGAAAATGTGATACATGTCTGTTTCTTTCTTATACTCCCAGTTGGTCACTTGTTTTCTCTTAAGCACATGAAGCCTGTTAGTTGTCATTATTAAATGGATTTGGTCTTTGTCAGCCTGGATCCATTCTGGATCTGGAATTATACTATGCCTTTTTAATCACCCATCAGCTCTATAGACTACCAACTTTCCATTCTTATCAACTTCAAGCGTCGAAACAGGAGATGGTTTTTCTAGTGACTTGGTTGGAGATGAGGGTTTTCGTGGTTTGTTTAGGTGAGGATATGGAGATGGAAGTGTATGATCAATTATAGGTTGTGGTACAAAGGGTGTGAAGTTGTGTGTTCTAAACTTTGGTGGAAGAGGCTTTAATGTTACAAGTTTAGGATGCTTTACAGGTTCAGGATTTTTCTACTGGTCTACTAGTCTAGGAGGGTTTCTTCTGGGTTGCTGTGAGGCTATATTTCTATTCAGATCAGAAAATGCACCTGGTGGTATTGGTTCACCTATTTCCTTTGAGATTTTCTTCTGTTCATGTATGGTATTTGAATATCTGATTCTCAAGCTATTAATACCAGAAGGATTGATGTTTTTTGGGTCCTCCCCCCTCATCTTAATGAAATAGCATTTGAGAATCTTGAGTTCTCTTCCTCTGTCATAGGGTTTTCTAGGATTTTCCGTATCTCTTCTTTGCTTTTTATCTTTTCTTGCCTTTCATCAGCATCTATCTTTTCCTTCAGTTTTAATTCACCATCCTCTTGAACAACCCTGGACATCATATCGCATAACTAATTAGCAGTTTTTAAATTTGCTTGTTTCGGAGTTGCCCATCCCCTGGCTATGATCATATCTCTGAACTTCCTAAGGAGTTTGGCATTGTGAAGGTTAGATGACAGTCTGATCTTTTCTTGTTCATCTTTGATCTCCTTGTCAGATTCTATGGCTATTCTTCTTTTTCTTGTCTCCTTCTCAGAGTCCATCGTTGCCATTTTCTCATTAATAGACCTTCTCCTGCTTTCATTTATCAGGCCCATTATTACTTTATCATTTGAATACGCAGCATGTCGCCCTTCTAGTTTGAATGCCAAGGCCATGTCTCAATCCCTTTTTAGTTGTTCAGCTTTCTCAGCATCTGCAAGTGCGTGTTTTATCATGCTGACCTCATCTTCTGGGAGAGATACCTGTTGATCATAAATGAATGTTGGAGGCTTTGTCTTCTTAACAGCTGCAAACACCTTGTCAGAATCTGATTTTTACTGGGGCATCACCATTTTTCCTTTCCTGAATCTGATTGCTTCAGCATAAAACTCATTCTCATTAGGAGGTTCAGTCTTTGGCTCCACAGGTCTCTTTAACAGTTGCAAACACCTTGTCTTTGACTCCATCTTTTTCAACATCAGCTTCAACAACCTTTTCTGTTTCAGGAGTAGCAGGGGGAGCACTAGGCTTTAAAACAGGAATGATGGGCAGAGATGGAGCACAAGGCTTTAAAACAAGAATGTTGGGCAAAGATGGAGCACTAGGCTTTAAAATAAGAATGATGGGCAGAGATGGAGCACTCCTTAACCAAGTGCAGTTAAGAGTATTCCTAATCATCATTTTTCTCATGAAAGATAGAGCTTCAGGGGCTATCTCCACATTTGTGGTTTGCAGATCACTCATCACACTTATGATCATCTGATTATCAGCAGTCACTTGCACTAGATGAAGTTTTTTAACTGGATCAACATGGCCTTCTTCCTCCGGATGAAGTTGTTCAACCGGATCAACTAGTTCAACCAGATCAACATGGCCTTCTTCTTCCGGATGAAGTTGTTCAACCGGATCAACATGGCCTTCTTCCTCCGGATGAAGTTGTTCAACCTGATCAACTTATTCAACCGGATTAACTTATTCAACTTCATCAACATCTGATGAAGACACCCTGTGCAAGATCCTATTTTGAATTAAATCTACTTTGACATGTGAATTTCATTTCAACGTATGGTTTACAACCTTACCTATCAGTGGCTTTCACAGATTGTCCTACCTTCAACCGTTCAATTTCTTCTCCTTGAGCTCTCACAATTGCATGGAGAGCTGCCAATTATTTTTCAAGTTTTATACATCGAACTGTCAATTCAGTATGTGTCTTGCTGCTCTCAACTTGTGTGTTGCTAGTATCTTTGAGTAAAGAAGAGCAAACAAGCCAAACTTGTTCATGCTCAACACCCATGGTTTCTTGGCACCTAGGATTCCCGTTGTCAATCAATTGTTCCTGAATAGGTTCCCTGACTGATACAGTTGCCGTGGATTAGGTCTTAAGGATGTTGGCACTGTCTTAGGGTCCAGTGGGACATCCGGAGGAGTGTCAGCCCTTTCCACCTGACTTGCTTCATCCCTACTGCAAGTCACTGTATCAGCAGAATGTGATTGAACCAAGTCCACTAGTATATTCCCTGCAATAAGGGTTGGGGAATCTACTTCATGTGGCCTAGGTGATTTATCACCCTCATTCTGAGGTAGTCCTATGGAGGGTCTTAGGAAGGAAACCTAGTCCTCTTCCTTTTGGGTGATTGTGGAGTGGGTGTGGTATTTTTGGGTGTGGTTTTTTATGTAGGCATCCTCTTCCTTTTGGTGGGAATTTGTATATCAGTGGAAGAGGATGGTCGGTCTGGTGTGGCTCAACACTTGTTGGTGTAACAATGTTGTCACCAGGAGAAGTTTGCTCAGGAGCAGTCCTGGCCTTAGGCATAGGTGATGTGTCTTTACCAAGAAAAACAGTTTTGTTCACTTGCATGTTAGAAAATGTTTTACTTGTAAAAGTATAAGTTCAAAATGTTGAACAAAGATTTACAGATTTGGAAATTCACAATTGAGAATGTGTTGGATGAATCTGGCGTACATGTAAAAGATCCTTTTAGGTTTTAGATTTTCCAGCATTCCATCAAATATCATTTTTGAAAAGTTAACATTGAGCCCATTTACCAAACCATGAAAAGCGGATGATTGAGGTGCAATAAGTTCATCCCACACAGTTTTCTTGTGAGATAGGCAGTGGAGAATGGTATGAGCAAGATATCGCCAAACATAGGGTAGTTGTCCCTTTTTTATGGTCCCACAAGTTAAGTCACCCCCATACCCAATTGCTTCGTACGTCTTCAAGTACAATTCAGACTTGTAATTAGGATCACCTCCTGCATCATTGAATTTCAGATGCTTCTGGATCATTTCTTCAGTCACACTAATCTCATTCCCATTGACTCTAGAGTGAATTTTACGAACCGCGTTGCTATCAACAGATTTTTCGGCTGAGTCCCAAAATTCAGCAATTCTCTGCTTGCATATTACAAGATTCACAGTTAAAGCAAATTGAGTGTTGGATTTCTCGAGGAAATCATTCATTTCATCAAATAGCTTTGACTTATCAGACTTCTCAAAGTACGCTACAACATTGTGTTCGGCGAATAACAGTTGAGTAGGCTTTGATGCAACATTTCCAATAAATTTGGGTGCCATTTGTGAGAAATTATAGAGTAAGGTTTTGGTTTAAATTGCCAATTAGAAACCTGGAGAGAAGTAGAGGGTAATTTTTTTCGAAAATGCAGTTTTATACTAACGGCAGTTCTTCTGGATCACAATGAACCCTAGGAATTGAAACAGAGGAAGTTATTGGAGTTTGCCCATTTAGTTGAAAATGGGATGGTGGAAATTTTTGATAATTTAATTTGGTTTAGAATAATATTATTAATTTATTTAAATTTAAACCACATCAATTAGGGTCGATTAGGACTGATGAGGACCAATGAAGATAAAGTAGGACCAACGAAGCCACAAGGCCCAATTAGGGTAAACTGGGGTCAATTTGGGTCAATGAGGATCAATTAGGGTCAATGACGAAGACCAATTATAACTAACGAGGGTCAATTTTGCTCAATAACGCCTTATGAGGACCAAATATAACCAATTGGGGTCTATTAGGCCGATTGAGGGCCAATTACGCACTATGAGGATCAGTAGACTGAATTAAGGTCAATCATGGTCAATTCTGACAAATAAGGACCAATGAGGACTAGTGAACACTTAGTTAGGATGAATTAGGGCCAATGAAGGTCAATTATAGTCTATTAGGCTCAGTTAGGTTCAATGAAGATCACTTATGGTCAATTACAACCAATTAGGCTCATTTAGGACCAATTATAATCAATTGGGGTCAATTAGGCGTAGTTGACTCAAATTTGTTGTACTACAAAGTAACTGGTCCAAATTGTGCCAAATTGCTCCTCATTAACCCGAATTGAGCCATATTGGTACTTATTCTGTCTAATTGGCCCTCATTGGTCCTACCTGGCCCTAATAGGTCATAATTCAACCTTGTTGGTCCTAATTGAGCATATTCGACCATCATTGGTCCTAATGGGTCCTTATTGACCATAATTGAACCTAATTGGTCTTAATTGACCATCACTAACCCAGATTTACCCTTATTGGTATCATTGGTCCTCATTCAAACTAATTGGACCCAATTAGTCGTAATTGGTCATACTTGATGATCATCGATCCTCATTAGTCATGTTCCTTCATGCTCCGTCCTTATCGGTCCTATGAGCATAATCGACCTTTCTATTGAATTGGTCTAATTTGTATTCATTGACCATATTAATTGACTATAACTGGTCTTCACTAAAGAATCCTAAATGGTGTTAATTGTCAGTATTTAGTCCTCATTGAGTCTAGTTGGTCCTAATTGCTCCTCACCATCCTAATTGGTCGTCGTTTAATATTTTTGGAAACAAAATTATTATACATGAGAAATTCGCAACATGGCGGTGTCCTCGTATTTTTGTTATGAATTGCATAATAATTTATCATTTTCATTTTTGAGTTGTGTTTTAGTAATGTCACCGTTTTTTGTAGTTGCGTTACCCCGGCCAGAAAGCACGTGTTAGTAAAATCTTGTTTCTTATATCTAAAAGAAAATTATAAAATTAATATTAAAACATAATTTTTGTTATTAGGGATTTTAACTCCGATCCTCATCCAGATCTGCTTAAAGGATCACAGTTATGTCAACTGTAATTGATGTACTCGTACAATTTTACAATCTCATTATTTCAACACCTCAAGAGGATGAAGCTCCTCCTGCTCAAGCTCAGGGGGGGAGAAAGCCTTCTGGAATTGGCCGTTCGATTATTACTTGCCCGAAAACCCACAAGAAGAGGCACTTGAAGACTTTTACGAACTGGATGATGAAGTTCATCTTGAAGAAGAACCCGCCGGAAGAGCCACGTGGAGACATTTTAATTAATTAATTAATTATGTTTATGTTTAATTTTAGGTTTAAATTAATTTTGAGTTTTATTATCAGTTTGAACAAGTCCCCCTTTTAATTAAAAAATTTCACCAAAAAATTTGAATTTCCCACGATTAGTTCAAATTTCACCCAAAATTTCGAACTAAATTTACTTATTATAGATTCATCAGACACTTTTCCCTCTCACTTTATCAGAAAATTTCCAGTTAAACGCCTCCAACGAATAACTAGCTCTTCTTTCTTATCCATATCATTCTCATCTTCCATGGAACTTCAACAATGAATAACTTTAACAGACAGCGCTAGCGATTCTTCAGAAGTTCCATGTGATTTGGGAGATCAATCAGTTCAGAAAACGGTAATTGTCAAGTTATTCTGTTTCATTAATTACAATCTGTTTTCATAAAATTGTTTGTTTTGTTTATTATTGATACACATTTTACTTGGGATCCCTGTATTTGTGTATAGTTAGAGTTACAGATCGATAAAATTTCGTTTCATACAGAATTAATTAGGAAGGGGTATATATTGCAGAAATCCCCTCCATTGATTTCAACCTATTCATTTTATGCTAAATTAGTTATTTTTATGTTAGTAATGTTGAGGTCAAGCATCTGCACATGTTTATAGATTCATGTTACTGGTGTTTTTTTTTTTGGGGGGGGGGGGGGGGGCGATACAAGAATGTTGATGAACCTCCTTTCTTCTTTATGTACACTGCTAGAAATGGTCAACTATTTGTTTATATCCACTGAAGACATGATGTGTTCCACTCTTCCCTTTAGATGTCTTTAATTTGTGTATAACATATCGAATAATTAATCAATAGGGTCTTTATGTGATATATTAATAATTAAGAACTAATTTATGTTACTCTGGTAATTACTAGGAAATGATCCTACATGACATATATAGGAATGTTTCCAACAACTTTTTGTAGGTTCATGTTAGAGGGGTACAAAATAAAGAAATTGTAGTTTAAATACCCTCTAGAAGAATAGAATAATGTTGATGTCATGCATCTGCTACTTTGCTAGAAATGGTCAACTGTTTGTTTATATCCACTAAAGACATGATGTGTTCCACTCTTCCCTTTAGTTGTCTTTAATTTGTGTATAACATATCAAATATATAATCAATAGGGTCTTTATGTGATATATTAATAATTAAGAACTAATCAAGAAATAATTAATCAATAAGGTCTGCATGTTTTCCTATTTATGTACTTTGTTATAAAACATCTAACTACATTCTGTTAATTGTACAAAAATTTTATGATCGATCCAACAACACTGATGGTCAATTAGAAAAACTTGAGTTCGAACTTAAAGAGGAGAGACTTCTTCGGGATGATAAAAAATGAAAAAGTTAAGGCCGTCTTCTTGAAGATTGAAGAATCGGAGAAAAAACTTGATCTACTTATAGCTCATCTATTTGCACTTGGAACATCGTTACCGCAACAACTTAATGCTCCGGCATCTACAGAGGTAAATTCTTTACATCACAACTTAATCATACTATTCTCAAGTACCTTATAATAACATATACTCTTGTTCTTGAAGAACATAATCCGGATGAAATCTTGTTTCTGAAGAACACAAATAGATGCAAGTTCCTGGTACATAAGAATATATACTTCATGTAAGAACACAGTTATTAGTAAAATGAAGCTCTTCTATGATTCATTGAAAATGTATGTTAATATGAAGAAAATAGAGTATTGACATAAACTGTATGAATAAAACTATAACAACTTATGTTAGATTAAAAAATAGAATAAATACTATTGTATCGGGATCAACTCTTCTGCCAGCCAAGTTCATCCGGTTCCCATCTATTTCTCCTCTGCAATATCTTATAACCGAAATTTGGCCTTGTTACATAGGACACTTTCATGATAGGTCTGCGTCATTGTTCTGCTCTCACTTTTTACCAATTCAAAAACATTGTTCTAGGTAAATTCTAAGGAGATTTGTGCTGGATCTAGCCACAACACTAATCATGCTGACATACACACAACAATTAGTATTTGTCAAACTCATTATCGGTTTGATTGCTCATTTAAATAAAGTAATTAATTAAACTATAGGCATGAAATAGGTGGTCGATCAACCTCATCTGAAGCGGTTGAAAAGAAAAAGGTAAATATTTACCACTCAAGTTTCATTCCGTTCTATAGTTTCACAGTAATCTATTTGGTAATGTCATATAGTCCCATTTTAAATGTTATTTGGTACTTCAAACACTTGGGCTACCTAGGGATTGTTGGAACAAATGGTGAGATGTGTACCAAATAAAGTTCAAATGACTTTGAAGTTGATCCAGAACTTAATGTGATGTTCATCTGGATGTTTTAAGTTTATCTGCATATCTAATGTTCATCTGGAAATCAATTGAATTGTAGGACCTGATGACCCATACTACTTGCAATAAAATGGCACTCCTCAGTCCATATCTATCATGGTGGTAAGTATTTCAAAATTGTTATATATATTATGATCAATTTCCATAACCTAATTATCAATTATATGTTTTGGTATAGGAAGGAATACAAGAAAAAATGGTCCTAATTAATCTCAAATCTGAACAGTTGAAGATGAAGATCACGTGGTAGTGTTGTTGGCTCCCGGTTTGAAAATAAAATTGAGTATAATGCTTGTATGCAGTGTATTTTTTTTTATTTTATTATTTTTATTTCATTTGTAATTGACTGGTGATTGAATTTTATTTTATTTGTAATTAATAATTTGTAATAGGTTTTAAATTGGCCATGCGTATAGCGAGCACACATGATTTCAACAACCTTTTGATCACTTTTTTTCTTCCCAAATGTATGTTGCTAAAACACAAATATATGTGACCATATATATAATACCAAAGGCCACACTTTTTATATTTTAATGTGGCTGTTGCCACCCTTTAGCCACGCGTATTGGGACAAAATATCTGATTTCAACTACCCTTTGGCCACTTTTTTTTCTTCCAAATATATGTGGCTAAAACACAAATATACGTGACCATATAATACCAAAGGCCACACTTTTTATAATTTAATGTGACCGTTGCCATAATTTGGCCACACGTATTGGGACAAAATATCTGATTTCAACTACCTTTTAGCCACTTTTTTTCTCCCAATATATATGGCTAAAACACAAATATACGTGACCAAATAATACTAAAGGCCACGCTTTTTATATATTAACATGGCCGTTGCCACCCTTTGGCCATGCGTATTGGGACAAAATGTATGATTTCAGCAACCCATTTGGCCATGTTTTTTTCTTCTAACATATGTGGTTAAAAGACAAATGTACGTGACCATATAATACCAATGGCCACACTTTTTATTTTTTAACGTGGCAGTTGCCACCCTTTGGCCACGCGTATTGGGACAAAAATTATAATTTCAGCAACCCATTTGGCCACGTTTTTTTTAACATATGTGGCTAAACCACAAATATATGTGACCATATAATACCAAAGGCCACTTTTTTGATATTTTAACGTGACCGTTCCCACCCTTTGGCCACGCATATTGGGACAAAATGTATGATTTCAGCAACCCTTTGGCCACGTATTTTTATAATGTATGTGGCTAAAACACAAATATATGTGACCATATAATACCAAAGGCCACGTTAAACAAACACATGTGGCCAATGGGACCCTTTGGTCACGCTTTCCGGAAGAATTGTTTGATTACAACAATAAATATTGGTACCCTTTAGCCACGCTTCTAGGTGGATTCAGCCACTGATATTGTAACGTGGCCGTATGATACATACGGTGACGGGACCTTTGGTGTGGATTGAAGTGGAAAAAAAAACGTGGCTAAAGACCTTTGGTCACGGTTTTTTTCCGTGACCAAAGGTGAATTTTGACGTAGAGAAGATGCTTGGGGGTGTGACACATACATGACCATGATTTGACATCCCACATTTCTAACATATACTATTTTGGCTCGTGCACTTCTCTCCCTAGAAGGTCGCCTTGTATTTTGTCAAATTTATTTATCTCCATTGTATTTAGAATTGTCATACTCATGATGTCATGAATTGTCAGACTCCTATATTTTTATCTATAATTCAAGAGGATCCTTGACAAAGAGGTAGATATTCAATCTTCATTTCCTCGTGTGATGATGATAAAGGAATATCATGAATTTAGCTAATTGTAATGAAACCACATTGATTGTTTCTCGGAGGTTCGTTGCCATCAAATGTATTTGGACATCAATATGTCAAGTGTGTTGAATTCGATTTTTGACAAGTTTTGCATTGTATAAAGAAAATTTTGAATATAAAAACAACCATGTATCTTTAAACCATGTATCTTTAAAATGTATATAATGAATATATAGAATCATTATATGAATTTGGTAAATGAAGGCTAAGAATACACATGCCTATATGAAAATGATAATTTTAAAAATGGGCTATAGGAAGAAAATAACCATAGGGATTTTAACTATTACCCACAAAAAAAAAACATAAGAGACAGAGTATAATCTCTTCTTTGTTGAATAACAACGACTCCTTAGCAATCCACAAATAACAGGAGATAGAACTAATGAAAATAAAGAGAGAGAGAGAGAGAGAGAGGAGAGAGAGAGAGAGAGAGAGAGGAGTCATTTCATTCTATATCATCAACAATGTACATAAGCCTACAATTTATAGGGCTATTATGACACTAATACATATGATAATGGAATAGGAGTTATGAATATGGATAGTCACTCTATAATTATACATAACACTCCCCCTTGACTATCTATACAATGAAATAAAACAATATATTATTCTTTCAATATGTTTGTGGATGCTGCCTTGTTAAAAACCTTGCTAGGAAAACCCAGTGGGACAAAACATAGCTAAGGGAAATGAGTACAGCGCGTATTTTCTCCCCCTCATTTTGACATGTATCATTTATGTGAGTAGCATCGATATTCTTGATCCCTATAGGTGCAACTCCTCAAGTTTCTCGATACTTTTGTAGTGGTTGATTTGTTTCTTAATCCCTTGATGTGCAATTCTTAAGCGACTAATGTTATATGATCTTCATGTACTCCCAAACTTTAGTGAAGTGTGTAAAACCACTGATAGATCTTACTACTGCATGATTTGGTAATCGGAGAAACACAAACAAGTAAATAAAGCTTTGCTTTATTGATTCACTTAGAGAGATTACACAAAGTCTAGAGAGAGAACACACTCAGTTACACACACTTAAGATGTAGCAAATGACAGAACTAGTTAGACTCTCTCTAACACGAACTATTTATAGTCACTTAGTTCTAACCAACATACCACCTGCGGACCATTTGGTACGCCCGTACCATCTGGTACGGTTCACCATATGGTAAGGCCAGGTGACTATTTGACTCATACACTTGCTCTAGTCTAGATACAATACACGAGACACAACGTAGCAGAGGAATATGCTCTAACAAACTCCCCCTTAACGTGTAGTGTATCTAGCTATATATCTATCTAACAAAACTTCAGTCTTCAATCTTCAGCATCGTTACGTCTGATCTTCAACTTGAAATCTTGTTAGAAATTGAGCTTGCATGGCTGGATCAATCTTGAACAATCTTTGAACTTCAAGATCCACTTGTGAAAGATATTACATACTCCCCCTTTCACCATGCTTGAGTCTTGTCACACAGAATAACCTGCAATTTCAGAAGACAGAAATGCGTCTTTCTTTTTCTTTTATGAAAAATTAAATTAATCTTGGCGCAAAACTTCTCTTCGAGAATCCAAGATATAGTTTTAAATTTTGAATTTTGTATCTTGTATCGATCGGTCGACAACAAATAAGAAACAAAATCTTTTTGGCTTTTTGAAACTTTATATCAAAACACATCGAAAATCTTCTTGATTTTTCAGATATGAAACATAAATGCAATACAGAAATGAAATACTAAATCAGACACTATTTTTCTCTTTTGCAAGAAAGATGACAACTTGGAATCATCTTGAACATAACATGCTAAACTACACTTCAATTTCAATTACTTCAGCACAAAAGTCATGTCGATTGCTGGTATAATTTGTCCATCTTAAACTCAGGCACAATCATACTCATAACATCTGGATATGTTAGTGTATTGATTAGATAGCTTTGACCAGTGTACCCCCACACTATCAGACATACTCAGACATGCTTTTACTTATCATACTTTGTGATTTCATTTGTGATTTAGTCACATAATGAATGTATTCATGATTCAGTCAACTGTGTTCCATGCAAAAAGAAATAAGAATGTTAAATCTTCTACCTTAAGGTTGACCTTTCGATACGCAGATAAGGCCTCGGATTTAACAAAACAAGAAAATAAAATAAGTTGAAATTGTATAACTCAACAACAATCAGGTCGATACTTCCGTATACGCAGAGAAAGTCCGATGAGTTATACGAAACACCAAAGAAAATAAAGCAGAATGACAAACGAACAACGATCAGGTCGGTCTTGTGGACACGCAGAGAAAGTCCGATCGTTTGACAAAATAAAGAAAATCAAACATGTTTAAATTTTTGCATAATGAACACATGTTGACACAGTGACTTCTCATTTTCTTTTTCACACATCTTTTCTTGATATATCATGAGATATGCATCAAGATGTTGTCCACTTGATCAAGCATTAGTATTTAATGTGTTTATCACATCAAAATACTTTTTGATTTAATGCCGAGCCTACCAAGCACATCAAACAATAATCTTATGGCTTTTTCATCTAACTTATCCCTGAGCCAGACATGTAAGCCAATGTACCATCATTTCCCAATCATGTCGGATACAATTTCTCATTTTTCAATGTTTTTGTATTTTATGTTTTTTAATGTTTTTGTACTTTTCAATTTTCTCCCCCTAAACTACATACAAAATGTAAAAGAAAGAAAATTGACCAATCGATACTGATACCTTTCAGTTTTTAGCTTTCAGAAAATTCAGTTTGAAATTTGATATTTCTTGAAATTTAAGTTAAAAACGCAGAATACTTCTCCATCAACAACTTTTTCAATCACCAATGGGTCTTCTAGAAGTACCTGCACACTGGTTTAAATGATTAGTATTTAAATGACCCGAAGCACACAGCTTCTGGTCGACTAGTGACTTCCACAAAATCATTGCAAGCCTTGGTGACCAACTTAGGTCGCCACTACATTTTGGCGGGTGCAGTTTTTACTGAAACATCATCTTGCGATGAATCACCAACACTAGAAGCACTTTTAAAAAGATGTTTCTTGTTTGATTTATAATGTGAAGATGGTGATTCAGTAAAAATTCTGCCTGATTCATCAATTATCGTGGTAGTTTTTCCAGAAATAGTTCTTTTGGCAGTTATAGGACAATCATGTGCCATATGTCCCTTTCGGCGACATTGATAGCACAAACGATATGATCTCTTCGATTGTGGCTTGTCCCGAACTGGATGGCATTTATCAGTGACTTCAGAATCATCAGAAATATCATCAAAAACTTGAAATCCGTTAGAATGTACCCATTTAGATGTAGGACTGTGAGGTGTAGCATTAGACCCAGATGAAGAAGATTCTTTTGAACAACTTTCAGATGAAAACTTCTTTTTCTGCTTTCCCCCAAATCCCTTCTCCCTGGCAGACATGAAAAATTGAGCCAAATGATAAAGTTGTTCCAAGCTTGTGTCTTGCTTTGCATTCTTAACCTTCTTTGACATGTTTTTCTGATTTTGCTTTTCAAACTTCTTGACTGTACTACCCAAACCAGATTGTTTGTAACCCGGTAGCTTTGTCAGATCAATTTGAGATTTAAAAGAACCATCTTGAGCAACTTGGGTGAATTTAGCTTTAATACCCTTCAAGTTGTTAGCTTGTACCAACGCAGCTGCTAATTCTTCTTCAGACCCCAGCTTCTCATCTTTTTCAATCAACTTATTATCTGAAATTTGTTAATCAGGAACACCAATACCACAAGAAACAAATTTAACAACTGTAGGTGCACCAGATGCTGATGATTCTTCTTTCTTTTTGACATGCTTTAACTTCTTCTTCTCCGAGTTTTCAGACACAAATGCAGAATAATCTTCCTTTGGAGTCGGAGTGCTCAAATCAACAACAGCCTCTGTTTAAATCACCGGATGTGGAATCTGATTGAAATCATCTCCTCCAAACACCTTCTTGAAGTTATCATCTTGACACAAATAACTCGCAAATGAGTGAGAATTCTTCAGATTATGCAATTGACGATTCAAATCTAAAATGTCCACTTTCAAATCAGCTATTGTCTTGTGAGTTTCAGCAACAACCTGTTCTGATTGAATTAATTTCTCAGATGTGCTGTTAAATAAAGATTTCGCTCTTCTCATACCATCATGAGGAGCATGTACTTCCTTGGTAATTTTATCCACTCTTTCCTTATATATCTCATCATTTCTGGTTAACAAGCTCTTGTCTTTCTTCATAGTAATGATTGTGTCGTTCAATTCCGACTGAACAATTTAATATTGAGTTCTGTCAGCAGTAACTTCATCCAATGCTTTTTGAAGCTCAACGTTAGATGTCGTAAGTGCTTCCACACGTTTTGTGGATTTTTGAAACAAATTTTCAAAATCTTCACTAACATCCTTAGCTTGAGACTTATATTCTTCAACCTCCTTGACCAGCTTTTCATTAGCAGCAGTTAACTTGACAATTTTTGTCATGAACTCATCAATTTCATGTTGAAGTTGTGACTTTTGTTGATCATTCTGAAGACAACCTTCTGACAATTATTTCTGAATATCTGCCAACTCTTCCAACAACACACTCTTTTCTTTGAGTAACTTCTCATTCATCTTGAAAATTTCAGCAGAAACTTCACACTTCTGTTTATAACTTTCTATCTCTTCTTCAAACTTCACCCTTTCAACAACCAACTTTTCCTTTTCTTGAACCAATTCCTGAATCTTTCTATCTTTCTGACTACAAAATTCACAAGGTGACTCATAACCATTTATTTCAGAATCACTTGTTTCAAATTTACTAGTTTTAGATGCATATCCACTCGATTCAACCTCAACATTTGCCATCAATGCATAATTGTCTGAAGGGCGGACTATAAATGCAGATTCATCCGGACAATCTGCAGCCCAATCATAACCTCCCTCAGTCACTAAAGCCTTTTCCTCTTTATTGTGACCATGCTTATCCGAATTACTTGGTTTAGAAGAGGATTCCTTACATTCTCGAGCAAATTGTCCTAATTTAGAACAGTTGTAACATTTCAGTTTGGACTTATCTAAACCCAGTATTCATCCTTGAAGAACAAAATTCTTGCCATGTTTGCACATAAACCGTCTACCTTTTTCAACAGTCATAGCAAACTGCCAATCCAAATCTAATTTATTCAGTTGATCATCATCCATCTGTTTTAGATCCTCCGAAACTAAACCAGAATTACCAATTTAACTAAATATGGATCCAGACGAAGATGATATGGAAGCAGATAACAAAGTAGCTAGATCTTCGGTTGCTTGATTAGAAGTTGACTTGCTTGATGATCTATCATGAATGGTAAAACTGCAACCCGAAGAATAACCAGTGTTTTCAGACTTTCCAGCAAGAAAAGCTGTTACTGGTGGATTACTGCTTGAAATCGAATGTGATTTTGTTTTAGCATGTACAGTGGCAGAGTTCTCTCCAAAATATATCTCAGGATTCTGAACAGATGGAGTTGCCGACTTTTTTACAAGTAATTCCATTTCCCTAGTTTGTAATTTGCTTAACACTTGATTGAATGTCCAATTTGAATAATTTGGATCATTAGTAAGCATTATAACAAAATTCTCCCACTTTTCTGGTAGAGCTTCCAGAAATTTTTCCTTCAATTCCTCTTTTTCTTTCTTCACTCCTACAACATCAAGTTCATTGATCAAGTGAGAAAACCTAGAAATCAACCTAGAAATCAAGTCTGCAATACTCTCTTTGTCACAGTGTTGAAAGTTGTCCAATTATTTTAATAAAACTTTCTTTCGACTCTTCTTATATTGCTCGTTTCCTGCACACCTATCTTTTAATGCATCCCACAAAGTTTTTGATGTTGTGTAGTTTTTGAATTGATGTAAGAGTTCTCTTGGTAATGCCATTGTGAGATTTGCATAAGTTTTCTTTTCTCTGGCATAAACTTTCCTTTGATCTTCATCAAGATCACTTCGTGGGACCGGTTCTCCATTTTTCTTTGGATATGTATAGTCTTGCTCGATGGATATCCATAGATCAATGTCAAGAGCATTAATGAATGATTCAAACCGTTGCTTCCAATTTTCATAATCTTCCAACCGAAGCAACTTAGGAACTTTCTGAGTTGTTCCTATCTCGTTATGATAGTTCAACATAGCTTGCATTGATGATTGAACAGCTAAAAATGCGTGAAAATCGCTCATTTTGAATTACAATACCGAACGTAAAAACTTGTAACTCAAAAACGGACGTCTTCCAAGCGGATTTTGGGTGTCAAACTGAAGGGTGCTATCTGTTAGGCTTGTAAAAGTCTAGATCTCGTCGAGAGGAACGTTTTAGCTGGCATTAGCTCCCATAACTCTTAACGGAACTCAAGTTACGTCAGTTTTAGTGAAGACATGTATATCTGCCAGCGTACCAATCTGTTCTCAGCGTACCAAATCCGGACCAATTCAACTAGCGGACCAAAACCACCAATGTACCAGATTAACTCACGTACCAGCAGCTGACAAAAAAACCCTCAACGTACCATAAACTGGTACGGTGGACCAAAATGGTACGGAGTAACTGTCAACGGACGAAAAAATAACCGCCACGGACCACACTTGAAGATTGCCTAGCGGACCAAAATCGGCGGACCAGAATCACGATGAAGATAGCCGTGCGGACCATCGACGTACCAGTTTTTCTTGGAACGGACCAGATGCGTACCACGTTGAAATCGACGGATTTTCGCGAATTTTGACAATTTGGACTGGAATTTGCTTCAGAAAATGCGAAAACTCACTAGAAACACTCAGAAATCATTTTTTACCTCGAAAACACTCGGAATTAGAAAAATTTGATGAAAAATGAAGAAAACCCACACTTTCTCACTCTAGAATTCAAAAATTTACCAAAATCACAGCAGTAGAGCAACCAAATGCTCTGATACCACTTGTAAAACCACTGATAGATCTTACTAATGCATGATTTGGTAATCAGAGAAACACAAACAAGTAAATAAAGCTTTGCTTTATTGATTCACTTAGAGTGATTACACAAAGTCTAGAGAGAGAGAAAACACACTCAGTTACACACACTTATGATGTAGCAAATGACAGAACTAGTTAGACTCTCACTAACACGAACTATTTATAGTCACTTAGTTCTGGCCAGCATACCACCTGCGGACCATTTGGTACACCCGTACCATCTGGTACGGCTCACCATATGGTACGGCCAGGTGACTATTTGACTCATACACTTACTCTAGTCTAGATACAATACACGAGACACAAATGTAGCAGAGGAATATGCTCTAACAAAGTGTCTTTCAAAGCTAACCTAATAACTAATTAGGGTAGAAAGTGACATTTCTAATGGTAGAGGACACACTTCCTTGACTCTGGTTGTCGTTGCTCTCAATAGAGTTCCACCACATTGCAAAACGTTTACTACCTCTTGCTTCATAAATAAACACCACAAGATCCAAAATGTGTTGTATAGCATTACGTGCATCTGAATTACTAACAAAACTTGTTTTGTTGGGTTAGTAAAATATAAACCTATACCTTTATACCTTCAAAATATTTTCTAACACATTCCAACTTCTCATCATTGGACATAGAAAATATCATGCAAATAAATATAAATAAACGATATATCTAGCAAGAAATGCTAATGCAACAACTGTACATAGTTTTAGTACTTCCACATCCGTATTTTCTCGTGCTTTGAAAATGGTCATTTTATGTATCCAGTAATCTGAAAATCTTTAGCATATATGATGGATTAGTAGGTTTCCACATTATGCTCTTTAACATTTTTAGATACAGTTTGATTGATGTACATAAGCATTTTTTTATATATATATATAAATGTCTGACATCTTTAAGAGGTATTATCAATATATACTATAATAACTATAAAACCCGAAACTATTGTTCTTGTATATGGACCATTTACATGATTCTTACATATTTGTATTCTGAGATAATCATATGTTAATATGAAATGCAACAAAACTATTTTGTAGTCCATACACAGAACATGATAAATTCTCATAATATATTCTCAAGGCTTTATACAAATGTTTAACACATTTATAATCCATCAACAATCCATTATGGACTAAATTATATCCATCTTGACTAATTATACACATGCATTCACTAATGAGGAGTTTGGATACATAAACTAAATCTTTTAACAAATCAATTTAAAATTGATAACATTATGCCATTCTTATGCATGGTTTATTGACATATCATGTCATCATGTGATGTTTACTGGTGCACAAGAACTATTTCTTTAAGATATTTTAAATACCTTCAAGTACTCAACTTTCTTGGGGGTTTATATAGACTTATGACTATATGTAAGTATTTAACATATATAAAGAATCGTAATGTATTCGGATCCAAATGTGTATACACCAATCATAATGTTCTCGAGAGCTTATTCTATATTATTATGGCACTTTAAACCCTCCAAAGATTTCATGTATCATCATTAAGCGAGCCATATACCTACGATATCATAATATTCATAAGACGCATATCAATTCACTATTGTATTACCAGACTAATAAATTGTTGGTATCTCATTGCATCCACCATCAAAGAATATGTCTCCTCATAATTAAACTTAGGTCTTTACAAAAACCCGTGTGCCAGCAATCATGTTTTTGTATAATAGACCCGTTTGTATCCAACATATTAGAGAATTCAACTCTGCCTAGTTTGCGTCTTTCCATTTTGGCCAATCAATTCGACTTTTCATCGCAGGCAGATCTTAATTCTTGATCATTATCCTTTTTATTATTTCTAGCGCTTATTATATACAAAATATTATCGACGTCAATTTTGTTTCGATTCCATATATGTTTAGACATGATATAATTTATTGAGATCTCTTCATCATTTTTAAGGTACCTGAGGTTCTTCTGGAACCATCATGTCTAATGTCTCTTCAAGAGACTCTTCTACTAGTACCTCGACTTGACCATCTTCATTAGTTGCTCCATTTTTTGAGGATATTTTATTATTGGAATAGACTAGTCTACCACGATTTAAACGTGCCATAGACTAATCATCAATATTTATTTGTCCTTCTAGGACATCAATCTTAATTGGAGCATTAGCAGCTGGTATATCTGACTTAGTGACTTTTTAAGGTCAGTAAATGCGTCTGGTAATTTTTGTAAATGAATTATCCATTAAATTCTACTTCACCATGGTTCAGCTTGAGGATCAAGATGATACACTAATAATTTATTCCAACTTATTCATTTTCCAACTGCTTTTAACCTCCCCCCAAATGCCGGAAAAAATTGCTTCATGAGAACATAAATCTGAGTCATAAAATAAATCTATCACTACTGATAGTGATTCATACCCAACATTTGTTCCTAACCTCATTTGAGGTCCCATCTTTGTGCATCGTGGTGGAGCAATTTTAATATATATCACACAACCAAAAATTATTTGATGGGAAATATTGGTTACTGACCATTAATCAACTATAACACGGAGGAAGTATTATAACTTATTGGCCTAATGTGAATTAATGTCACTTTATGTAAAAATCACATGCACCCTACATACAAACATAAACTTTTTCTCTCATGATTATTGGCTTTGCAATCAGTCGTAGAGGTTTGGTAACCGTCCACAACAAAAGCAATTTGTGTATGAACTTAAACGACATAAAGTTTAACACTTATTCGAATAATCACTAGTAACATGGGATTAAATTCATCATTTTCCCAAAATAAATATATTAATGTGGAAGAATGTGCTTGCTATCACATTAGCTAAGCAACAAATCATGTAACCTTCAAGTTGCAAATTTGATAACAATTTAGACGACGCATCGATTTATAACACTAAATGGTATATAACCTAGGATATCCTTTATCACTTCCAGAGCGCTTATGGTTTCACACTCATTTTAATCGGTAAATAATTCCTTTAAGAGCAAATATTACATACTAGTTATCAGTTTGAAGAATTTTCCATTCTTCAATACGTTTCACATCACCATCGACTCGATGTAGTCTAACCGGTCATGCCAAAAAAATTATCACGATCTGTAAACTCTCGATTTATGATCTTATATGTTTTGGTTACACTTTTGCTTATTTAGTAAGCAACATAAAATACGACATGATAATGTATTAATACTTCAAATATTCATGTTTTGTTACCTTTGTCATTTTGACATTTATATTCTCATGTGATCATCTCTTATTTTGCCACTGTGGTGGTCAGTCTCATTATTCTCATGAATATAATATCCTCACTTGCATTCATGATCATGGTCTTTACACCGATGAATATAGATTCACATTCATTTCAAGGAATGAAATAAAACAAAATAGGCTTCATGATTTTTCTCTTCCCGTACATATGGAAATAAAATCTGTAAGTACCTGGAAGGACCTTACTACTGCATGATTAGTTCAATCGGTAACAACGAAAGTAAATAAAGTTTGACTTTATTGATTCACAGAGATTACAACTCTTAGAGAGAGAAACACTCAAGAACGCACACAGTTAAGAGTGACTCAAATGACAGAACTAACTGAACTCTCTCTAACATGAACTATTTATACTTATCACTTAGTCCAGCGTACCAACCAGCGTACCAACCAGCGTACCATTGGTACGTGGCTCCGTACCAACTAGTACGACCCTTGGTACGAACACCCTAAGACTCACTCGAACAACTCTGATCTAGATACAATACAAGAGACACACGGTATCATAGGAAAATGCTTTAACAAACTCTCCCTTAACGTGTAGTGTATCTATCTATCTATTTATCTATCTATCAAACTAAACTTCAGTCTTCAATCTTCAGCATCACTGCATCTGATCTTTAACTTGAAATCTTGTCAGAAATATAGCTTGCATGGCTGGATCAATCTTGAATAATCTTTGAACTTCAAGATCCACTTGTGAAAGATACTTCATACTCCCCCTTTCACCATGCTTGAGTCTTGTCACACAGAACCTGCAATTTCAGAAGATAGAAACGCGGCTTTCTTTTCTTTTGAAAAATAATTTAATATTGGCGCAAAACTTCTTTTCGAGAATCCAAGATATAGTTTTGAAATTATAATTTTGTATCGTGTATCGATCGGTCGAAAACAAATAAGAAACAAAATATTTTTGGCTTTTTGAAACTTTACATCAAAACACACCGAAAATCTTTTTGATTTTTCTAAGTTAATAAAATCTTTTTGGAATTTTCAGAAATGAAACATAAATGCAATACTGAATCAGACACTATTTTTGTCTTTTGCGAGAAAGATCATAACTTGGGATCATATTGGTCATGACATGCTGAACTACACTTCAATTTCAATTACTTCAGCACATAAGTCATGTTGATTACTGGTATAATCTGTCCATCTTAAACTCAGGCACAATCATACTCATAACATTTGGATATGTTAATGTAAAACCATGGAGCGACGGATCGATTGCTAATCAAGTGATAGTGAGATGAAACGAGATCAAAAGTAAATACAAACGTGATTTGTATTGATGAAGACTTGAGAGCATACACACAGAAAGACACACACAGAAATGTAGAATATGACTAGAAGTTCTAAGTCTCTAGCTCTCAACATAAACTACCTATTTATAGGTGACTTACCTAACTGGCCAGCGTACCACATTGGTACGCCGTACCAACTGGTCTGGTGGACCATGTGGTACGCCCAGTTGCCTAACAAGACTCACACAGTTGCTCTCATTACATAGATATAATACACGAGACACATTGTAGACCATAGGGATATGCACTAACAAACTCCCCCTTAATGTGTAGTGTATCTATTCTCTAACTAAATCTCTAGTCTTCAATCTTCAACATTGCTGCATCCGATTTTTAACTTGAAATCTTATCAGAAAACGAGCTTGCATGGCTGAATCTCTTCTTGAAACATCTTTGATCTTCAAGATCCACTTGTGAAAGATATAACAAACTCTCCTTCTCACCATGCTTGAGTCTTTACACACAGACCCTGCAACTTTAGAAGACAAAAGCACAGTTTTTGTTTTCTTTTCAAAATACTAAAACTAATTTAATCTTGGTGCAAAACTTCTCTTTGAGAATCCAAGATTTCCATTTTGTCAAATTTTTTTTGAATCAAATGCCGATCGATCGAAAACAAATAATAAATAAAATCTTTATGGCTTTTTGAAATTTTATACCAAAACACACCAAAATCTTTTTGAATTTTCAGAAATATAATGTTGATGCAATACAGAATCAGACACTAATTTTGTCTTTTGCGAGAAAGATCACGACGCGAGATCATATCAAACATAACGCATCTAGCACATTTCAATTTCGGCCCTTATCAGCATGTAAGTCAAGATAATCGCAAATACAACATTTATGTTTATTTCAGCATGCACCAATCATTTTCTATCGTTTTCAGATATGATTAAGGTAAAATTATCATGCATCGATAACTTGGCTTTCACTCTATCAGAAATACTAGCAAATCATCAAGTTTATCATAATGAGGCAAATTTTCTTAGACATTTAACCATCCTTGATGAGTCATGCAAAAATAAAGCAGAACCCTAAACAAACAACAATCCAGTCGGCCTTGTGAGCACGCAGAGAAAGTCCGATTGTTTAGGAAAATAAGAAATAGAAAAATAAAGCAGAGATTGTATAATCCAACAACAATCAGGTCGGTACTCCTGTACACGCAGAGAAAGTCCGATGGATTATACGAAACACCAAAGAAAATAAAGCAGAATGTCAAACGAACACCAATCAGGTCGATCATTCGATACGCAGAGAAAGGCCGATCGTTTGACAAAATAAAGAAAATCAAACAAGTTAAAATTTTTGCAAAATGAAAACATGCATTCATCAGGATATCTCTTTATTCTATTTTTGTTAGAATCATCACATAGTAGTCATCAAGAAGCAAATAACCAAAGATTATCAGGCAAGCGTTATGTTTATATCTTACTTGCAGATATCAGATTAATCATGCACATTCACAGATCATGCAAGTACCTACAGCCTTTAGACTTAGTCTATCCACGGCAGATAACGTATATGCTGATGTACTATCATTTCTCGCGTTTGTCAAATCAATTTCTCAATTTTTCATTTTTTTTATATTTTCCAATTTCTCCCCCTAAAATTCAAACAAACACTAGTTTTTGAATTTTCAAAGTGACTCCCCCTAACAATATGAACGAAAGAAAATGAAAAACAAAAAAAAATGATCGATCAAACACTGACACTAGGCACATTTTAAAACATATCCTTTGAAAAATACCATTTGAAAATGCACTTTTGTTTAAAAAAATTCTTTTCGAAAGATAAGGTGTAAGCAAGTTCTTCACTATCAGCAACACACGCATGATACGTCTTCTTGAAGAAACCTGCAGACACCAGATAAACATTAGTTGTTTGAGGATCGGCCCGAGTCAACAGCCTCGGGTCGCCCGGTGTCTTCAACATGGACGTTTACACCCGAGGAAACAACGCGGGGTTTCCAGATCTTGGGCGATTGAAAATTTTTCAATGAATCCACCAAATTTTCAACTTGCGTCTTTGTCCAAGACGACTGACTGGTTGATTTGAACCTGAATGATTGTGGTTCATCAAAAATATGACCATTTAAATCCACATACTTAGCAGTTTTGTTCACATAAGCTGCAGTACTCGCATTCGTAGGACATTGAGCAGCAAGATGCCCTGGTTTACGACATGCATAACACTTTCTGTGAAAAACATTAAGGGAACTGCTACCCAAATTTGATTCAAAAAATTGTTTTTCATCAGAAAAATACTTTGGTTTTCTATTTCCCTGTTTACTAAACACCTCATGATAACCAAAAATATTTTCTGAATCAAATGAATCAAAGAAATCATCTGAAGAATCATACCTTGGAGGTGAACTATGTGAAGAATAACCAGAACTATAAGAAGACCCTCCAGAATAATAAGCAGCATCCTTTGATTTGAACACCTTTTGTGTCTTCTGCTGTGATTAATTCTTGTGAACTGAAACCTTCTCCTCCAGCTGTTTCTTTGGTAGTGCGGAGACTGTTTCTTCTTGAACAATATAACCCAAACCTTTTTGTTTGTAACATGGAATTTTTGAAGAACTTGACGAAGATTCTGGAACATTTCGTTCTTTAGCTGCGCTAGTGAACTTGGCTTTAGTATCTTGCAATTTGTTACCCTGAATCAAAGTTTTTTCTTCTTCATCAGCAGATGTAGAAGCTGAAACCACTTTCTCACAAACCTGTTCATTTTCCAAAAATTTGGAATTTGATATAAACTTCGGAGCTTCACCTAACTTCTTCCCCTTTTTCTCAGATTTATGTTTCTTCTTCTTTGCCGACGTTGCAAATTTAGAATAATCTTGCAATTCAGCTCTTGGATCAAGTGATACAGATGGAGGATTTAATATAACCACCGGAGCTGGAACAGAATGTAATTCCTCTTCTTTCTCGCTTTTGTCACTCTTCTCCTGATTGTAAATGTAATTCAGTAAAGTAGAAGACATAACTGAATTCTTTACTTGTTTTAGAAGAGCAAGAATCTCAATTTTCAACTCAGATATCTTAACTTGAGCATCCAACAATTCTTTCTGAGTATCAATAAACTGATCTGACAAAACATTGTATTCTGACTTCATTTGCCTTTTTGTATCACACATCTCCATTAACTCAGCATGAACTTTCTCCCACTTCTTCGTGTAATAAACAACATCTTTTGTTAAAATGACATTCTTCTCACGAACCTGAACATTTGCATCTCGAAGCTTTGAAAGTTCTTCTTGAAGCTCTAAAACTTTATCTGCAGCTTCAACAACAATCGCATTTGCTTTTTCATATTTTTCTTGGACAGGATAGCTTTTCTCAAATAGATTCTCAAAATCTTGAACTGCATCAAGATGAGCTGCTTTTTCGTTTTCATACTCAGCAACCCATTTATCCTTTTCTTTTACCAATTATGAATTGACTTTTTCTAAATCAGCACATCTTTGTTGTGGACATTCTAAAGCAACTGTCACAACTTTAAGTTCTTCAGTTAACAAACCATTAGCTTCGAACAAAGATTTAAATTTAGCATTTACACCAACACAAGCTTCACATTTCTCCTGTAACTCTTTAGTAATTTCCGCAGTACCGTCTTCCACTCCTGTTTCATCTGAACTTGTTTCTGAATCTGAATCATGTACTTCCATACGTACAATCTCGGCAAGCAATGCAGATTCATCAGGATACAATTTAACATACTGTTTTAGATGAGAACTATAAACCATAGCAGGTGATGTCTTGTAAATAGAATCTGTATTAGGATCATATCTAGAAGTAGAACTCTCTGGATTTTGACTTGCATTTAATGCTAGCTGATTTTGTCTCTCTTCAATAATCGCAAGATCCTTTTCCCAATCATATCCTTCAACATTTTGTGAAATCAATGCTTGTGAATTTGACGTGGTTGTTGAAGATGAGGAAGCAGATACTTTTGAATTGTTACATTCACGAGCAAAATGTCCAATCTGTGAACACTTGAAACACCTAACTTTGGATTTATCTAATCCAAGTTTTCCTCCTGGAAGAAAAGATTGTTTACCATGCTTCTTCATGCATCTCTTACCTCTTTCAACAGTCATAGCAAATTGCCAATGTAAATCTAACTCATTCAAATGATCATCATCCAACTGACCTAAGTCATTTGCAGACAGATCACCTTCTCCAATTTTCCAAAAAATTGAACCATTTGACGATGAAATAAATGCAGATAGCAATGAAGCTAAATCCTCAGATGCCTTGTCAGGAATTGTAGGCTTTGATGATTGATTTGGACTTGTAAAAGTACAACCTGGAGAATAACCATAACTCTCAGTTTTTCCAGCAAGAAATGCAGTAGTAGGACCTTCACTGAAAATGTTTGACTTTTTAGCATTTATGGTAGAATCATTTTCACCACGATATGCAGCTGGATTCTGTACTTGTGCAGGCATGGATTTGTTGACACTCAACTCCATATCTCTTGCTTGTATCTGCTCAATCAAATTGATGAATGACAACCCTGAAAGTTCTTTATCATGAGTAATCATCATTACATAGTTTTCCCATTTTTCAGGTAATGCCTCTAGTATCTTCTCTTTTAGATCAGCTTCTTCCTTTTTGATGCCAACTGAATCCATTTCACTTAATAAATGTGAAAACCGAGTAATAAGCTTTGAAATATTCTCATTTGGATAATGCTTGAAATTGTCGAACTCTTTTCTTAGAACCTTTTGTTTGCTTTTCTTGAATTGATCATTACCCTCACATCGTTTCTGAATTGCATCCCATAACTCTTTTGCAGAAGTATACGCAGAAAATTGATATGCCTTCTTTTGCTCACCAGTAAGACTTTGTTGCAAAACTGGCCTTCCATTTGTTCCTGTTGGATACTCGTATAGATTATTGTAAGATATCCAAAAATCAACATCATTAGCACCAACATATGCATTGAATCGCTTCACCCAACTATGATAATCTTCCAATCTGAGCAATTTCGGAACTTTCTGACTTGTTCCTATTTCATTATCATAGTTAATGATAGTTTGCATCGTGTTTTAAATCGCGGAAAACGCTTGAAAATCCGACATATTTTCCAAAATATGACACTATAAAACCTTCGAACTCAAAAACGGAGGTCTTCTGAGCGGATTTAGGGGGTCAAAACTGGACGGTACTGGCCAGAGGCCGGTACAAGTCCTAGATCTCGTCGAGACGAACGTTTTAGCTGGTATTGGGTTCCGTAACTCTTTACAGTTCTCAAGTTACGTCAGTTTTAGTGATGAACACTTTTCTGCCAGCGGACCAAAACACTTTCAGCGGACCAAAACCCGGATCAGTTCAAACAACGGATCAAACTACGATTCAACGGACCAGATTATACCTCAGCGGACCAGATTATACCTGCGGATCAGATTGATAACCAGCGGACCAGAATATACCTGCGGACCAGATGTGATATGGCGGACCAAAACTGGTACGGGATAACCGCCACGGACCAGCTCGATGAATATTGCCTAGCGGACCAGGCGGCGGACCAGTCTGTTCATTGGGCGAACCAGTCGCGTTTCACGCAGAATGAACCTGAAATTTTGAATTTCTGCTGCTTTTGACTGGAATTTGGATCACGAAGGTGCGCAAACACTATAGGAACACTCGAAAATCATTTTTCACCATAGAAACACTCGAAATTGGAAGAATTTAATGAAAAATGTAAGAACCCCAAACTTTCTCTCTCTAAAACTCTCCAAAATCACAGAATATGATCAGAAAATGGAACCAGATAGCTCTGATACCACTTTAAAACCATGGAGCGACGGATCGATTGCTAATCAAGTGATAATGAGATGAAACGAGATCAAAAGTAAATACAAACATGATTTGTATTGATGAAGACTTGAGAGCATACACACAGAAAGACACACACAGAAATGTAGAATGTAACTAGAAGTTCTAAGTCTCTAGCTCTCAACATAAACTACCTATTTATAGGTGACTTAACTAACAGGCCAGCGTACCACATTGGTACGCCGTACCAATTGGTCTGGCGGACCATGTGGTACGCCCAGTTGCCTAACAAGACTCACACAGTTGCTCTCATTACATAGATACAATACACGAGACACATTGTAGACCATAGGGATATGCACTAACAGTTAAGGTTTTGCTTTGACCAGTGTACCCCACACTATCAGACATACTCAGATATGTATTCGCTTATCACACTTTGTGATTTCATTTGTGATTTAAAACAGATTGAATTCATGATCTCATCAACTGTGTTCCATGCAAAAAGAAATAAGAACGTTAAATCGTCTACCTTAAGGTCGATCTTTCGATACACAGATAAGGCCTCGTATTTAACAAAATAAGAAAATAAAAACAAGTTGAAATTGTATAACCCAACAACAATCAGGTCGGTACTCCCGTACACGCAGAGAAAGTCCGATGAGTTATACGAAACACCAAAGAAAATAAAGCAGAACATCAAACGAACAACAATCAGGTCGGTCTTGTGGACATGCAGAGAGAGTCTGATCATTTGACCAAATAAAGAAAATCAAACAAGTTTGAATCTTTGCAAAAGGAACACATGTATACACAGTGACTTCTCATTTTCTTTTTCACATATCTTTTTCTTGATATCTTGAAATACGCACCAAGATGTTGTCCACTTGGTCAAGCATTATTATTTAGTGAATATCGCATCTGAATACTTTATGATTTAATGCCGAGCCTACCAAGCACATCGAGTAATGATCTTATGGCTTTTTCATCTAATTTATCCATGAGCCAGACACGTAAGCCAATGTACCATCATTTCCCAAATATGTCGGATAAAATTTCTTATTTTTCAATGTTTTTGTATTTTTCCTTTTTCAATGTTTTTGTATATTTCCATTTTCTCCCCCTTAAAATGAAAACTCTATTTTTGGATTTTTCATTTTAACAAAAAAAAAACACAAAGACATTATTTTTGGTTTTTCAATTTTCTCCCCCTAAACGACATATGGAATGTAAAAGAAAGAAAATTGACCGTTCGATACTGATACTTTTTAGTTTTTAGCTTTTAAAAAAACTTTTAGATATTTAATATGAAGCATTGATTTTAAATTACACACGAAAATCCACTATCAGCAATCTGCATGAAGCTTTGAACTTCACAATCACCGATAAGTCTTCTTGAAGTACCTGCACACTAGATTTAAATTATTAGTATTCAAATGACCCGAAGCACACAACTTCTGGTCGACCAGTGTCTTCAACCAAATCATTTGCAGCCTTGCTGACCACCTTAGGTCGCCACTGCATTTTAGGTTTTTCTGTTTTTAATGAGTCATCTCCAGTTGATGAACCTCCACTACTAGAACAAATTTGAAACACTATTTCGTTTTTTTATTTAGTTTTGAAAGGTGTTGACTCAGTAAACATTCTGCCTGATTCATCAATAAATGTGGCAGATTTATCAGAAAGTCTTCTTTTGACAGTTTCGGGACAATCCTGTGCCATGTGTCCCTTTCGGCGACATTGATAGCACAAACGATATGATCGTTTAAATTGTGGTTTGCCCTGACATCTTTCATCAGACTCATAACTATCAGAATAATCATCAAAAACTTGAAACCTATTGGCATGCACCCATTTGGAAGTAGGACTTCGAGGAGTAGGATTTGAGCCTGAAGAAGACCATCCATAATGTCTTTGACCAACTTGAGACGAATTTGAGAAAATCTTCTTCTTCAAATCTTTCTTCGATTGTTGACTCCCGAATCCTTTCTCCATTGTTGACATGAAAACCTGAGCCAAATGATAAATTTGATCAAGATTTGTATCTTTCTTCTCTTGTGGAAACCTTTTTTGGCATATTCTTCTTGTCTTTCTTCTCAAATTTCTTGTTCTCACTACCCAAACCGGACTGTTTGTAACCTGGTAGCTTTGATAAGTCAACTTGAGAACTAACATTTCCAGATTCAGCAGCTTGATTAAACGAAGCTTTAATTCCTTTTATGTTGTTAGTCTCAACCAAGTCTGCAGCAACCTTTCCTTCAGACAACTTATTTTCATCTTGCTCAGTCATTTTTTCAATAGAAATTGACCCATCAGCTAATCTAGGACCACTAGACACAAACTTAACAGGTGTATTCTAACCTTTTGATTTAGTCTCCTCTTTCTTGTTAGATGACTAAGATTTCTTTGTTTCAGATTTTCGTAGTGGAAAAAATTTAGAATAATCGCCATTTTCATCAGAAGACTTAAGATCAGTTAAAGGATCAGATTGAATAACTGGATATGGAATTTGATTTTATATTCTTTGCTTCCAAGCACTTTCTTGAAATTCTCATCATTGCACAAGTAGCTAGTGAATGAATGTGAATTCGTCATATTATTCATCTGTCTTTTAAGATCCAAAACCTCAACATTTAAGTCTGATATCTTCTTTTGTGCTTCACCCAACACTTTCTCTGAATTGATTAACTGTTCTGAAGCTCTGTTTGATAAGAATTTTTCTCTTCTCATTTTATCATGAGCATCATACATTTCTTGTGTAATTTTCTTCACCCTTCCCTCATGAATCTCAATATTCCTTGTCATCAACTGATTTTCCTTTTTCAAACTTATGACTTTTTCTTGTAATTCAGAATGCACTAATTGATGTTGGTTTTCTACAACAGTAACTTCATCAAGCTCTTTCTTAAGTTCATCATAAGATTGCTTAAGCGATTCTACACTTGCTGTTGATTTCTTGAACAAATTATCAAAATCTTCAATAACATCTTTTGCTTCACTCTCCCACTTCTCAGCACTTTTTAGTAACTCTTCATTGTCATTTTGTAACTTCAAAATTTGTTCTTTATCGGTAACAACTTCTTTTGATAACTCTTCATTCTCAGTAAGCAACTTAGCAATTGTTTTCTTTAAATCCTCAATTTCACCTTGAAACTTCATTTCTTTCTTAGCAGCTTTATTCTGAAAACATTCTTCTTCTTTCTTGTGACTCTCATTACTTAAGAAATCATGGTCAGTAAGCAATTTCTGAATCTTCTTATCTTTGTGTGAAATTGCTTCAAATTTATCATTTAGTCGAGAAAACCTAGAACTCAAATCTGGCATGTTTTCATTTTCACAATGCCTAAATTTATCAAATTCTTTCTGCAAGCCTTTCTCTTGAGTCTACTGATTTTGTTCAATCCCCTCACATTTTTCTTTAAGAGCTTCCCATAATTGTTTAGAAATCGGGAAGTCATTAAACTGATGCATCAAATCTTCAGTTAATTCCATTGTAAAATAACTATATGTTCTCTTTTCTCTTGCAATAAGTTTTCGTTCTTCCGCATCAAAACTACAAACCATCTTTGGCATGTGGGCACTTAGCATCGGATACTCATATTCATTTTCAAGCAGAATCCAATAATTAACATCTTGAGAAAAGATGTAAGATTCAAATTGTTTCTTCCAATTATGATAATCCTCTAATCTGAGTAACTTGGGAACTTTCTAAGTTGTTCCTATTTCGTTATCATAGCTCATCATGAGTTTCTTTGAAGTTTGAGTAGCTGAAAATGTTTGAAAATCGCTCATTTTGAAGTTAAAAATCGAACATCAAAACTTCAAATTCAAAAACGGAGGTCTTAGAAGTGGATTTTGGGGATCAAAACGGAGGGTACTGGCCATTAGGCGAGTGAAAGTGTAGATCTCGTCGAGACGGTCGTTTTGGATGGTATTAGCTCCCGTAACTTCTTAGAACAAGTTATTATGTATAATGCTAGGTCTTGGCGTTTTGTCATTGTATTGACTGGTACGTTGCTGGTACGCATGGCAATCTCCTTCGTGGTTTTGGTACGCTGCATCTGGTCCGGAAGACAATCTCCTTAGGTGGTCCGTGACGGTTACTGACTGGTACGTTGGCCGTTACGCCGTACCAATCTGGTCCGCTTCAATTTGTGGTACGTGAGTTAGGTGGTCCGTCGGTGGTACGCCTGAGATATTCTGGTCCGTGTGTGGTACGGGTTGTAAAGTAGTACGCTGAGTTTGTTTCTGGTACGGGGATCAATTATTTGGTACGCCTGATCAGTTTTTGAGATAATCATCATGGATCCATTCCAAGCATTTGCTGCAATGTCAACAACAGTTCAAGCTCTATTGAACTATGATAACGAGATAGGAACCACAAACAAGGTCCCTAAGTTGATGAAATTCAAAGATTTTCACAATTGGAAGACTCGTTATGAATCTTATATCGTTGTAACCGATGTTACAGTTTGGACTCCTATGCTAGATGGTTATGAGGTTCCAAATTTTACAAGTGGGGTTAATGCTGGCAAAGTAAAGCCTTACAATAAAATGAACGATGCTGAGAAAGAAGCGTTCAAACTGGAGAAAAAGGCTTTTTCTAACTTGTAAATGGCTTTACCAAAGGATATCTTGCATCAATTTAAAATGCATACACCATCTAAAGTATTGTGGGATGCGTTGTGTCATCGATGTAAAGGCAACGCTCAGTATAAGAAAAGCAAAAAGAATGTATTGTTGAGAGAATATGATAACTTCTGTCACGTCCAAAATGAAACAATTAATGAACTCATATCAAGGTTGTCACACTTGGTAAGTGAGCTTGAAATTGTTGGGGTGAAGAAGGAGGCAGGAGAATTGAAAGAAAAACTATTAGACGCCTTACCAGCAAAATGGGAAGGATATATCTTACTTCTAACTCATTATAAAGGATTCGATGAGGTTTCTTATGATGATCTAACAAGGAACTTGTTGGCTCGAGAACTGGATATGATGAGAGTGAAGACTCCTCCAGCACAAGTTCAGAATCCAGATGTGTATTTTGGAGAAATGCGTCAACAATGCACGCTAAAGCTAAATCTGGCACAAATCCACCAACTACTGCTTTTTATGTTGAAAATTCGTCGGGTGGTCATGCTAGTGTATCTTGGGGTTCTTCTGGTGAGAATTATACTTAAAAGGCTGCAGTGACATGTCCAGTTTACTCAAATCAGCCTGCTTCTGCATCCAACCAGAATGCTTATTCTGCCAAAACTACAAATGATTTTATGGCATTGTTTTCAGCAATGGTTTCTTCTTACGATGGGGTAGTGGCAGGAAAGCTGACGAGTGTTGAGTTAACAGATGAAGACTATGAGCAAATTGATCCTGATGATCTAGAACTTATGGATATCAATTGGTCAATGGCAATGCTTGTCCGGAGGGGTAAAAAGGTTATGCAAAGAACAGGACTCAAAGATCTAAACCCTGCAGGAAAACTTGGGTTTGACAAATCCAAGGTTCGTTGCTACAATTGTCAAAATTATGGCCATTTTGCCAAGGAATGCAATAAGGGAGAGAAACAAGAAACTTCAAAATTGTATCAGAAGTATGCAGCTCAAAGTGCTAAAGCGTCAGGAAGCAACTCTAATCCATCCAGTTCAAATGCAAATGCTAGTGCGTCGAATCCAGATTCTAAAGCATTGGTCTCTCAAACTGGTGAAGGCTACGATTGGAGTGCAGATTTTCCTGATGAATCTGCGTTTCTGTGTACTGAAGATCGAAGTGTGAGAATTGAAGATGATCCTGAACTTCCAGGGGAAGATTTTTTTAGAGAAGGTCAACAAGCTTTCATGGCCGATATTCAGGTTGATTCTAAACCTTACGAACATTGCATGACTTCTGCTAACAAATTGAAGGAACTTTCTGATGAGAAAGTTATGTATTATGACAAATATTGGCAGAAGAGAACACAAAAATTTACAAACAAAGGTGGGAGGCCGTTAAGGCTGGACTGAAAAGTGAACATGCTTCGACTTTGAGCACAAAAAATTGAATTGAATAACAAAACTGAAGATTACATTTTTTGTGAAAAGAAGCTTGCAGAAGCTAATGCTAAGATTTCTGAATTAAGCATTGAAATTCTAGATCTTCAAAGACAACTTGAAAATTTAAAAAATGCAGCTTCCTTTGCAAAGATGAAACTTTAAAAGAGGTGTTCAAAGAATCGAAATGTAATTCAGTTCCACCACCGATTGTTCATGGTTTGGAACCAACTAACACTGAAACCAAACCTTCCATTGTGTTTGACTATTCTAAGTTCACTGAGAACTTGATTGGTACTGCTGATAAACACAAAGGCACTTATAGGAAGAAGCCTGGAAAATATGTGTCCAAGTCAAACCATGATGCTCCAAAACAAAATGAGTCTAGTGATTCTGCGGGTGACAAACCTGTCACTGAGACTAAACCAACTGGTTCTGTTAAACTGGCACCTTTGGAACAAGCCATAAAAATAAAAGAAACTGAAAAGAAAATGAAAACTTTTGAAAATTAAAATTTTGCCAAAGGTCAAGATCTATTTTATGAGAAGGACTTAGTAACAGAAAGTAATACAACTACACCTGATGTTAATGCAATTCCAGTTGCTCCTCTGAAGTCGGTCAAATTTAGTGGTGTTGGTTTTGGATCAGCTTCTGAAAAATCTGAGGTCAATCAAAAGAAATCTCAGATAGTTCAGAAAAATGACAAGAAATTGAAAGGTAAAATTGAGACTGGTGAATCATCTCAACACCTTCTTTGAAGATGACGTGTCGAGAAATATGTACATGACCAGTGGAAGGATCGAAACACCGGTAACCACGGAAGTTGGTCGGGTAGCCAAGGAAGATACATTGAACCGAACGTGGGTGAAGCTTATGAGGTTGAGTGGCAGAAAGGTTGGGATAGCAAGCACACCTAAACGCACGGAGGTTATCGTACGTTGGATGATGGTGATAATGGATGAAGGCGGGAGTGTTAAAATTGAGTCGTTTGGAAGGAAGGATGTTGTGAAGGTAGGTCGCGGTATGGAGAGCTTAACCCAAAACGAAGGTGGAACATGTGCTTGCGTGAGAAGAGCTCGGATGATGTCGTTAAGGCGAAGAATCATCCGTTCGGCCTTGCCGTTTTGCGGGGATGTTTGTGGGCATGAAAAACGAAACACGAGGCCGTAATCGTTTGCGAAATTTTGAAAGTCACGGTTATCAAATTCACCACCCTAATCACACTGGAAAGATTTGATAGATTTATTAAATTGGGTTTGAATAAGTTTATGAAATTTTTTGAATGTGGGAAATGTTTGAGATTTATATTTGAGGGGGGTAAACCCACACGTGATTGGAAAAATTATCTATTAAAACCATGTAATATTTATAACCGGTTTTACTCAAAATAGGAGATGTCCAGAGATCGCAGTGTATGATATCAAACGGTGTAAGAGTAACAGACACAAAATCAGAAAATGGAAGTCATTTACTATTAGATAATTGACATGAATGACAAACATCAAAAGATTTTTCTTTATTACAAGAAATAAATTTACGACTAGACAAAAAATCTAAAACGTGGGAGCCCGGGTGACCAAGATGATTGTGCCAAAGATGTGGAGAGTTAGCAGTTAAGCAAGAAAAAGTATTATTTAACGGAGATGTGAATTCAATTGCAAGTTGGTTGTCACGAGAAAATTGACGAAATGAAATAATATTTATAATGATATCGGGGGCTAAAAGAACATTATTTAATTTATAGGTTTGGTTTGGGAGTTGATGTAAAGCTTTACCCGAACCCTTTAACGACAACGTATTACCATTTCCAACAAATATATTGCTAATTTCAGATTTGAACAACGGGGTTTAAAATATAACTGGCTTGGCTGTGAGATGAGTAGATGCGCCCGTGTCAATATACCATGTTTGAGCTGGGGGATAATGCCCATATACCATGTCCATCATATCACAAAAAAAATGTGCATAGGGGTTGTGGGGGACGATGTCACCGGTAGAGAGTTACCGCCTGTAGTCGATTGTGCAAGAAATATTCCGGCCCTAACCGAAAGCAAAGGAGACTGACGGCTTTAGAGATGTTTTTTCCTTGTCGTGGATAACTGGATATTAAACTAATTAAATAACATTGCTACTTCTCAGTAAATTGATTCGCCTTCTCATAATATGCATCATCAAGAATCTTCAAATTGTAATTTTGTCTTGATCCATGTGGGATTTGTTAGAAATTAGAATGCTTGGAAACTCCAGAAAGCGTGATTCACTTTCGGACTGAAAATCTCGAGGGTTCGCTCAAGATTTCAATCGGATACAATCTGGAGATCTTTTCGAATTCAAGAAATTTTTGATCGTGAAGAAGAACCGAACCAGAATTTTTGATGTGATCGTATGTATTAACCAGAGGAGCGTATATGCAGTTATTTAGGATAACTGCTATACGATTTTGCACAATTAGTCCCTTGAATTTCATTAACGCCATTTCGTACCGAAATAAAATCTGATGCACAATCTGCCCCTTGGACCCTGCCAGGGGCGGCCACCCCTTGGACCCCGCTCTCTCGGGGGCGCTTCCCTCGAACCCCCGCCAAGGGGGCGTTGCCTCCTTGGAACCCCCTAACCTTATCGACACGAGCATGCACTACACCGCACCACCGAACCCGACCGATATAATTTAGAAGACATATAGATCCATAATTAATCCAATTATACTAAATATAGCAACAGGATTAAATATCACAAACGGAAAACACAATGGATTAAGATGAAACCATAGAAAAAATCACAATGGCGACGTTGAAATTAGGGTTTAGGAATTTGAGGCTGTGATACCGTATTGAATAATAATATTTTCTAGATTGATCATCCTATTCATGAGTACAAAGCCCCTATATATATAAACTAGTCAATGACCCGGGTATACACCCGAGACTGTGATGTGAAAGAGAAGTATAGGAATAAAAATACGAAGCAAAGGATGAAAAGATAAATCAAAGTGAATAATACATAAAGCTAAAGCCGCCATAAATATTCAATAATATTAATTTTAGAAGTTTGAGAACAGAGACTTGAATAATTGTTTTTTGTTACATTCGTCTAACGAGCATCTTGATCCTTTCGAAATAAAAACTGAAAAGAATAAAGGAAAAAGACCAAAATTGACCTTTTGACCAATCCCCCCCCCCCCAAATAGCCCCTTGACGTTTTTCCACCTCAAAATAGCCACTCAACTACGGTCATGACGACCGTAGTTACGGTCGTGACGACCGTAGTTGAGTGGTTATTTTGTGGCAAAAAAATAAATAAAGAAGCTATTTTGGGAAAAAGTTAGTCAACAAGTCTATTTTGGTCCTTTTCCTCCCAAAGAATAATGCATAAAACTAAAAAGGAAATAAATAATAAATAAAAGTAAACTTATAAATTTGAAAAAAAAATGCTTAAAGACAATATTTTTTGTTAGATTTCTTTGTCGACCATGTAGTCACTATGAATAAAAACACAAAATGCTAATTTCAAAATTATTAATCTAATGACCATTAAAAGTAATTTTTCATCCGAGTTATGTTCTTTTAATACTTCTTACACCAATTGCTTATATCATGTTTTAAACATATCTTGAAGATCCTGATTCTATAATTAAATATAAAAATGTAAGGAAAAGAACATATGGGTAAAGTTCATGTAAGAACCATTATCTATTGTAAGAACTTAAGAACCAACTTAAATGAGGGATAATTAAGTAATTTTGTCATTTCTTTTTAATTTCTCCACTACATTCTATTGTACAAACTTGTAAGAACTAAGGAAAAATTATTTCAAATAAAGTTTTTTGGGTAATTTGATATTTTTTTAATTTAATTTCACATATATCCACCCATATCCACCCGATGACTTAAAAAAAAGTTTTTTTTTGTTTTTTTTTGCCTGTCCGACTATGTTGCATATATGCAACATATGAAACATAAAATGTTGTATAATTGCATATATGCAACATGGTATGTTTCATATGTTGCATATATCCAACATACCATGTTGCATAAATGCAACATTATATGTTTCATATGTGCAACATGATATGTTTCATATGTTGTATATTCAACATACCATGTTGCATATATGCAACATTATATGTTTCATATGTTGCATATGTGCAACATTATATGTTTTCATATTTTGCATATATGCAACATAGGCGGACTTACAAAAAAAAAATGATTTTTGTTTAGTTTTTGGTTTTTTTGGTCGTTAAGTTGCCATTATGTGTATAGACATGAAGGAAAAAGAAGAAGAAGCATAAAAATTATCTAAATAACCTTCATTCAATTGAAATTTAATGGTTCCTACATTAGTTCTTAAGTTCTTACAATAATATTGGTTTGTATTAGAACTTTACCCAAGAACATATATGTAAAAGAGATAATAAATAAGAACATATATATTTAAAAAATGTTGAATTTCAAATATATAAAAATATTATGTCATATAAGAAAGTAGAAAAAATAAGTTTGAAAGAAGAATAAAATACATGATTTAAAAAATTCTTATCTTCGAGCTATTTTGGATCCGCATCTCAACCAAGCATGGACCCTCATCTTTTACACCCGCAATCTATTCACAACTAAACAAACAAAACACTTAACTTTGAGGCATTGCATTTCCATAAATCGTTCCATAATTGCAATCCATTGTAAACGTTGAGTCCTTGGTGAATTTCAAAACACCCCTAACATCTTTCAAATAGCAAAGATAGCATAACCTCAAATGGGTTTGATTAATTTCTAGGGGATGAGGACACCAATTACAAACAAAATAACACACACTTAATTTTCAGTAAGGAAATCAATAAATCATATGTAAGTTAGCAGGAAGAAAGAATTGATCCTCGTTTTTACTTTAATCCAAAGCTTGGACTAATATCTATTATAAAACTCTAACCATTTAGGATCCAAGTCATAGAGAGATAACAAAAGCTTACCACTAAATTCGGAATCTGCAAGTCAATGACATATTAAAAATTCTTACCACTAATTCCATCTAGAGTCTAAGGTGGTTCCCAACATCCTACATATTGAGCTAAGGGAACTGAACGTTTAAGGGTGTGCGTCGTGCAGCATAACTATCTTCATGACCTCTAGGACTCGCAGGTACAGGGATTTTCTCTCCTTTCGAACTAAAATTGAAAAGTGGAACATAATATGTGATTATACGATATTAAAGATATATTAGGAGAAGTTCAAATGAGAAGTTTGCTTTGGGTAAGAAGGATGAGAAGGAATTTCAGCCATTGGATCTTGATCTAATAAAAAAGGAATGAGGGGTATTTTAGTCTTAGCCACTTTTGTTGACTTTTTATCTACTTCCCCCATTTTGTTTAAACATTCATAACTTTCACATACGACATTATTTTTAAAAAAAATTTACACCATAAAAACAAGCATTTTTTTATCTTTAAAACGCATATAGTGTTGCTATATAAAAAATGAAAAAAAAAATTACTCTTTCGATTTTTGACACAGGTCATTGTGTCATTGTGTCAAAATGTTCAGATCATTGTGTCATTGTGTCGTCGTGTCAAAAGTATATATAGTGTTGCTATATATAAAATTAAATACTCTTTCGGTCTTTGCACAATATGAAACAATGATCCAAACATTTTGACACATCATTGTGTCATTGTGTTAAAATGTTCAGATCATTGTGTCATTCTGTCGTCGTGTCAAAAGTATATATAGTGTTGCTATATATAAAATTAATTACTCTTTCGGTTTTTTGCATCATATGAAACAATGATCTGAACATTTTGACACATCATTGTGTCATTGTGTCAAAATGTTCAGATCATTGTGTCATTGTGTCGTCGTGTCAAAAGTATATATATTGTGCTGCTATATATAAAATTAAAAAAATTACTCTGTCGGGATTTGTGCAGGAAGTGATTTATTCACCATTAACTCCATATCCCGTGCTTGTATCATTTGAATCAAATCATTGTAACTCATACCAGAATATTCTTTATCATGAGTAACCATCATCACATAATTTTCCCACTTTTCTGGTAATGCTTCTAAAATCTTTTCTTTCAATTCAGCATCTTCCTTTGTAAAATTCACCAGACTCATTTCACTAATCAGATGTGCAAATCTTGCAATTAGATATGAAATTGATTCATCCTGATAATGTTTAAAACTATTAAACTCTTTTCTCAACACTTTTTGACGACTTATCTTGTATTGGTCATTGCCCTCACATCTTTTCTGCAAAGCATTCCATAAGCTGTATGATGTAAAATTAGCAGAAAATTGATGTAATAATTCTTTCATAATGCCATTGTCAAAGTACCATACGCCTTCTTTTTAGCTTGATATGCTTTGTTTTGGTCATTATTGAATTTTATTTGAAGAATTGGTTCACCAGACGCATCTTTGGGATAAACATATGGTTCATGATATGACAACCACATATCAATATCATTTGTGTTAACATGTGCTTCAAATCATGTAGCCCAACTATGATAATCTTCCAATCGCAATAATTTGGGAACTTTCTGACTTAATCCAATTTCATTATCATAGTTAAACATAGTTTGCATTGTAGCTTGCATCGAATTTTGAATAGCCGCGAACGCTTGAAAATCGGACATTATGTAAAAGCTGGTTACTGTTCACCCGAACCTGTTTTGAACCTTGTCCGAACCTCTACCGAACTTAAACTGAATCGTACCCGAACAGAAGGGGACCGAACTCCTTCCAAACCTCACCTTCGGATGATCTGAACTCTCTCCGAACCAATAAAGCAACGAACGTTGTCCGAACCTAGACCGAACTATTTCCAAACACTGTTCGAACCTTGAGTTCATGAAAATTGAGTTGAACTGTCTCCGAACTAGGAGTTCGGAGCAGTTATTTTTGGTGAAGTCCGAACCTCAAACGAACCCGAAAACTTTTGACACCATTTTCACGATTTTGAGAGAACTTGAACACGGTTTTTTACAGGAACTCAGATATACTCAAGAGAAACAACCTAGGAGAAGATTTTGTATGTAAATCACACTCGAGAAGATCAAACGAACTCAAAAATGATACTCATTTTCATAAAACTTGAAATTTTGACCCAAAACTTCGAAAAACAAAGATTTCCAACTAGTAGAGCAAACCAAATGCTCTGATACCACTTGAACACATTTATACACAATGACTTATCATTTTGATTTTCACACTTATTTTTCTTTTTGTCATGAAATACGCAAAACAAATGCTGTGATACCACTTGAACACATGTATACACAATGACTTCTCATTTTGATTTTCACACTTATTTTTCTTTTTGTCATGAAATACGCATCAAGATGTTATTCACATGGTCAAGCAATAATATTTAGTGTATATCACATCTGAATACTTTCTGATTTTCCGAGCCTACCAAACATATCAAACAATGATCTTATGCCCTTTCATCTACTCTATCCATGAGTCAGATACGTAAGCCAATGTACCATCATTTCCTAATGATCAATTTCTCAAAATTTTATATATTGTGCATGTATTCACCTTCCTTATACATTATGCATGTATTCACCTTCTTCCCATAACATGCATTTTCACAATTTCTCTCCCTTACATGCATCATGTATTCACCTTCCTTATACATTTTGCATGTATTAACCTTCTTCCCATACCATGTATTTTCAAAGTTCCTCCCCCTTACATGCATTTCTCCCCCTTAAAATGAAAACTCTATTTTTGGATTTTCATTTTATAAAAAAAAACATGACGCTATTTTTGGTTTTTATCAATTGAAAAAGCATTAAGAAAGAAAAATTGATCAATCAACATCGATATTTTGCAGCTTATAGAATTTCAGAAAATTTGCAGGTTAGAAAAATATATTGCAAGCAATTTAAATTAAGCAGAATACTCCTCCATCAACAACTTTGCAATCGTCGATAGGTCTTCTAGAAGTACCTACACACTGCTCAAACTGATTAGTTCATAAATGACCTGAAGCGGATCGCTTCTGGTCAACTAGTGTCCTGATTTTGCTTTGAAACCACCCTGGGTTTCCATTTTTGTGGTGTTGGTAATTCACTTTTTGATGAATGAATTACAGGTGACAGTGATGAAAAACCTACATTTTGAAGCTTTTGAAACATAGGAACAAAACGTTCTTGTTTAAGAAAAAATGTAGGTTCACATTCATCAAAAACTCTGCCTTGTTCATTAACGAACTTTGGTTTGGCAGGTTTACCCAAAACTGGTTTCTGTTGAAACCTTTAGTTTGATTCAGCAGGGAGTGGAATATCTTTTGCCGTATGCCCTTTTTGGCGGAAAACATAGCATATACATTCTGATTTGTCCCACCGTTTAGGTGCCTGCACAGAATCACAAACATGAATATCTTGAATATGATCAGAAAAAGAATTATATACCTGTCGGCGGTGATCATAAACCCATTTAGATGTTGGGCTTCGAGAAAGAGAACCATCAGAAGAAAATTTAGCAGTTTGATTCTTCTAAGGTTCTTGAATCATCATTCTTCTCAAAAACTTCAGAAATCTTCCGAGCATCAACACAATGAAGAGGAAACTCTTTGTCGGAGAATATTTGTTTTGAACCCTTGAGTTTGTAAAACCTCTCGAGTTGAACCTTCTCAGCCTTAAAAACTTCCTTTTTCACTTGCTTCATTTTAAGCTTCTTCAGATTCTGAGAAGTTGATGCTGGAACCTCCTCAGCTTTGACATTTTGTACTTTAAAACCCAAACCAACATGCTTTCCAAAAACTTGTTTATCAGAATGTAAATTCTGGTGTCTATCCTTTGCTAACTTTGAAAACTCAGCTTTGATATCTTTAATATTTTTCTGTTCAAAGAAGATCGTCTCATGAAAATCAGGTTGAGAACGAATCTTTTCACTTGAAGTAGCTGATTTCTCATTATCAGCAGAAGGAACAAGAAACAAACTTGAAGCTGGAGGAATCTCAGATTTCATTCCCTTCTTCTTTTTATTCTTCTTGGATTTCTTCTTCTTTACAATCTTTTCTTCTTCAGTAGTAGATGATGAAACCTTGGAATAATCATAATCTTCCACCATTTCCTTCACCTCTTTAAAAGCTTGTTTGATATGAGTAGTGGGTGAAGCTGTTTTATCAAACATCTTTTCAGAATTTTCATCTTTAGCCTAGAAAACTTGTGAATACTTGAGAATTAGATACATTATTCAGCAATCGATTGGCATCAATTACTTGAATCTTTAAATCTGAAATTTGCTTTTGAGCTTCAAATTTCTGCATTCGAAGATTTTCTATCCCTTAAAACAATTCCTTGTTCAATTTATCTTCATTCTGCTTTTGAATCTCCAAATTTTCAGTTTGAACTTTGTTCACACTTACCAATTCACGCTTCTCATCCAAATATTTCTCCATATCAACTTGATACGCTGCAATCTTAACAACAGATTCTTCAGCATCCTTTGTAAGCAGATCAAGTTTGACCTTTGACTTATCAAAAAGATTCTAAAAATCATTTGCAGCACCTTCAGCTTCATCCTTCCATTTCTTAACTTCTTGAACTAACTTCTCTTTTTCTTCACTTAACCTTCCATTCTTTTCTTCAAGCATCTTGACTTCCTTCATGAAAGACTCATTCTTCAATACAACTTCCTTCTCTTTTCTTTTAGAAACCTCCAATTCTACTTTCACAAACTTAAATTCCTCAGAAAACTTTTGAATTTCATTCAATAGCAGAGCATTTTCTTTCAACAAACTTTCCATGTTCTCAGCGGATTCATAAGAACTCGGTGCTGAACTTGTATCTGAACTAGTATCTGAACAATAATCTTCTTGTTGATTATGAGTGACAATCAAAGCAGATGAGTCAAAATGTTTACCCCAATCATAAACACCATCATCCTGACTTGTTAACGCTGTCTTGTCTGAATTACTTGACGATGGTTGAGTAAAACCGGGTTTGCTTCCATGAGCTTGTTGACATTCTTTAGCAAAATGTCCAAGCTTTGAGAATTTGTAACACTTCAACTTGGATTTATCAAATCCCAATTTGCTATTAAATTCAGATGAACTTCTGCCATGTTTCTTGAAAAATCGTTTGATCTTTGACCTAGCATAGCATATTCCCAAGCTAAATCTAATTCGTTCAATTGATCATCATCAAGTTCATCAAGATCATCCCTTGTAATCTTTGCATCAGCAACATTCTTGATAACCAACCCAAAAGATGATGTAATTAAGGCATAAATCATTTTAGCATAATCATCGGTGGTTTCAGCAGACAAAGCATTCTGATTTGTGAAATTTGGAATGGTAAAATTGCAGCCTTTTAAAGAATTAGAATTTCCAGAAATTCCAGCCATAAAAGCAACACTTGGTGCAGAACTCAGATTGCTCTTAGCTTTAGCATTAATGCTAGCAGTATTCTCTCCATGATACAACTCAGGATTTTGTAAAGTAGCAGTTAACTTCTTTGAATTTAACATTTCCATTTCCCGAGCATGAAGTTTTCCAGTAAGCTCGTGAAATGTCAACGTATAGTATTCTTTATCATGGGTGAATAACAAAACATAGTTCTCCCATTTCTCAGGCAAAGCTTCCATAATCTTTTCTTTCAAGTCTGCATCAGTTTCTCAATTCCAACTACCTTTAATTCACTAATCAGATGTGAAAAACGTGAAACAAGAGCGATAATGTTTTCATTGTCATAATGTTGAAAATTATCAAATTCTTTATTCAATACTTTATTTCGACTCTTCTTGTAGTCATCATTACCCTCACATCTTGCTGATAGAGCATCCCACAATTGCTTAGATTTCTTGCAAGTACTAGATTGATGCAGCAACTCAGTGGGTAATGCCATCGTAAGATAACCAAACGCTTTTTGTTCAAGCTCATATGATTTCCTTTCAGCATCTCAAAGGTATGAACTTCCTTGAAATCTCCTTGATCAGTCGAATGTCTTCTTGATTGGAATCCACAAATCGATATCATTCGTGCTTATGTAAGCAGAAAATCGTTGCTTCTAATTCTAATAATCTTCCAACTTCAATAACTTGGGAACTTTCTGACTTGTTCCAATTTCGTTATCAAAATTCATCATGGTTTGCATCGCACTCTGCATCGCGGCAAAAGCTTGAAATTCCGACATTGGTGAAAATTTTAAGTCTGATCGTCCGAACCTTATCCGAACATATCCCTGTGATCCAAACCTTCTCCGAACTTAGTCCGAACTTCCAATGAACCTTGCTTAGTTTCACTATTGCCGAACTCTTTCCGAACCTTTACCAAACTCGCACCGAACTTTCTCCTAACACAGATATAACCGAACACTGCCCGAACCTCTCACGAACCTCTACCGAACAAGAACAGGCTGAACAATGACCGAATGGTCACCAAACCCGAAACGAACTCTCGCCGAACTACGTCCGAACTAGGACTTTGGAGCAGTTAGTCCGAACTTGAACAGTAACGGCCGAACTTCACCATTTTTGTTAAAAAATTTCGATTTTGGACAGAATTTGACGAGATTTGCAGCAGTGGACCAGAAAAAATGATAAGGAATGATTTAGGAGCAAAATTTTCAAAAAATACTCGATCGAAGTGATCAAAAATTTACAAAAACACTAAAAAAATCACTCAAAAATACTCATTTCGTGTCAAAAACTCCAAGAATAGCAATCACAGATCAGTAGAATGAACCAAAAAGCTCTGATACCACTTGTAAAGTCGTGATCATTGAATCGTCTACTCAATCTAGCTATACCGGATACAAAACAAGTAATTAAGAGTTGTTTTATTAATCAAAGAACAATTACAACTGTGGACACTTAGAACAGAGACACAGAGAATCACACCTCAGAAACACACACTTAAGATTCACCTTGCTACCCACTCGTATGTAAAACAATGATCAAGCTCTCTGATTTATAGCTGCTGGCCAAACCCTGTCCGAACTCCAGGTTCGGCCGGTCCAAACTCCAGGTTCGGACCAGGTTCGGCTGGCAGTAAACCTAGCCTTGAACTTGGTTCTTGAATCTTGATCGGATACTTCACACGACACACATATCAGGTATCAACACCAATCTCTTTCATTCCACTGATCTTGAACATAGATGGATTCATGAGTGGTGAAAGTGCCTTCAGCCCTGTGAACATAGAATAGCTTCTCCTCTTCTACCCATATGACAAATTTGATCTCACTGATAGGTTATTCTTCTTCATTGTCAGTATCTCCTTGAGATCTATAAAACAGCCCATACTCAAGCACTGTAGTTTCTATGCAAATTCTCAATAGATGCTCGGCTTTGGTTGGGCTTAGAATTTCTCTTAGCTTTACATAGATATCTATCAACTGGAAGACATCAAGCATTCTAGTGGCTTTATGAGCATTTACAACTTTGGTTGTTCTATCCACAAGTTGGAGAGTGAAGTCAAATGAGTCTTCATTAACTGTCCACCCAATGACCTTGTTCTTTCTGGGAGGACCTTTTCTCTTTGGCTTCTGTTCTTTCTTTCTTTCTCTTTGCATGCATCAGTCTCCTCTTTCTCTTCTTCTTCTACTCATCAGAGTCATTTTCTGAATCTTTTTCAACAGGGGCTTTCCCTTTTGATGAGGGACAGGAGGGACCAGGTAAGTCAACAGGTCTGGTTGGAGGTGTGGGAGCAATGGTAGATGAAGGTTCTCTTATAGTAAGAGGTGGTAGAGGTTGAGGTTTTTGAGTGGGTTGTTTAGTGGCTTCTGGTGCAGGGCTAGTGGGAGGTGATGGTGGGAAAATATTAGATAAATCCAGGTTAGAGGTGGGTTTTCTTTGAAAAGGAATGATTAGAGTAAAGTTGTCTATATTTATTTGGGATTTGAGAGCTTGGTGGAAACCTTTGAAGATATGGTGGGAGGTTTGAATGGAACTATGGCAAGGGATGATGATGAACAGGCTGCAAGGTTAGGGTTTGGCTCATATATTAAAGAAGGTGGAAGTAGTATATCTGTAAAGTTATCAAACTCTGGTTTGACAAATACATTAGTTTCCATACCTGAGATTGTCTCTGAAGGCAGGGACAACACCAGGTTTGGATTGACAGCAAAACTGTCTCCTTTGAGCTTTTGATAAATGGAATCAATCAGGATGCATAACTCTTTTACCTTCATATGAAACAATTCTTCCTCTGATCTCCAATTTCTGACAATCAGGACCCTTTTAACCTTCTTCAGCAACTCATAATTTTCATCATTTTTCACCAATTTGGTAGGCATCCTTGAGGCTAAGTCAATCAGCCTTTGCCTCTCACTCTCTTTCAATATCCACTCCATTGATATTCTCTTAGCTTCCTCAAACAGACTTTCAATAACATAATTTTGTGAAAATAAATCCAATTCATCTTGAAATTCCTTGGCTAACCTTTCACTCTCAGCAGCTGCTCAGGCATCTTCCACAAACTTATTCAGAGCTTCAGATTCTTCAGTTTCAACAACCTGATGAATGGTAAGAGCATCATCAGTTTGAACTGGCTATTCCGTTTGAATGGGCTCTCCAGCTTGATCACTCCTCATGGCAACCAGAGACTGAGCAACATCTTCAGCTTCATCTCTTGGTTGATTTTCCGGTGGCACTTCCGGAAATTGATCAGTTCCAAATATGGAGATGTTCTCATTCAGCCTTCCTGTCCTCTCAACATTGGGAGCATTGTCATCAATCTCTATTACCTCAATTTTATTTTTAATCAGGCCTTCCACTTGAACATCCGCTTGGACTTCAGCTTAAACTTCTGTCACCACTTGTGGTTTGGTGACCTCAGTTCCGAAGTCAATTGACTCAATTACCTCTGTATCTTCATCTTCACCCAATACATTCTCATCTCCTCCTTTAATACCAGTTCCTAACACAGCAGTTTCACTCTGTTCAACTGCAACATCTTCTGCAACCACATTTTCTTCTATGACCCTGCTGGTTGAGGCTATATCTTTTTCAGCTTGAGCAAAGGCTGTAAAGACATGGAGCGATGGATCGTTTTCTAATCTAGTGATGAAGAGATGAATTTGATGACACAAAGAGTAAATACAATGAGATAGTATTGATATAAGATTGAGAGCACACACACAGAATATAGATGAATGACCAAGTGTTCTAGCATGCTAAATGAGTCAACCCTATTTATAGGTGTTACTCGTTAACTAGCGTACCATCCAATGTACCATCTCGGTACGCTGGCCAACGTACCATCATGGTTTGGACCATGGTACGCTACCCTAAGACTCACACAAACGCTCTCACATAGATACAATACACGAGAAACACTGTAGCATAGGAATATGCTCTAACAAACTCCCCCTTAACGTGTAGTGTATCTATTCTTTCTAAATCTCTAGTCTTCTATCTTCAACATTGCTGCATCGGATCTTCAACTTGAAATCTTGTCAGAAATAGAGCTTGCATGGATGGATCAAGACTTGAACAATCGTTGAACATCAAGATCCACTTGTGAAAGATACATCAAACTCCCCCTTTCACTATGCTTGAGTCTTGACACACTGAAGCTGCAACTTTAGAAGACAAAAGTGCGGTTTTTCCATTTTGATTTATAAAAAATTAATTTAATCTTGGCGCAAAACTTCTCTTTTGAGAATCCATGATATTGATTTTGACATTTTGTTTCTGTATCATGTGACGATCGATCGAAAACAAATAAGAAATAAAATCTTTTTGGCTTTTCGGACTTTAGATCAAAAACACACATAAAATCTTTTTAATTTTTCTAACTTATGCTAAAACACACCGAAATTCTTTTTGATTTCTCTGAAATGAAAACATAAATGCAATATTGAATTACACTCTATTTTTTTATTTGAGAAAGATCACTATCTCGGATCATATTGGTCACAATACGCTGAACTACACTTTAATTTCAATTATTATAACACATAGGCCATGTCGATTGCAAATATAATTTGTCCAACTTTAAACTCTGGCATAATCATACTCCTAACATCTGGATATGTTAAAGCATCGATTAGATTTGCTTTGACCAGTGTACCCCACACTATTAAACATATTAAGATATGTTTCACATACTTTTCATGTAATTATACTTGTGAATTTCACAAAGTATTTTTGTCACACCCCCAATTTAACCACTAACGGAGTTTATACCGTTAAGGGGTGCGAGCAAACCAGGACCACAACCATTAGTTACAAATACTAAACGAATCAGAGTAAAGTCCAAACATTAATAATAAAAACAATTTAACAGTACGCAGCGGAAAACATTGTCTTTAGCACTAACCACGTGCTTTACAAAATCAGTGTTTCAAATTCTCAATTAAGTTTAACTAAAAATAAAATGTCTTCGTGTGCCATGCCAACCCGATCCGGATACTCCTTAGCGATCTGCAAAAGTTTAAACCACGCAAGTGTCAACCTAACGGTTGGTGAGTTCACAGTGGGCTTGTCATGCAGTGGCCCGGTCTCATACATCATAATCGTGTAAACATATCCTTATGTACAGTTTAATTGTGGAAAGCAATGCTTAATGATAACCAAAATCATAGTATTGTGGTTTAGTAAAAGTATTGTCCGTAACCTTCGTTATCGGGTATGTACTAGTTTTGTATAGTTAAAGTGCTCAACCGATATCGCGGGTAGCTAATCCGTTGTTCCATGCACTAAGGAAGTTTGTACCAAAGCTGACCGATAATTGTAGGGGCAGCGCCTCCAGCTATTTTGTTTTGCGGACATATGTCATCGCGGCTTTGCCTCCCCCGTGTCCTCTCGGGATCACGGTCAGATAGGCTGATATTGTACCTCCGTGCACCTCCAGTGTCACGAGGCGGAGTTTGTCAAACTCCAGTAGATCTACCCAACATCCCCTCGCTTTACAATTAATGGCACAATTAAGTTGAGGACTTTTTCAGTTAAAAGGCAATCCTTAGAAATCATGTGATATCATGTGGTTTAGACTTTAACCTACACTAGCCATATTAAAACGGTTTACTTTGGGGGTTCTTATGAATCCCGAAAACATTTTTCAGTTTTCGTTTTAGAATTAGTTGTTTAAGTAATTCACAAGTGTTTCCCATAAAACACTTCAAGTTCATCAAGTAGGTGCATAGCACTCTAAGTTTTCAGTTTCATCAAGTAGTGCATAGCACTCAAAGAGTTGTCAGCATTGTTTTTCATTAGGTTATTCAGTGTGTCCCAAACGGGCTCACAGTAAACGGATTAGTGACACTCACCTTGGGTTGCACTGCTACACATGTTAATTAATCCAAGTATTGTTTGCTTAACGAAGACCTATGAACACGTTTAGGTCTTAAGTATTAGTTTTGTGTCTAATCTCTACTTAACGTCACTATGGTCCATAACATAGCACGTTGGACTATAACACGACATACCGACACACGACACCGATGGTTGATCATAAACAAGGGTTCATATAAATCAGAAATCAAACATGTTTCATCATAGTATATTCATGTAAGTCATGGCATAACATTCAAGTAAATTGCACAAGTTTGGATTCTGGTCTCAGTTTCGCTAGCAGTTTCGCTAGGCAGTTTCGCTGTGTGCACGGGCAGCACTTTCGCTAGGCAATACCCGATGACACAGTTTCGCTAGGCTAGTTTCGCTCGAAACTGTTGGCACAGTTTCGCTAGCCTAGTTTCGCCCGAAACTGGTTTGAACTTTCGTTCAGGGAATTTCGCTCGGTAGTTTCGTTCGGACAGGTCTGGTTGGTTTACCCGGCGACACTACAGTTTCGCTACATAGTGTCGCTGGATGAAGATATACATATTTTCGCTACATAATTTCGCCCAGAGAACACACAGTGTCGCTGGTCGCGAAAAACTCACAAATCAGCCTAAAAATCAACCTAACAGCTTCCATATTTCATGTGATTCAATATTTAGCATGTATGATCATTTACCAACATAAAACAGTAAGCTTTAACACCTTAAACATGGATAATCATCATCAAATCACCAAAAACACATTTTAAACCTAAAATGACTAAAATGGCATAAATCTTCATTATGGATGGATTTCAAACGTAAAGTTGCAGACTTTATAACAGATCTAGCATCCCTAAACATTATCTCAGAAGCATACACGATTTCATGAAGGTTTGGTCATGCTTTAAAGTAAAACACATAGAAAACACATAGAAATGGTTTATGGGACTCACGGTTTGATCAAGGATCGATGAATGATCTTCACCAACAGAAGTGATGGCTGATCTTGGTGTTTCTTGGGGCTGGTCCAGAGATTTCAGGAGAGTGTGTGTGTTTTTGGAGAAAAGGTGCAAGAATGAGGCTTCTAGGGTTTTATAAAATATATATATCAGGGGCTAGTTTCGCTGGCAGTTTCGCTGGCCAAGCGAAACTGGCTCTGATCACGTGTGAGCCAACAGTCTGACTGTCGGGCGACATTATAGTTTCGCCCGGTAGTTTCGCTGGTAACCAAAAGTGGCTAATTTTACATTTTAAGCAAGATAAGTACAGTTCATGGATTGTCATGCTATTCACAATACTAAATCATGCATTTAAATCACATTGCACATAATAACTATAAGTAAATGAACACATAACACATATGGGCGGGTTTGATGATCAACCATAGGTCGTGGACGTATTCGGCCTAGTTAAGCATTAGTTACTAAGTTAACACTTATAACGTAACTAACGGAATTGTCTAACGGAAGTTAACCTTGAAATTCTCGGATGTCACATCATCCCCTTGTAATTGGAATTTTCGTCCCGAAAATTATTCTTGCGTCATAGCGTTTGCAGCATCGGCTGTCGTTGCTGGGGAAAGAAAGCAAAAAGTTTTAGGGTCGCCACATCCTCCTCCTGTTAAAGAAATTTTGGTCCCCAAAATTAAATTGTACCTTGAGTTTCCGTGGAAGTTTGCTCGAACAAGTGAGGATACTTTTTCTTCATTTGATCCTCTCGTTCCCAAGTGTATTCAAGTCCACGCTTTGAGTTCCATCGAACCTTGACGATCGGAATCTTGCTACGTTTGAGGGCTTTCTCCTCGCGTCCCATGATTTCTACCGGTTGCTCAATAAATCTCAAATGTTCATCAATTTCCAATTCCTCCAAAGGAATTATTTCGATGTCTTCAGCCAGACATTTCTTTGGATTAGAGACGTGAAACACGTTGTGAACTCCATCGAGTTCAGCAGGGAGTTTTAATCGGTAGGCCACCGGGCCTACTTCACCAATGATTTCAAATGGACCGATATAGCGAGGATTCAGCTTTCCACGCTTTCCGAAGCGTATCACTCCCTTCCAGGGAGATACCTTCAATAGTACCTTGTCGCCTACCTCGAACTTCAAAGGTTTACGGCGTTTGTCGGCATAGCTCTTTTGTCTGTCACGTGCTGCGGCTATCCGTTTTCTGATTTGAATAATCCGTTCAGTTGTATCATGAATGATTTCCGGTCCGGTGAGTCCCTTCTCACCCGTTTCAGCCCAACACACGGGCGATCTGCATTTTCTGCCATAAAGGGCTTCAAAAGGTGCTGCACCGATGCTCGTATGATAACTGTTGTTGTAGGAGAACTCCACCAACGGAAGATGAGCCTCCCAGTCTTTACCGAAGTCGAGAACGCAAGCTCGGAGCATGTCTTCTAAAGTCTGTATAGTTCGTTCTGTCTGACCATCGGTCTGCGGGTGATAAGCTGTACTCATATCCAGTCTGGTTCCCAGTGCTTCTTGCATAGATTGCCACAATCGGGAAGTAAATCGAGGATCTCTGTCGGAGATAATAGTCTTAGGCACTCCATGACGTGCCACAATCCGGTCAATATACAGTTTAGTTAATTTATCCATATTATCATTTTCCCTCATTGGAATAAAGTGTGCAGATTTGGTTAATCGATCAATGATAACCCAAATCGCATCCGGTCGATTCGATCGATGAGGTAATCCCGTTACAAAATCCATGGAGATATCCTCCCATTTCCATTCTGGGATCTTTGGTTGCTGTAATAGTCCAGAAGGCTTTTGGTACTCGATCTTAACTCTTGAGCACGTTAAACACTTAGCCACATATCGCGCGATGTCGGCTTTCATATTCGGCCACCAATACAAGTTCTTCAAATCTTGGTACATTTTATCCGATCCAGGGTGCACCGAATACCTTGACTTGTGAGCCTCGTCCATCACGAGCTCACGAAGATTTCCAAGTAAAGGAACCCAAATTCTGTCATTGTAGTATCTGAGTCCATCGGACTTAACTTCAGAGTTGCCATCCACCCCTCGCAGTGCTTCAGCTGCGAAATTTTCCTCTTTCAAAGCCTCTTGTTGGGCATCGCGGATCCGATCCGGTAATCCCGTGTGAATGGTAAGTTGCAGCGCTCATACCCGTCGGGGCTTTTCGTACTCTTTTTTGCTTAAGGCATCAGCCACAACATTGGCTTTTCCCGGGTGATACTTAATCGCTAAGTCATAATCATTCAGTAACTCGACCCACCGTCGTTGTCGCATGTTGAGATCCTTCTGATCATAGATGTGTTGTAAGCTCTTGTGGTCGGTAAATATCGTGCACTTTGTTCCGTAGAGGTAATGTCTCCAAATCTTGAGTGCATGAACGACGGCTCCCAATTCCAAATCATGCGTTGTATAATTCTTCTCAGTGTCCTTCAGTTGCCTGGACCCATAGGCAATCACTTTGTCTCGTTGCATCAACACACAACCGAGTCCTTGAATGGATGCATCACAATAGACCACGAAGTCGTCAACTCCTTCGGGTAACGCAAGAATCGGAGCTGAACATAACATGTCCTTAAGAGTTTGAAACGCGCGTTCTTCTTTTTCACCCCATCTATATTGCACTCCTTTGTGCGTTAAAGCTGTTAAGGGTTGAGCCAATTGCGAGAAACCCTTAATAAATCTTCGGTAATATCCGGCAAGTCCCAAAAATTGTCTGATTTCGGTCGACGCTCTCGGAGTAGACCAATTCTTGATAGCTTCCACTTTAGCTGGGTCGACATGAATTCCATTCTGATCAACAATGTGTCCAAGAAACTGGACTTCGCGAATCCAAAAATCGCACTTCGAAAACTTAGCATAAAGTTGTTCCTTGCGGAGTAATTCCAAGATAAGTCGCAGATGATTCTCGTGTTCTTCCTTTGTCTTGGAGTAGATTAAAATATCGTCGATGAAAACTATCACAAACTTATCGAGGTACGGCTTGCACACTCGATTCATCAGATCCATAAATACGGCAGGTGCATTGGTTAGCCCAAACGGCATAACCAGGAATTCGTAATGACCATACCGAGTTCTGAAAGCAGTCTTGGGGACATCCTCATCACGAACGCGAAGCTGGTGATATCCAGACCGTAGATCAATCTTTGAAAAGTAGCTCGAACCTTGCAGTTGGTCGAAGAGATCGTCGATTCGAGGAAGTGGGTATCGATTCTTGATCGTAACCTTGTTAAGCTCTCGGTAGTCAATACACATTCGGAACGTTCCATCCTTCTTCTTAACAAACAATACCGGTGCTCCCCATGGAGACGAACTTGGACGAATAAATCCTTTGTCGAGTAACTCTTGAAGTTGTGCGGAGAGTTCGTTGAGTTCACTTGCCGCCAAACGGTAAGGTGCGCGTGCGATCGGAGCGGCTCCAGGAGCTAAATCGATTCCGAACTCGACTTGTCGAAATGGAGGCAAACCAGGCAGATCTTCAGGAAATACATCTTGGAAGTCGCGTACTATCGGGTAGTCGTCGATTCTACGCTCGGGAAGTGTCGTGTCGGTGACGTTTGCAAGGATCGCGAAGTGACCTTTACGAAGGCACTTTTGAGCTTTGAGAAACGAAATAATACCGGTGACTGTTCCACCTTTTTCACCTTGAACTGTTAACACTTCACCGTCCTTGAGTGGAATACGAACCACTTTTTCTTGACATAAGATTTCAGCTCGGTTTTCAGATAGCCAATCCATTCCTACTATGACATCAAAACTACCAATCGGGAAAGGCATAAGATCGATTCCTAATGTATGGCCAGCTAGTTCTAACTTACAGTCCTTAACTATCTGAGTCGTATCATGAAGTTTACCATTTGCTAGTTCTACCACATACTTAGCATCTAAGTCAATCGGTTTAGCATTAATTAATCGAGCAAATTTAGTGGAAATGAAACTTCTTTCAGCACCAGAATCAAACAATACAGTAGCAAAGAAACCGTTAAGAATGAATTTACCGTTAATCACGTTGGCATCGTTGCGAGCTTCGCCTTGACCCATGACAAAAGCTCTTCCTCTGCCATTTCCACCATTCCCGTTGTTACCATTCCCGTTGCCATTACCTCCACCATTACCATTCCCACCATTGTTTCCTTGGTTACCGTTTCCCTGTCTTCTTAACTGCGGGCAGTCCCTCTTTATGTGGCCTTGAGCACCGCATTCATAGCAGTTCCCATTTCCATTCCCTCTGGGAGCTTCATTGTTGTTATTACGGTTCTGACCATTGTTGTTTCCATTTCCCCGGTTGTTTCCATGGTTGTTGTTGCCATGATTGTTGTTGTTTTGCCTTAGGCGGTTTTGTTGCTCGGGAAGAATCGCCCAACAGTCCTTTGCCTCGTGGCTTTTCTTGCCACACCTTTCACAGCTTAAACTTCTTCTGCAAATACCAGTGTGATGCTTCCCACACTTGTTACACATGGGCAGGTTACCCTTGTAGTTGCTTTGACCATTTCTGCCTTGGCGGTTGTTTCCACTGTTGTTTCCAGACCTCTTGCTCTGGCCTTGAGAGTTGTAGGACCTCCCAGTGCTGTTTCCAACACTCTGATTGTTCATGGAGTTTTCAGGAGCTTCATCATCGGCTTTTCTTTTGCCACTTAAGGCAGTCTTCTCTGTGGCTTTTGCAGGAAGTGTACCCTTCTCAACTTCCTGATCAGTAAGCTTGTGAGCCAAGCGGATGGCTTGCTGCACGGTTGCGGGGTTGCTGGCAGTCACTAGTCCCTTGATTTGAGGCGCGAGGCCTTCCAGATAACGCTCGATGCGTTTGAACTCAGCATCAACCATTGTGGGGCACAAGACCGCGTACTCATGGTAACGCGCAGTATATTGCTCAATTTCAGACCCAATCATTTTCAGATTCAAGAATTCGCCCTCTAACTTCTTCACTTGGTCACGGGGACAGTATTCCTCCATAATCAGCTCCTTAAACGCTTCCCATTGCATGTTATTAGCCGCATCAATCCCAATCATCTGGATTTCGGCATTCCACCAGGAGAGAGCAGCTCCCTCAAAGGTACCAGTAGCATATTTCACTTTGCTCTCAGCAGGGCAGTTGCACATAGAGAAGACCTTTTCAGATTTCTCGATCCACCTGAGGAGTCCTACCGCTCCTTCTTCGCCGGAAAACGTCATTGGCTTACAATCCATGAAGGACTTAAACGTGCAGTGATGGTGGTTTCCTGATGCAATAATAATTCGGGTTTTAAGTTTAAACAAGTTAAATATGATTTCGCTTCGTGCCTTAACCGGCATAATAATTACCCTGAGCGGCGTACGCAGCTTGGACGGCTGCCACAGCGGCTTGCACGTGTTCGTTGATCATAGCTTGTAGTTGCGCAGGCGTCATATTGATGTTGCTCCTTCCGTGTCCCCTTCCAGACATCTTGCTGGACAGTTAAAGTAGCCAGTGTTCAGTCACAGTTATATTCTATACATATCCCATAATATGTATATTAGCTAGTTCCCGTTATCCCACTATTAGTCCAGAAAAATTTTGTGCAAAATCGAGGCGCCGTCGGAGAACGTCGTAAGTCGTAAGTAGCTATCGCCGAAAGTCGGCTTTCCCCATAAAAGTCACCGTCGGCGTAGTCATCGTAGTAGAAATCAGGACGTAGCGTGTAGCATCGTTTCGTTGTCGCTTTCCCCCGAATAGTGTGCGTATTCGCGTTCGCGTTTCGTATTCGTGTGTGAAAATTTTCCTAAGGTTTTCCGTTAGACTCCCTAGACACGGTCTATATATATATTTATATATATATATATATATATATACATACGTACTAAGCTTTTACTTACACAGCAGAGCGAGTATCCCAGGTTGGCACGTAATTATTTTGGTTTTGAGAATTTGTTTGTTCGTTTGTAACTAAGGTTTTCAAGTTGCAGTTTCCAAATCGTTTTTCAAAAGTGATTCCAGTTCTCTGCAACCTATGGCTCTGATACCAATCTGTCACACCCCCAATTTAACCACTAACGGAGTTTATACCGTTAAGGGGTGCGAGCAAACCAGGACCACAACCATTAGTTACAAATACTAAACGAATCAGAGTAAAGTCCAAACATTAATAATAAAAACAATTTAACAGTACGCAGCGGAAAACATTGTCTTTAGCACTAACCACGTGCTTTACAAAATCAGTGTTTCAAATTCTCAATTAAGTTTAACTAAAAATAAAATGTCTTCGTGTGCCATGCCAACCCGATCCGGATACTCCTTAGCGATCTGCAAAAGTTTAAACCACGCAAGTGTCAACCTAACGGTTGGTGAGTTCACAGTGGGCTTGTCATGCAGTGGCCCGGTCTCATACATCATAATCGTGTAAACATATCCTTATGTACAGTTTAATTGTGGAAAGCAATGCTTAATGATAACCAAAATCATAGTATTGTGGTTTAGTAAAAGTATTGTCCGTAACCTTCGTTATCGGGTATGTACTAGTTTTGTATAGTTAAAGTGCTCAACCGATATCGCGGGTAGCTAATCCGTTGTTCCATGCACTAAGGAAGTTTGTACCAAAGCTGACCGATAATTGTAGGGGCAGCGCCTCCAGCTATTTTGTTTTGCGGACATATGTCATCGCGGCTTTGCCTCCCCCGTGTCCTCTCGGGATCACGGTCAGATAGGCTGATATTGTACCTCCGTGCACCTCCAGTGTCACGAGGCGGAGTTTGTCAAACTCCAGTAGATCTACCCAACATCCCCTCGCTTTACAATTAATGGCACAATTAAGTTGAGGACTTTTTCAGTTAAAAGGCAATCCTTAGAAATCATGTGATATCATGTGGTTTAGACTTTAACCTACACTAGCCATATTAAAACGGTTTACTTTGGGGGTTCTTATGAATCCCGAAAACATTTTTCAGTTTTCGTTTTAGAATTAGTTGTTTAAGTAATTCACAAGTGTTTCCCATAAAACACTTCAAGTTCATCAAGTAGGTGCATAGCACTCTAAGTTTTCAGTTTCATCAAGTAGTGCATAGCACTCATAAAGTTGTCAGCATTGTTTTTCATTAGGTTATTCAGTGTGTCCCAAACGGGCTCACAGTAAACGGATTAGTGACACTCACCTTGGGTTGCACTGCTACACTTGTTAATTAATCCAAGTATTGTTTGCTTAACGAAGACCTATGAACACGTTTAGGTCTTAAGTATTAGTTTTGTGTCTAATCTCTACTTAACGTCACTATGGTCCATAACATAGCACGTTGGACTATAACACGACATACCGACACACGACACCGATGGTTGATCATAAACAGGGGTTCATATAAATCAGAAATCAAACATGTTTCATCATAGTATATTCATATAAGTCATGGCATAACATTCAAGTAAATTGCACAAGTTTGGATTCTGGTCTCAGTTTCGCTAGCAGTTTCGCTAGGCAGTTTCGCTGTGTGCACGGGCAGCACTTTCGCTAGGCAATACCCGATGACACAGTTTCGCTAGGCTAGTTTCGCTCGAAACTGTTGGCACAGTTTCGCTAGCCTAGTTTCGCCCGAAACTGGTTTGAACTTTCGTTCAGGGAATTTCGCTCGGTAGTTTCGTTCGGACAGGTCTGGTTGGTTTACCCGGCGACACTACAGTTTCGCTACATAGTGTCGCTGGATGAAGATATACATATTTTCGCTACATAATTTCGCCCAGAGAACACACAGTGTCGCTGGTCGCGAAAAACTCACAAATCAGCCTAAAAATCAACCTAACAGCTTCCATATTTCATGTGATTCAATATTTAGCATGTATGATCATTTACCAACATAAAACAGTAAGCTTTAACACCTTAAACATGGATAATCATCATCAAATCACCAAAAACACATTTTAAACCTAAAATGACTAAAATGGCATAAATCTTCATTATGGATGGATTTCAAACGTAAAGTTGCAGACTTTATAACAGATCTAGCATCCCTAAACATTATCTCAGAAGCATACACGATTTCATGAAGGTTTGGTCATGCTTTAAAGTAAAACACATAGAAAACACATAGAAATGGTTTATGGGACTCACGGTTTGATCAAGGATCGATGAATGATCTTCACCAACAGAAGTGATGGCTGATCTTGGTGTGTCTTGGGGCTGGTCCAGAGATTTCAGGAGAGTGTGTGTGTTTTTGGAGAAAAGGTGCAAGAATGAGGCTTCTAGGGTTTTATAAAATATATATATCAGGGGCTAGTTTCGCTGGCCAAGCGAAACTGGCTCTGATCACGTGTGAGCCAACAGTCTGACTGCCGGGCGACATTATAGTTTCGCCCGGTAGTTTCGCTGGTAACCAAAAGTGGCTAATTTTACATTTTAAGCAAGATAAGTACAGTTCATGGATTGTCATGCTATTCACAATACTAAATCATGCATTTAAATCACATTGCACATAATAACTATAAGTAAATGAACACATAACACATATGGGCGGGTTTGGTGATCAACCATAGGTCGTGGACGTATTCGGCCTAGTTAAGCATTAGTTACTAAGTTAACACTTATAACGTAACTAACGGAATTGTCTAACGGAAGTTAACCTTGAAATTCTCGGATGTCACATCATCCCCTTGTAATTGGAATTTTCGTCCCGAAAATTATTCTTGCGTCATAGCGTTTGCAGCATCGGCTGTCGTTGCTGGGGAAAGAAAGCAAAAAGTTTTAGGGTCGCCACATCCTCCTCCTGTTAAAGGATTTAACAAAATAAGAAACTAAAAACAAGTTTAAATTGTATAACCCAACAACAATCAAGTTGGTACTCCCGTACACGCAGAGAAAGTCCGATGAGTTATCCGAAACACCAAGAAAAATAAAGCAGAACCTTATATGAACAACTATCAGGTTGGTCTTGTGGAGACGCAGAGATAGTCCGATCATTTAAGAAAATAAAGAAAATCAAACAAATTTAAATCTTTGCAAAATAAACACATGTATACACAGTGACTTCTCATTTTATTTTCACATATCTTTTTCTTAATATCTTGAAATATGCATCAAGATGTTTTCCACTAGGTGAAGCATCAGATTTAATGTGTATCACATTTGAATACTTTCTGATTTTTCGAGCCTACCTAGCACATCGAACAATGATTTTATGGCTTTTTACTTACTCTATCCGCAAATCAGAAACGTTAGCCAATGTACCATCATTTCCCAATGATCAATTTCTCAATTTTGATCTTTTTCATTTTTTTTATCTTTTGCATCGCCTTTTCTCCCACTAAAATGAAAAACTCTATTTTTGGATTTTTCATTTTAACAAAACAAGACACTATTTTTGGCTTTTGTCAATTTTCTCCCCCTAAACATATGTACAACTACCACTTGTAGAAATACGAAAAAGAAAGAAATTTGATCTTCCAAACACTGACACTTTTTAGTTTTAGCTTTGAAAAACACTTTGTCTTAAAAAATTTCTGTTGAAAGACGTTTTGAGAATGATAAAGCATTGAAACTCTAAATTATGCAAGTTCTTCGCTATTAGCAACACACGCATGATAGGTCTTCTTGAAGAAACCTGCAGACACCGGATAAACATTAGTAATTTTGGGATCGGCCCGAGTCAACAGCCTCGGGTCGCCCGGTGTCTTCAACATGGTCTTTGATAATTTTGGAAACAACTCGGGGTTTCCAGATCATGGGCGATTGAAAAATTTTCAATGAATCCACAAAATTATCATCTTGCGTCTTTGCCCAAGACGACTTACTTGTTGATTTAAACATAGTCGTTTGTGGTTCATCAAAAATATGACCATATAAATCCACATATTTAGCAGTTTTGTTCACATAGGAGTGAGTGCTCGCATTCGCAGGACACTAAGCAGCGAGATGTCCTGGTTTACGACATGCATAACACTTTATGTGAAAGACATTAAGAGAACTGCTACCCGAATTTGTTTCCAAAATTTATTTTTTTTCCAGAAAAATTCTTTGGTTTTCTACATTCTTTTTAAGAAACACATCTTGAAAACCAAAAGAATTTTCAGAACCAAATGAATAAAAAAACCATAAGATGAATCATACCTTGGAGGTGAACTTCGTGGTGAATAGCATGAACGCAAAAAGATGTAAGGACCGATTTCACATCAAGAATCCCGATCGTGAGCAAGAATTAGGTGAGATGTGGAGACTGGATGATTAGAGTCTAGGATAAAACACAAAATATGATGATAAAGTCGAATGATTTCATATAACCGAATGATTACAATCTATAACAAATCACAACAATCATCATAACCCTCATGAATCTTCCATGGTCATCTTGGGTTGAGCTCAAACCCAAGATGAGACTCTCTCTCTCTCTCTCTCTAGAAGTGTAGATCACAATGTATTCTTCGGTTGAATGCTTCGGTAAATAGATTTGATGGCGTCAGTCACATAAATTTTAGTTCCAACATATTCCCCCTTGATTGATGCTTTTAAATCTGTTCAACTACTGAAGAATCGCTCTGCCGTACATCTTCAAGGAGAAACTGATAAACCTGCGACAATCTGTTGTAGAGATTCCCCCTCTGAATAAGCTTCTTCTATTCTCGAATCTCCAGTTGAGAGGCTGATGGTGCTTGTTGAGAGACTTTTGAATATCCATTCCGAGGCTTCTGATAGGATGAGCTGCCTTAGTTTTGGTAAGGCTGGTTACCTGCCACCTTTCTTCTGATAAGTCTGGTTACTTCCACCCAAGCTGACAGGAACATTCCAAGTTCTTGGTTTGGGACATTCACGTGCGAAGTGACCGAGCTCCTGGTAGTTGTAACACTGGGCCATAGACTTGTCAAATCCAATGTTGGTATTTAATGGAGGTTGAAATAGCTTTCTTCCATTCTTCCTGAATTTTTTTTTGGTCCTGGCTACAATCATACCCATTTTCCATTTTATATCAATCTCTTCAAGATCATCAACAGAAATTTGGTCAAGATTCTCTTGACAAACAGTCATTGTTTCAATGTTGCTGAACATTTGTGAGTTCATGCAAACCAGAAATGCATTGCATAAGTCCGGATCCATGCTAGTGTTGTTTGATGAAGCCGGTGCAGACCGTTGAACATAGTACCCAGATGGTGGCTGTTGAATATAATTCACATTAGAAGGTTGATGCGTGGTATGAGAGAGAAAGACATCAGTTGTAGTGGGAGTTGGTGCTGGAGCTGGAGTGACAGTAGGCAGAGATGAACCGGAGCAATTGGAAAGCTGATAATTTTCCTAATAAGTAGAAGCACCAAATGCAGCATTAGGAGCAGAGGAGGTTGAGCTCCTAGAAGTCACGTTGCCCATGAGTAACTTTCCACTACATTCAACTACTCTTACTTTATAGTCTCAAACTTTGTCTATCATATCCATGTAGTCAGTAGTGGTCAGATCAGTGCTTTCAATCAGATATGTGACACAGGAGGCAAATTCCTGAGGAAAAGAATGCCGAATTTTCCTGGTGATATCTCCAGAATCAGGTCAAACCTTATTAGTTGTCATCTCAGTGATGATTCTACAGAAGCGGTTGACATGAGTTTGAAACGACCTTCCAGCTCTGTGATTGAAAGTGTTAAAAGCTAACTTCAGTTTTTCAAGCCTTCTCTCCTTGGTAGCAGGATTGCCTTCATACTTTATCTCAAGACCAACCCATATCTCATGAGCCGAGGAGGCCTCATAGAACTGATGTAGCAGATCATCATTGATTGCCATCTTGATGCAACCCAATGCACGCTTGTCAATCTTCAACTGTGCATGTTCAGCGGGTGTTAACTTGTCCAAAGGTTTTGGAATCCTCTTCTTTGGGATAGGTGGGTCAACAACAATAGTGGTAACTGTGGTAGCTTCCTCAACTTCAAACACAGCAGGACCATCCATAATTGAGGTCAACAAATCAAAGTCAAGATACTCCAGGAATGACAAAAACTTTCCCTTCCAATCATCAAAGTCACTCGCACCCATAAGTCTTGGAGGACAGTTGTGACTCTGCATGACGGGTGCAAACTGATTGCCTTCAGCTATTTTGGGAATGAGAAATACAAGTACTTATCAAAAATTGCTAATGGGTCGATCAGATTGAACGCTTGGTTCAAAAGGCTTGATTGCTTGTAGATTGCTTGAATTCACACAAATCCTACAACACAAACATTAATAAACCTAATTAGTCATAACAAATGAGATTTGACCAAAAATTTTGAAAAATCAATTTTCAAGATTTGGTCAAAATTTTGAACAGCTTTTTCTTAAGCGAATTCAAACTTCAAAAATAATGTTAACGAAATCTGTGTTTAAGGGCATCAATAGTCTCATAATTCATGTAGGATCATTTGATTCAACTGTCACGAACTCCAAAAACCACTGTAAATGACCTAATTTGATGGAATAGTGAACTTATGTGAAGAACACCAAAATCACGACTTTTTGCCTCTAAAATCTTGAAAACTTGATGTTTTTTTAGTGAAATCAGTGGCAAACATTTCGGTTTTAGGTATGTATAGCTCGCCATTCATCAAATTTAACAAAGATTCATCATAAAAACGATATTGAAAATTTTTGCTCAAGTACAGGAAGCATAATACGTAACCGTGTTCTTGACTAAACCCTAAAAATCGACCATAATACTTGAGATTTACGAAAATCTGAGCATAGCATTGTGTTCCTTAAGTGATTTCTACCAAGAATCAACTCAAGAATCAAGCAAAAACAGCCAAAATTGATAACTCAAATGAGATTTTCTTCATTTTTAAGAAATACCTCAAAAACTTGAAGAACAAGGCTCTGATACCATTTGTCAGGACCAATCTAAAGCTCATCAAACCCGTATCGTGTTCAACAATGTGCCTGAAGATCGGAAGAAGACGGGATGAATCAAGAGAATCTAGGATAATCTATAACAAGAAAGATGATAATCAAGTCGAATGATTTCATTAGTCGAATGATTACAACATAAGAAATCATGACAACACTCTCTCTCTAGAAATCCATAACTCTTTCTCTCTCTAGAATGGAAGCTCACACACTCTCAAGACTCATCATTCTAAAGAGTCATTCCCATGTGAATAGGGCACCCTCACTATATTTATAGTGAGGGTGACTAACTAGTGAAAACAATAAATGAACAAAATACAAATAAAAATCAAATAACATAAAATAATTATTAATTAAATCAATGTTGATTTAGTTAATCCGAAGCTTAACTCGTTCGCACCGATCTTCACTTGACTTTTACATTGACCGTTGACCTAAACAATTGACTTTTCTAGAAAACGGTCTTCGGTCCTTTCTCGCAAGCCTCAATCACCACAACCCGCGTCTCTGAATCATTTCACGATGGATTGTTCAGTCGAATGCTTCGGTAAACAGACTTGATGGTGTCAGTCACATAGATTTTTGTTCCAACATATTCCCCTTGACTGATGCTTTCAAATCTGTTCAACTTTTGAAGAACCGCTCTGTCATACATCTTCAATGAATAATTGATAAACCCGAAGCAATTTGTTATAGAAATTCCCCCTATGAATAAGCTTCTTCTGTTCTTGGTTCTCTAGTTAAGAGCCAAGTGTTGCAGTTCACTCGGTTCACACAGTCATGTAGAATACTAAGAATGCTGAACATCAAAGTCAAAACCGCAACAAATCAAATCAGATAAACCAATCAAACACTGAAAAGGCTTCAACTTCTGATAATCGAACCAATAATCCAGTTCCATAATAATTTCCCTTTTTCTCTAGATCCCTCTTAAAAACATCGGATGCAGAAGCAAAAAATCAGATGCGAAGAGTTGAACTGTCTCGCTCAGTTGCCTAGAGAAACCGGTGCAAAAATCCTGAAATCAGATAATCTTGCGGAAAACCGAAAGCCGGATGCTGATAGTTGTGAATGATCGATAAATACTGCACTTGTTCCACGTGACTGGGTTGGATAAAAATTAAACTGTCAAATCGGAGAAAAACTGAGATCCCAAGCGCAAAATAACAACAACAACCGGAGTCTTCGTAATTTTAGGCGAAGAAAAACGAGCTCAGAAAAATATTCCGATAAGATTTCTGAGAAATATCAGTGAAAATGGCGCGATCAGAAAAATTCCATTAATTTTCGTCAAGTAACGGCTCCTCGAGAGATTTAATCGGATAAATTCCAATAATAAACTAAGATTTGAGTTAATCCTGTTAGCCGACATCAGCGCTGCATCAGCTAAAACATAAACCGTGAGACAAAACGGAAATAGCTGCATAATTAACCGGATAATAAAGCTAACCCGACAGTGGTAGATAGCAAACGTGCGTCTGACGTCAATTAATGAGAACCCCAATAAATAAATAGACTAAATCCATGACCAATAAAAAATTTTCCGCAATTCCGTTGAGGCGTTATCATCGTTAATTTCGTAAAAGACTGATAGAAAAAATCCCCTCATTTAACGAAAAATGCTGAAATAATTATTAGTCTAATTAAATCTCCACAAGAGGAAGCACAATTCTTGTCTTGAGTTTTCCACCTATCAGAAAATTACCTTTAATCTGATCCAACGGTAGAAAAATGGTGATCCAAGGGCTGAAAAATGGTGGTCCATGTGTAGGTCAATCAACCAATCACGTTTAAGGAGCAAGGTTCAATCAACATACCAGATTGACAGGAAATTGACGGCTGTGACTTAAGATCCGTGTGGCGGGGGGGGGGGGGGTAACCAACAATAAGAGCGTGACACCTCAGGTCTCAACGGATCTCTTTGAGACAGTCCTGGTCCCACGCGCCAATCAGCAGCTAATAGGAGGTCAACAACAAATGCCAATTAACTTCTCTTTTTAAGCAACATAGCATTGTGTTCCCTGAGTGATTTCTACCAAGAATCAACTCAAGAATCAAGCAAAAACAGCCAAAATTGATAACTCAAATGAGATTTTCTTCATTATTGAGAAAAACCTCAAAAACTTGAAGAACAAGGCTCCGATACCATTTGTCGGGACCAATCTAAAGCTCATCAAACCCGTATCGTGTTCAACAATGTGCTTGAAGATCGGAAGAAGACGGGATGAATCAAGAGAATCTAGGATAATCTATAACAAGAAAGATGATAATCAAGTCGAATGATTTCATTAGTCGAATGATTACAACATAAGAAATCATGACAACTCTCTATCTCTAGAAATCCATAACTCTTTCTCTCTCTAGAATGGAAGCTCACACACTCTCAAGACTCATCATTCTAAAGAGTCATTCCCATGTGAATAGGGCACCCTCACTATATATATATAGTGAGGGTGACTAACTAGTGAAAACAATAAATGAACAAAATACAAATAAAAATCAAATAACATAAAATAATTATTAAGTAAATCAATGTTGATTTAATAAATTCGAAGCTTGACTCGTTCGCACCGATCTTCACTTGACTTTTACATTGACCGTTGACCTAAACAGTTGACTTTTCTAGAAAACGGTCTTCGGTCCAATCTCGCAAGCCTCGATCACCACAACCCGCGTCTCTGAATCATTCCATGATGGATTGTTCAGTCGAATGCTTCGGTAAACAGACTTGATGGCGTCAGTCACATAGATTTTTGTTCCAACATATTCTCCCTTGACTGATGCTTTCAAACTGTTCAACTTTTGAAGAACCGCTCTGTCATACATCTTCAATGAATAATTGATAAACCCGAAGCAATTTGTTGTAGAAATTCCCCCTCTGAATAAGCTTCTTGTGTTCTTGGTTCTCCAGTTAAGAGCCAAGTGTTGCAGTTCACTCGGTTCACACAGTCAGGTAGAATACTAAGAATGCTGAACATCAAAGTCAAAACCGCAACAAATCAAATCAGATAAACCAATCAAACACTGAAAAAGCTCCAACTTCTGATAATCGACCCAATAATCCAGTTCCATAATAATTTCCCTTTTTCTCTAGATCCCTCTTAAAACATCGGATGCGGAAGCAAAAAATCAGATGCAAAGAGTTGAACTGTCTCGCTCAGTTGCCTAGAGAAACCGGTGCAAAAATCCTGAAATCAGATAATCTTGCGAAGCACCGAAAGCCGGATGCTGACAGTTGTGAATGATCGATAAATACTGCACTTGTTCCACGTGACTGGGTTGGATAAAAATTCAACTGTCAAATCGGAGAAAAACTGAGATCCCAAGTGCAAAATAACAACAACCGGAGTCTTCGTAATTTTAGGCGAAGAAAAACGAGCTCGGAAAAATATTCCGTTCAGATTTCTGAGAAATATCGTTGAAAATGGGTTGCGATCAGAAATTCAATTCCATTAATTTTTCGTCAAGTAACGGCTCCTCGAGAGATTTAATCGGATAAATTCCAATAATAAACTAAGATTCCAGTTAATCCTGTTAGCCGACATTAGCGCTGCATCAGCTAGAACATAAACCGTGAGACAAAACGGAAATAGCTGTATAATTAACCGGATAATAAAGCTAACCCGACAGTGGTAGATAGCAAACGTGCGTCTGACGTCAATTAATGAGAACCCTAATAAATAAATAGACTAAATCCATGACCAATAAAAAATTTTCCGCAATTCCGTTGAGGCGTTATCATCGTTAATTTCGTAAGAGACTGATAGAAAAAATCCCCTCATTTAACGAAAAATGTTGAAATAATTATTAGTCTAATTAAATCTCCACAAGAGGAAGCACAATTCTTGTCTTGAGTTTTCCACCTATCAGAAAATTACCTTTAATCTGATCCAACGGTAGAAAAATGGTGATCCAAGGGCTGAAAAATGGTGGTCCATGTGTAGGTCAATCAACCAATCACGTTTAAGGAGCAAGGTTCAATCAACAGACCAGATTAAAAGGAAATTGACGGTTGTGACTTAAGATCCGTGTGGGGGGGGGGGGGGCGGTGACCAACAATAAGAGCGTGACAGCTCAGGTCTCAATGGATCTCTTTGAGACAGTCCTGGTCCCACGCGCCAATCAGCAGCTAATAGGAGGTCAACAGCAAATGCCAATTAACTTCTCTTTTTAAGCAACATAGCATTGCGTTCCCTGAGTGATTTCTACCAAGAATCAACTCAAGAATCAAGCAAAAACAGCTAAAATTGATAACTCAAATGATATTTTCTTCATTTTTGGGAAAAACCTCCAAAAACTTGAAGAACAAGGCTCTGATAACATTTGTAAGGACCGATTTCACATCAAGAATCCCGATCGTGAGGAAGATTAGATGAGATGTGGAGACTAAATGATGAGAATCTAGGATAAAACACAAAATATGATGATAAAGTCGAATGATTTCATATAACCGAATGATTACAATCAACAAGAAATCACAACAATCATCATAACCCTCATGAATCTTCCATGGTCATCTTGGGTTGAGCTCAAACCCAAGATGAGACTCTCTCTCTCTAGAAGTGTAGCTCACTCACTCAAAAGATCATTAATCATCTGATGGAGCACATGCACCTCTATTTAAAGGAGAGCCAATGTGCTCACTAGCCTACTAAGTAGCAAACACAAATACAATGAGCTAAATACAAATAAAATCAAATAACATAAATATTATTTAAATCAAAGTTGATTTAATTAATCTGAAGCTTGACTCGCTCAAACCGACAATCCGTTGACTTTTACGTTAACCGTTGACCCGAACGGATGACTTTTCGAGAAAACGTCTTCGGTCCATCCATGCAAGCCACGAGCATCACAACCCGTGTCTCTGAATCATATCACAAAGGATTCTTCAGTCGAATGCTTTGGTAAACAGATTTAATGGCGCCAGTCACATAAATTTTAGTTCCAACAGAAGATCCTCCAGAATAATAATGATCATTCTTTGATTTGAATACATTATGTTTCTTCTGTTTTGATTTGTTCTTTTGATCTGAAACATTTTCCTTCATCTTCTTCTGTTATGTTTGCTGAACTTGTTCTTCCTTAACTTCATAACCCAAGCCTTTGTGTTTGTAACCTGGAATCTTAGAAGACCCAGATAGAGAACTAGAAACACTCTTTTCATTAGCTGTTTTAGTAAATTTAGCTTTGATGTTCTTCATCTTGTTTTCAACAATCAATGATTTATTTGCTTCTGCTTCAGATGAAGTACTAGCAGACTTTTCAACCTTAACAAAGTTCTTCTCATCTTCCAAGAATGATGATTCAGAAACAAACTTTGTAGCTTGTCTAGCTTCAACTTTCTTCTTACTAGACTTTGATTTCTTCTTCTTTTCTTGAACAGGAGTTGCAAACTTTGAATAATCATACATTTTATCATTTGAATTGACCGGAGCAGATGAGAAATTTGATATGTCAACCGGTGCAGGAACTTTGTGTAAATCTGCTTCTTTCACACTAATCCTCACTCTTCTCCTGCCGGTATATGTAATTCAGAAATGTAGGAGACAAATTGCAATTCTTCACCTGTTTTTGTAAATCAAGAATCTTAACCTTCAACTCTAAAATCTTCACCTAAGCATCCAACAATTCTTTCTGAGAGATTGTTGTATTCAAATTTGAGTCTTCTTTTCAAGTCACATCCAAAAACTCTTCAGTAACTTTCTCCCATTTCTTCTTAAAATAACCAACATCTTTTGTTAAAATTTCGTTCTCTTCTCGAAAAAAGAACATTGTTATCTCAAATTTTTGAAATGTCTTCCTGAAGACGCATCACTTTCTTAGCAGCCTCAACATCAATTTGATTAGCTTTCTCGTATTTCTGTTGCACAAGATAACTTTTCGCAAACAAAGCTTCAAAGTCTTCAGCAGCTTCTTTAGCTTCAGATTTAGCTTTTTCACATTCTTCCAACAACTCCTTCTGCTCTTGCATCAAAACCTCATCGAGTTTTTCTAAATAAGCAGATCCTAGTTGTGTACACTCCAAATCAGCTTTTACAACTTTGAGTTCTTCAGTTTTAAATTGTTACCCTTCAACAAGGATTCAATTTTTCTGTTTGCAACAACACAATCTTTACATTGAAAACACTCTGCCTTTTGCTCTAGTGTACTTACTTCAGTAACATCTTTCTCAACTGTTTCACAGGAACTCGTGTAAGAATTAGAACCAATTACTTCTTCATCACTATGTACAATTTGGACAACAAACGCATATTCATCTGGAAAATCTGCAGCCCAATCATAAACTTTATCGGATGCTTGTGCATTTTTCTCAGAAGTAATAGCAGTTAAAACAATTTGATTAAAATTAGAAGTTCGTCCCCAATCATATTGTTTATCAACTCGAGAAACCAAAGGTGTTAGAGTAGATGTATTAGCTTCCTTTTGGTTGTTACATTCTAGCTAAATGTCTAAATTTTGAACACTTGAAACACTTAGCCTTTGATTTATCCAAACCCAGCTTGCCTTTTGGTATAATTTCCTTTTTACCAGTTTTGTGAAAAAATCTTCTTGCTCTTTCAGTTAACATAGCCATCTGCCATCCCATATCTAATTCATTTAGATGATCCTCATTAAACTGTCTCAAATTATCTTTTAACAACTCAACATCACCAATGTTACCGATTATGAATCCATAAGATGATGCTATTAAAGCAGATATTAATGCAACATGTTCATCAACTGTCTTAGCAGAAAATGTAGTCTGAGGTGATTGATTTGAAATTGTAAATTTACACCCTGGAGACTAACCATAATTCTCAGACTTTCCAGCAAGAAAAGCAGTAGTATGACCTTCACTGAAAATGTTTCACTTTTTACCATTGATGGTTGAATCATTTTCACCAAGATATGCTGATGGATTCTGTACTTGTGCGGGCATGGATCGGTTCACATTCAATTCCATATCTCTTGCTAGTATCTTTTCAATCAGACTGTTGAATGACAACCCTGAAATTTTTTTATCATTAGTGATCATCATCACATAATTTTCCCATCATTCAGGTAATGCCTCTACTAACTTCTTTTTCAACTCAGCTTCTTCCTTTTTGATGCTTACTAAAGTCATTTTACTCAGCAAATGTGAAAATCTATTAATGAGCTTTGAAATATCTTTATTTGGATAATGCTTGAAATTGTCAAACTCTTTCTTCAGAACCTTTTGCTTACTTTTCTTAAAATGATCATTACCCTCACATCATTTTTGTATTTCATCCCACAATTCTTTCGATGTAGTATAAGCAGAAAACTGATGTAATAGATCTTTGGGTAATGCCATGGTTAATGTTCCGTAAGCATTTTGTTCAGCTTGATAAGCTTTCTTTTGTTCAGCAGTCAGACTTCGTTGCAAAATTGGTCTTCCAGTATTACCAGTTGGATATTCATATTAATTAGTATAAGCCAACCAAAGATCGACATCATTCGTACCAACATATGCTTCGAATCTTTTTACCCAACTATGATAACCTTCCAATTTGAGCAACTATGGAACTTTCTGACTTGTTCAAATTTCGTTATCATAGTTAATAATAGCTTGCATCATGTTTTGAATCGCGGAAAAGGCTTGATAATTGCTCATTTTTATACCGAACGCAAAAACTTCAAACTCAAAAACGGGCGTCTTAAAAGCGGAATTTAGGTATCGAAACAGAGGGTACTAGCTGTTAGGCAAGTCAAAGTGTAGAGCTCGTCGAGACGGTTGTGTTGGCTGGTATTGGGTTCCGTAACTCCAAACAGAATTCAAGTTACGTCAGTTTTAGTGAACACCAATATTCTGTCGGCGTACTAATAAACATCCCAGTGGACCAATCTGTTGACCAGCGTACCAAATCATTTGACCGGACCAAACACTCAACATACCATAATTATCAGCGTACCAACGAATCTGGCGTACCAACTTGAACTCAGCGTACCATATTGGTATGTTGTAACTGCTCTGTACCATTGATGAAGATTGCCTAGCGTATCAACCAGCGGACCAAATGGTACGGCGTAACTACTGTGTACCAACTTTGAAGATTGCCTAGCGTACCAACAAATTCAACTAGCATACCATGACATTCAACTGGCGTACCAACACTGAATTTTCTGGATTTTCACGAATTTGAAGGTTTTGGACTGTAATTTGTAGCAGTAAGAAACGAAAACACACTAGGAACGTTTTGAAATCAATTTTAACATTTGAAACACTTGGATATGAGAAAATTTAATGAAAATTGACCAAAAACCCACTTTCTCTCTCTAGAAATCTCAAAAATCACAGAATTTGATCAGCAAATAGAACCAGAAAGCTCTGATACCATTTGTAAAGACATGGAGCGATGGATTGTTTGCTAATCTAGTGATTATGAGATGAATTCGATGACACGAAAAGTAAATACAATGAGATTGTATTGATTCAAGCTTAAGAGCACACACACAGTTACACACACAGAATATAGATAAATGACCAAGTGTTCTAGCATGCTAAATGAGTCAACCTATTTATAGGTGTTACTCATTAACTAGCGTATCATCCAACGTATCATCTTGGTAAGTTGGCCAGCGTACCATCATTGTTCGGACCATGGTACGTTGCCCTAAGACTCACACAAATGCTCTCACATAGATACAATACACGAGACACACTGTAGCATAGGAATATGTTCTGACAAAGGCATTTTCAGCCGAAAAAATAACATCTTTCAGTAGCCTCAATATCATGTTGATAGCTCAGGAAGGGCACTAGCTATAAGCATTGAAGATTGCACCAATTAAGTGAGAGTGGGGTCTTTGAATAGGGACACAACAACTAGTTGACTGTTCCTAATTTTCTCCCAACTTCAACAGAGAATGATTGAACACCTGCTTTCTTGAATGCAATGTTTCTGAATTCAACCAGAAGGCTTTCCGTTTCCTTAATTTTTTGGTTGTAGCTTACAGAGAGAGATATCAAAGTAGCAGTTGGTAATTTCTCCCCCAATTTGACAGGATCAGCTTCAACTGAATGAACCCTGCCTGAGTTTGAAGGAACTGCTCCAACCTGTGTAGGAGCACCTTGAGCATTGAATAAAGATGTAACAGTGACATTGAGAGTGTCAGCCTGTTGTTGTAGAGACTTGTACATTGTCGTCAATTCAGGTAATATCTAACTGTCCTCAATTGGCTTTTTACCAGTATCCCTTGACATAACTAAGCTCTCAATCCGAGATTGACCAGGCCTAGTACCCATGGCTTCTTGGCACTGGGGATTCTCTTCATCTATTTTAACAACCCTTGGTTCCATTTAAGGATCCTCAGGTGCTGATTCAGAGAAGATTTCCACGGATTGGGTCTTATCTATGTTACTACTGATACCAAGGTTCAGTTGGGACACCTAGGCAGCAGCAGCCCATTCTGTATGAATCTCTTCAGTCCTACTGAGATTCACCTCCAAAGAGGAGTGGGGAATTAATGTAATAGGGTCCAAGTCCATCTGGATGTTCTAATGTAACGAGGTTGGTGAGTTAATAACACCATCATATGGACTAGGATTAAAAGCATTGTCACTCATAGGTGATAAGGAAAGTAGGGGGTGAGAACCTGCAGGATGGGGATTGTGCATCCTTGTCTAACGACTCCCCCTCAAATGAATGTTCGTCCGTAAGAGATAATCCCAATTTGGTTAACTTCCGCTTGGGCATTTTGCCTTTAGCGGGGCTAGAAGCTTGGGGTTGGTCAGTGGGCATAGGTGGAGGAGACCTAGCAACCACATTTCTCTGTCTTTGGAAAATGACAGGTGGGGATTCAGAGGATGAGTGGGAAGTGGTTGTTGTTTTTGCGGTATACTTCCTCTTCTTGGATGAGTAAGTTTGAAGGGTAGAGGAAGTTGGGATTGATGTGGGCTCAGGGACTATTGGGTTGATAGCCCTGTCATCATGAGCAGGTTGATCAGTTGCAGCAATAGTTTCCGTTTGAACCTCAGCATTAAAAGGTTCAGCAGGAAACTGCCTCGGAGTAGGTAAGGGCTGGTCAGTGTCCCTACCGAGAAAGGCTGACTTGTTAAGAGCCAGGTTTGAAAAAGTCTTCTCATTGAGAAGTTTTTGATGCGAAATTGTTCCACCCAAAGTGATTTGGGGGTACTCTTCTTTGAGAATACAAGTAAGAAACCTAGGATACATGTAAAAATAGGATGGTGTGGCATTTATTTTTAGGTCATAAAAAATTAATTTAGAAAAGTTAAAATTTTTCACCCTGTACCACTGCATAAAATGCTGATGCTTATTCAGCGGCATGTTTATCGAAACACCCTTTCTTTGGAGTGAGGCACCCCAAAATTATGTGAGCAAGAAATCTCCACTTGTATGGAAGTTGCCCTTTCTTAATTGTTTTGCTTGTGGGAGAACCGACGTTGCCAATGGCTCTGAACAGTGGCAGGTACTTCTTTGAATCCACCATTACATATCCATCTTCATCCTTCAGTTTCAAGACTTTTCGAACCTTTTCTTCATCAATTTCCACCTTGTGCCTTGAACAGTTGACACAATGCTTTCTCCACCATCGCTATCTTCGAGTACTTGGGCGTTTGACCAGAATTCCTCCATTGTTTCTTCATAAATTACCGCTTCAACTGTCAGTGCGTGATGAAGATGGGAATTCTTTAGAAAATCTATCATCCCGGAGTAAACATCTGTTTTACTTGGTTTCTCGAGATAGGCCACCAGATTGTACTCCAAAAGGAACTTGGAATCACTGGCAGGCTTCTTGCCACTCGTGCTTGCTTTGGGAGGCATCGATTATTGGATTTATGAGAGAAATTGAACGGTTTTGTTGGAAGTTATGGAGAATTTCAAAGAAGTTTGGGTGTGGGGTTTGTGAGAAATGTGAAGAAAGAAGGTAATCTATGGCTTTTTACCTTTTTTGGGGGTGACGTGGAGGAGAGAGGTTTTAACGCAACCGTTCAATAACTGACGTGACCTGTGGTTAGGGGGTACAACCTCCTGAAGCATGTATTTATCCAAAAGGATATTAACTGAACCTCGGATATTTAATGGGTAATTCAATGAATATCCGCTTAAAAAGTTGTGCCTTCTGGGTAAATAAATATAAACTGACTTTGACCTTCTGACTCGGAAGTTCAAGCGGACCCCATTTTCTCCTTTATTTTAAAAACCATATTTATTCCGTTTGAACTTCAAGCAGATAATTTTTCCACTTGGAAGAATTGTTTTCAAAAAATTTCCCACAAATTATTACAAAGCATTTTTCCGGTTGATGTTCACCCGAAGATTTTCAAAAGTGATTTTCTCACAGGTTGAAGCGGAACTTGAAACTGAAAACCAAAACACATGATTTTGAAAATGACTTATATTAATTTTCATAGTTTGACAGAAGTTACTGACTATGAACAAAAATTGTTTCTGATTAACACAAAGATTTTCCTTTTCTTTTTCTTTTTGTATCAAGAGACGGACCCTTTTAAAAAATTCTTTATTAAGAGTTTCTGGAAACATTTAATCAAAGTTCATCATGCCAATGGCTGTAATGAGGTAGAAGAATCTTGCCTCATCAAAAGCTTTTGTAAATAAATCAGCTAATTGGTTATCTGTGTGAACTTCAAGAATTTTAATTAAATTTTTTCAGCACAGTCTCTAAGGAAATTATACCTAATGTTATTGTGCTTTGTTTTGGAATGCTTCACTGGGTTGTTGATGATTAAAATTGCACTGTTATTTTCAGCAAAGATGGGAGTCTCCATGAATGTGATTCCATAGTCTAGCATTTGATTTTGAATCCACAAGACTTGACCATAGCAGCTTGAAGCAGCAATATACTCAGCTTCAGCTGTAGAAGTAGAAACACAGGTTTGTTTCTTGCATTGCCATGAGATAAGTCTCTCCCCCAAAAACTGACATCAGCCTGAAGTTTATTTCTTGTCCAAATTGCAGCCACCATAATCACTATTAGTGAATGCTTTGAAGGTGAAATCAGAATTCTTTGGGTACCACAAGCCTAATTTAGGTTGACCCTTCAAATATCTAAATATCCTTTTAACTGCTAACATGTAGAATTCCTTTGGTGATGCTTGGTATCTAGCACATAGGCGAACACTGAACATAATGTCTGGCTTACATACTGTGAGATACATTAGTGATCCCGTCATTGCTCTAAAGATGCTCATCCACAGGTTCACCACTACAGTCACTTGAGAGCTTGTGGGATGTGGATATGGAGTTTTGGTGCTTGAAGCTGATTGCATATCAAAACATTTAAGCATATCTTGAATATATTTAGATTGGTTCAAGAAGATACCAGAGTCAGTTTGTTTCACTTGCAGCCCCAAAAAGAAACTGAGTTCTCACATTCAGCTAATCTCAAACTTGGCTTGCATAAGAGCTTCGAATTCTTTACAAAGAGCAGAATTGGAGGAACCAAAGATGATGTCATCCACATAAATTTGAACTATTAACATGTCTTTATCAACCTTTTTGATGAAAAGTGTTTTGTCAATTGCTCCTCTCCTATACCAATTCTCCAAGAGATAATTGGAAAGGGTTTCATACCAAGTCCTAGGAGCTTGTTTGAGACCATACAAAGCTTTGATCAGCTTACACACCTTGTTAGGATGGTGTGGGTCCTCAAAACCTGGAGGTTGACATACTAACAATTCTTGATCCAACAGCCCATAGAGAAAGGCACTCTTGACATCCATTTGAAACACTTGGAAGTTCTTGAATGCGGCATAAGCCAAAAAGATTCTGATGGCTTCAAGTCTTGCTACAAGAGCAAAAACTTCATCATAGTCAATTCCTTCCTCTTAAGTATACCATTGCACTACTAATCTTTCTTTGTTTTTCACCACTATTCCTCTGTCATCCTTCTTATTTCTAAACATCCATTTGGTACCAATTGGCTCTGCGCCCTTTGGCAAATCAACTAATACACATACCTTCTGTTTGTTGATCTGAAATAGTTCTTCCTGCATAGCTTCTACCCATTTGTTATCTTCTAAAGCTTCTGTTACCTTGGTAGGAACTTCGTGTGTCAGAAAGGCAGCATGCAAGCAAATGTTTGCATCAACAGACTTACTTCTTGTCAACACTGGTGCTGACATTTCTCCAATAACATTGTTGACTCTTCTATCTTGGAACATTGGGAATTCATGGCTTCTTCCATTAGTGGGAAAATTGAGTTGTGGAATTATCACATCAGATTCAATGTTACTAATGGGTTAGATGGGATGGGGTGTTGTGTTTAACTCTTGGGAACTAGGCATTGACTCATAGGATTCATGTTCAAAACTGAGCTCATTTGATGCCAAATCATTTGAGTTTGAAGGCTCAGTGATCCTAGAGTCAGAGTTCTCCAAAGACTCTGAACTGTCATTTTCCGGTTGAACTTGAGCCGGAGATTCAGTTGAGACAGGTTCCGTTTTAACTTGAACCGGTAGTTCTTCCACTTGATTTTGAACCGGAACAACATCTGCTTCAATTTGAATGACATCATAAGTATTGTTCACAACAGTTGGATTCAATGGCTTCATAGTGATAGAAGAAAAGAATGGAGGGTCAACTGAGAAATTCTTTGAGCTACTCCTCCAATGTTCATCAGCAGAAGTTTTGATTTCATGTTCCTGCACAGAATTACTAACAGGCTTCTCAACAGTTATGTAAGACAGTTGTTAGTGAATCAATATCATATAACCAAGTGGGCTGAGATTTAAAGTTGTCCTTTGATTTCTCATTAATGAACATATTTATTGTTTCTTCAACAACCTTAGTTCTCTTGTTGTATACTCTATATTCTTTTGACACACCAGAGTAACCAACAAAATATCCATCATCTGCCTTTTCCGCAAATTTTGGTAATAGCTCATTGGTTATCAAAATTGTAATAGGGCACCCAAAAGATTTAAAGAAATAAATGTTAGGTTTTCTATTTCTCCAAAGCTCATATGGTGTTTTATGCTTTCCCTTAACATTTAAAATTCTGTTTTGAACATAACAGGCAGCATTTACTGCTTCAGCCCACAAGATTACAGGAAGTTTACAATCAGCCAACATTGTCCTGGCAGCTTCAATCAAAGTTCTGTTTCTCCTTTTAGCAACTCCATTTTGTTGTGGAGTCCTGGGAGCACTGAACTGCCTGGTTATCCCCTTTTCTTCACAGAATGAATTTAGAACATGATTTTTAAATTCAGTGCCATTGTCACATCTGATTTTTTTGACCTTAAATTTTGGCTGATTTTCTATCTTGACAACAAGAGTTTTCAACAATTCAGCAGTTTCATCTTTTGTTTTTAGAAAGAAAACCCAAGTGTATCTATTGAAATCATCAATTATTACAAAACAATATGACTTTTTTCCCAAACTCATTGCCCTAGTTGGCCCAAATAAATCCATGAGTAGAAACTCTAAGGGTTGTGAGATAGAACTCTCAGCTTTTGGCTTGAAGGAAGACTTGTGTTGCTTACCCTTGAGGCAAAGTACATAGTGCTTAGAACAAGTAAATTGTTTAGTAGGAAGACCCTTGACTAAACAAAGATTGATAATTATGTTCATGTTCTTGTAATTTACATGTCCTAGCCTTATATGCCAGAGATCAGACTCATCAACTTAGGCTTTGGATATTAAACACGCAGTGCCACTGGTAGGTGCAGCAACTGACATATCTAATACATACAAACCTTCTTTCCTGGGTGCTCTCAGCAAAATCATTTCATTAGGAATTATTACCTCAGATTTAAGTATGGTTACCTCTTTCTCATTTAATAAGACATTTAACCTCTTGTCACACATTAGTGAGACACTAAGTAGGTTAAAGTTTAATGTACCAACAAGATTAACTCTATCAAAACTTACTAAACTATTATTAACATCTCTTCCAGCTAAGATGTACCCCTTGTTGCTTCCAAAGGCAATAGCTCCTCCATTGTATGTTTTTTGTTTTTTCTAGGATATTTTTATTTCCTGTCATGTGACTTGTGCATCCACTGTCAACGATCAATAGTCAATCTTGACTCTTATTCTGCACCTACACATGTCACAAATTTATTAGTTTTTGTAAGGGACCCAAGCCTTTGTGGTCTTGGGTCTTCCCAATGCATCATTATACTTGTACTATATCAGTACTAAAGTATTTAATATAGGTTTCTCAGTGAGCAAATCATCATTTTCAATGTCTAAGCTTTGGTAAGAACTGTGTTGATGAAATTTCTCACTTCCTATTTTTGATTTTCTTTCCAATGCTTTTCTTTCTCTAAACTCTCTAAACTTCCTCTGTTTGTTTGACTCAGTTTTTACAAAATCAATGGTTGGAAATTGGTTATGACTTGGAACTCTAGTTCTTTCTAGTTAAGAAAACTACTTGTGTGATGCAAAGCTATTTTTGACAAATTTTGCACTTTGAAGCGGAACAGTGGTACTTCCGCTTGAACTAGTCACAAATTTATTCTGACCAAAATTCTTTTCAGTTTGGAAAATATTGCGAGGATTGACTTTTCCTCTTGAAGGATTCCTCCTTCATTGACTTTCAAACACTTCATAATTTTCACTAAACTTCACAGATGGTCGTTGTTTCAAAGCATGACAGACCTGAAGTGAAAAACCGAGGTGGTGGGCAAATACCTTGGTTGCGGAAGCGGATTAGTTTCTCATGTGAAAGACTTGATGAGTGTATGTTTGAGAGAGAGTTAGTCATGGTTCTTTGAAGCTTGTCGAGGGTTCATGAACTCACCTAGTAAGTTCATGATACCCGGGAATGTGTGGGGTAGGTAAAATGTATTGTAAGGAAAAATAGAGCTTGGAAGATTTCCGGCTGAAATGCCAATTTTACTAGTTCCGGCTGAAGTTGAAGTTGAAGCGGAATTCACACTTCAAGCGGAACAGGCAGTTCAAGCGGAAAGAAGCAGTTTTGCTTCTTAGCGAATATTCCGGGTGAACTCGTTTATCCACCAGATAAAGAGTTCAACCTGACTTTTCCTGAGAAGTCTTTTCAGAAGTCCAATCCTGCAAAAGCTTCTCGTATGCTTCTAAATCAGATTCAAGCCGCTCTCCTAAAGTAGATTGTTGCTTCCAACACGCAAGTCATTCCGATTGTCGATGTTTATTCTTTTGGTAGTTTGTATTTGACTTTTATGTTTACGGTCTAGATTAGATCGCATGAGATCAATGGCTGTCATTGATCTCATTAGCACTATATATAGCATGTTATCTCTTAGTTTACATCACGGTTATCACTTGTAATAGTGTAGCTTTGAGTTAATGCAAATAGTGCCGAATATTCGATATTTCGTTGTCTTTACTATTCTGCAAATCAAGCATTTACATTATACAAGAGTTTAATATCGCTTAAGTAAAGTGAAATATAACTTTAATTCCGCAGGGTTATATTTGCAAGTAAAGGGCTTAGTTTTAGTTTATTCATAACTATTAACCATCCTACAAGTGGTATCAGAGCTTTGGCTCTCACTTTGAAGACTTTCTGTGCTTCAAAGTCGATACTTTACTTGCTTACTTTACAAGCTTTGTTGTTTTATCTTTCTAAATGTTTTTCAAAATGAGTGATTTCAGTTTAAGTTGCCCAAATGGCTCCTCCAACAAACCACCAATGTTCGCTCCTGATGACTTTGGTACCTGGAAAATCCTACAAGTGGTATCAGGATGGAAGGTTTTGTTAGGATTTTGGACCGTCGTATTTGGAAATCTTTCACTGAAGGACCCTACTCACCAATGGTTTCATCTGCTGATGATGCAGAAGTCAAGATACCTAAGCCATTAGATAAATATGTTGAATCTGACTACACTGCTCTTGAATTTGACCATAAGGCATATTGGACTCTACAGGCCGCACTTCCTAATTCCACTTTAAGTGGGTTTAAAGGATATAAAACTGCATTTGACCTGTGGAATGCCTTAAGTGAAATGTATGAAGGAACCAGTGAAGTAAAAGAAAACAAGAAAGATGTTTTAAAACAAAAGTATGAAAACTTTACTTTTAAATCTGGTGAAACAATGACAAACCAGTACTTGAGATTTGTCTCATTGCTTGATGAACTCCAAAAAGTGGATGTTAAACTAGAACAAGTAGATGTGAACAGAAAATTCCTACGTTCCCTGCCTTCTGTGTGGACAGTTTACACAGTAAGCATCAGGGAATGCAAGAATTTGAAAAATATGAGACTCAGTGAACTTCATGGCATACTCAGTGCTTATGAAATGGAACTAGATCTTAAACAAAGCTCATCTTCTGAATCAACTCAGTTGTTCTCATCTGCACTAGTAACCACTGATTTTAACAGTCAAAGGTCATCTAACTCATCATCATATTCCTCACCTATAGTTAGTTTCCCTGAGACACCAAGGTGTCAAGAGAACTTTTCAAACTCCTTTGAAAGTTCTCACAATGCTCATGTAGCAGCTGACTCTTATCAAGGTTTCATACCTGAAGATCTTGAATGCATAGGTGCTGATGATTTAGAAGAAATGGATATAATGACCCAACTTGCCATGGTTTCTGTAAGAGTTCAAAGGTTTTACAAAAGGACAGGTAGAACCTACAAGGGAGCAAAAGGTGCTCACATAGGCCTTGACAAAAGCAAAGTCAAATGCTACAACTGTCACCAACTTGGTCATTTTGCAAGAGAATGCTCTCAACCAAGAAGAGAAGGACAGAATCAGAACCATGCTCAAGGGAAAAATCATGGAGGAAGCAGTTCAAACAACAACAATTCTGGAAATAACTCAGGTTCACACCCCACCCCACCAAAGCCAACCGGAAGTCAAAATCACCAGAACGTGGTAGCTGCTGTTGCAAATCAAACATCATGTGTTGAATGGGAAGATTTCGTTGCTGAGTTTGAACCCATTAACCATGCTTTAATGGCCAAACAGGACTCCATCTCAGATCAGGTAAATTCTATCCCTGAGAAAGTCTTAGAGAATCTATGTAGCCCTGCCTGCATAGAACAAGTGGCAAAATATCGAAATCATAACACTGATTTAATTGATGAAGTTTCAAACTTAAATGAGTTAAAGGAATGTTTTAAGAAAACTGAATCATCATACATTTCAAAAATTGAAAACTTAACCAAAGAGTATGAACAGTTAAAACAAACCAACTCAGTGCTTGAAACACAGCTTGATGACTTGTTGTCAAAACTTGAGAAATCAAGAAATGAAACCAAAGATGCTAAGGCTGAGGTTGATGTTCTTGAGATCAAGCTGAAAGATGCTTTGTTTACTTGTGATAAATTTCAAACAGCAAACAAAAAGGCTGAAAAACTGTGGATGGGAGAGATGTATGGTAAAGCAGGTGTTGGCTATAATTCTGTTGAGCCACCAATTGAATACTCACCTGCAATCAAACCAATTGAAGCTTTAAAATCAGAATGTAAAGTTAGTCTCACAGTTGATGACATTTCATCACAATCCAGTTCTGAAAACACTGTTGAGTCTGAAAAAATTGATGTCACTGCTGCTAGCACATCTGCTTCAGCTGACCAATTAAACATTTTGAAACCATCAATTGCTGTTCCTCCACCAACTGTTTATGAACCTAAGGATTCAAAAGTTGGAGGAAAGCAACCTGAGCAACCAAAGGGAAGTCAAACTCAAAGGTTTGGTCAAGTAAACTTTAATCAAGTAACCAAAATTGAGTCTCCCAGGAAATTTGAAACCAAAATTGTTGAGTGCATGTGCTGTGGTGAACAAGGTCACCTAGCTGCTGTTTGTCAGTTTAACCCAATGAGTAAAGTTAAACCATTTCAAAAACCAAAACCTGTTTTGAAATCAAAGGCTGATTTTCAAAAGAAGCTCACAGGAAGAATCTCACCTGTAAAAAAACCACACTTTGAAGCATTTTGGATCTGAATCTAACAGAGTTTTAGTTGGTAACGACAGAAATGATAGTTTCACTGTTTTAAAGCAAAATCGTTCTCCGGTTGAAGTTCAAGCGGAACATTTTTCCGCTCGAACTCATGTTCAACCGGAAAATAAATTTCAACCCAGATCAGCTACTGCTCCAAAGCAGAGACCTCATATTCATTTTGCTGATGGGTTTGAACATTTTGAAGCTCAAGGAAGAAGAAACCCCTCCAGAGGAAAAGTCACCTCTAGAGAAAACTTTTCAAGAAACAGCAAACCCAATCAATTTGAAACCGTATTTGCTAATGGTTCAAGTGGAAATCATTATGTTCCACTTCAGGGGGGGGGGGGGGGAGTTTAAATCAAAACAAACATTTCCCTCAAAGATTTTCAAAATCACCTGAAAGGACTAAGTTGGTTAATCAAGAAAGTGAAAAACTCAAGAAACTAACCAACAAGCAAAGAAAGTTTAAAGAATATAGGGATAGGAAAATTGCTGCAAAAAGGAACACCAAAGATGAAAGGTCTAGTCAAACAAGTGCTCAGTATGAGAACTTCAGTTTGGACAATGATGATCTGCTGAATGAAGCTCTAGTAGTAAATACTCTAGTACTCAAAGAGTACAAGTATAATGATGCTTATGGCAGACCCAAGACCACTCAGGCTTGGGTCCCCCATAGAAATTAATCAATTCTGATATGTGCAGGTGCAAAATAAAGGCCAGAATAGCCTATGGGTAGTTGACAGTTGTTGCACTTGCCACATGACAGGGAATAAGCACATTCTGGAAAATACAAAAAGAATCAATGGAGGACCAGTTGCCTTTGGAAGCACAAAAGGCCATATCACAGCACAAGGTGATGTGACAAACGGACTGGTAAAATTTGACAGAGTCAATTTTGTTGATACATTGAATTTTAATTTGCTTAGTGTCTCACAAATGTGTGACAAGAACTTGAATTTAATGTTTAATGAGAGAGAGGCAATAGTTCTCAAACCTGGTGTTAAAATTCCTGATGAATTGATAATGCTTAAGGCACCTAGGAGAGATGGACTATACATTTTGGATATGTCAGTGGCTACACCTTCATGTGGCACTGCTTGCTTTGTATCCAAAGCCTCAGTTGACGAATCTGATCTTTAGCATAGGAGGTTAGGTCATGTGAACTACAAGAACATGAACAGAATTGTAAATTTAGGCTTGGTTAAGGGTCTTCCTAACAAGCATTTTATATGTTCTGAAAACTGTGTGCCATGTCTCAAAGGCAAGCAACACAGAACCTCTTTTAAGCCAAAAGTTGAATCTTCAATCTCAAAACCTCTAGAGCTTTTGCACATGGACTTATTTGGTCCAACTAGAGTAATGAGTCTAGGAAAAAGGTCATACTGCTTTGTTATAATTGATGATTTTCCTAGATATACTTGGGTTTTCTTTCTCAAAACAAAAGATGAAACTGCTGAATTGTTGAAAACTCTTGTCATTAATTTAGAAAATCAATCCAATCTTAAAGTCAAAACAATCAGATGTGACAATGGCACAGAATTCAAAAATCATGTTCTGAATTCATTTTGTGAGGAAAATGGAATTTTGAGGCAATTTAGTGCTCCTAGAACTCCACAGCAAAACGGTGTTGCTGAAAGGAGAAATAGGACATTGATTGAAGCTGCCAGGTCAATGTTGGCAGACTCTAAGCTCCCTGTGATATTTTGGGCTGAAGCAGTGAACACTGCCTGCTATGTCCAAAACAGGATCTTAATTGTCAAGGGGAAGAATAAAACACCTTATGAGCTTTGGAGAAAAAGGAAGCCAAACATTTATTTCTTTAAGCCATTTGGTTGTTCTGTCACTATTTTAATAACCAATGAGTCTTTGCCTAAGTTTGCTGAAAAGGCAGATGAGGGTTATTTTGTTGGCTACTCTGGTGTGTCAAAGGCATTTAGAGTATACAACAAGAGAACTAAAATTGTTGAGGAAACCATAAATGTATCTTTCAATGAGAAATCTGCCAAAAATTTTAAATCTCAGCCAAGCTGGTTATTTGATATTGATGCACTAACCACTGCTTTCAACATAATTGTTGATAAGCCTGTGAGCTCTCTGGTGCAGGAACAAAACTTTAACAGGTCTGTTGATGAGCATTGGAAGAAAAATCAAACTGATAGTGAGAAGTCAATCTTCTTCTCTTCAATGAGTTCTCAACCTGTTTTCCCAAGGAATGACAAGAAACTGACTGAAATAATTCAAACTGAAGAAGAAATTGTTCCGCTTAAAGTTCAAGCTGAACATATTTCTCCGGTTCAAGTTCAACCGGAAAATCAAATTTCAGAAACTGAAAAGAATACTGAATCAGAGTCAAATGAAGCTGGAAACTCACATGATAACACATCAAATGAGCTCAATTCAGATCATCTGATCTACAGTTCAGATACTAATTCTCTTGAATCAGTTGGAGTTTCAGATCCCATGTCACAATTTGAAAATGTTGAGCTTGATCACAGACTTCCTCAGCTCAACATACCCTTAAATGGAAGAAGCCATGAATTTCCTATGTTCATTGATAGAAGAATCAACAGAGATCATCCAGCGGGAAATATTATTGGAGAAGCTTCAGCTCCAGTGCTAACCAAAAGTAGATCTGCAAATGCAAATATCTGTTTGCATGCTGCATTTTTGTCTCAAGAAGTACCCAAGAAGGTAGCAGATGCCTTAGAAGACAACAGCTGGGTAGAGGCAATGCAAGAAGAACTATTTCAGATAAACAAGCAAAAGGTTTGGGAACTGGTAGATCTGCCTGATGGAGCAGAACCAATTGGAACAAAATGGGTGTTCAGAAACAAGAAAGTTGACAGGGGAATTGTTATCAAGAATAAAGCAAGACTGGTTGTGCAAGGCTATGTACAGGAAGAAGGCATTGATTATGATGAAGTTTTTGCACCAGTAGCCAGGTTGGAAGCAATCAGAATCTTCCTAGCCTATGCTGCATTTAAAGACTTCCAAGTGTATCAAATGGATGTGAAAAGTGCTTTCCTGTATGGCCTCCTGGAACAAGAAGTTTATGTCAATCAACCTCCTGGTTTTGAAGACCCTCACCATCCGAACAAGGTATGCAAGCTAATCAAAGCTTTGTATGGTCTCAAACAAGCTCCTAGAACCTGGTATGAAACTCTTTCTAATTACCTTCTAGTGAATGGCTACAGGAGAGGAGCAATTGACAAAACCCTTTTTGTTAAAACTGTTGGTAATGACATGCTAATGGTACAAATTTATGTTGATGATATTATTTTTGGTTCATCTAACACTGTGTTGTGCAAGGAGTTTGAAACTTTGATGCAGTCAAAATTTGAAATGAGCTCCATGGGAGAACTAACCTTCTTCCTAGGGCTTCAAGTAAAGCAAACTGAAGAAGGAATCTTTCTGAATCAATCAAAGTATATCCAAGACATGCTGAAGAGATTCGACATGTTATCATGCTCAAGTGCCAAGACTCCCATCTCCACTTCCCACAAGTTAACCAGTGACTTAAGTGGAAAGCCAGTGGATGTGCACATGTATAGAGCAATGATAGGCTCTCTGATGTATCTTACAGCTAGTAGACCTGACATCATGTTCAGCGTTTGCTTATGTGCTAGATATCAATCTTCTCCAAAAGAGTCCCACATGCTTGCTGTTAAGAGAATTTTCAAATACCTAAAGGGGCAACCCAAGCTGGGTTTGTGGTATCCCAAGAACTCTGACTTCTCTTTCAAAGCATACACAGACAGTGATTATGGAGGATGTGATATAGATAAGAAATCAACATCAGGAGGATTTCAATTTCTAGGAGAAAGGCTTGTCTCTTGGCAATGCAAGAAGCAAACATGTGTTTCTACTTCAACTGCAGAGGCTGAGTACATTGCTGCCTCAAGTTGTTGCAGCCAAGTCCTTTGGATCCAAAATCAGATGCTTGATTATGGGATCACATTCATGGAGACTCCTATTCTTGCAGACAACAACAGTGCCATTTCCATCATCAACAATCCAGTAAAGCACTCCAAGACCAAACACATTGACATAAGGTATCATTATATTAGACATTGTGCTGAAAAGAATTTAATCAAATTATTTAAAGTTCACACTGATCATCAACTGGCAGATTTGTTTACAAAAGCTTTCGATGAGGCAAGATTTTTCTACCTCATCACAGCCATTGGGATGATGAACTTTGAATAAAACTTTTCACAACTTTAATAAAAGAAAGAGATGTGCTCAAGAGTCCGTCTCTTGATACAAAAAGAAAAAGAAAAAGAAAATCTCTTGTGTTAATTGAAGATTATTTCAGTTCATAGTCAATAACTGCTGTTAATACTATGAAAAATCGACACAAATTTTCAAAATTTATGTGTTTTGGATTTTCCGGTTCAAGTTCAGGTTCAACCTGAAAGAACAACTTTTGAAATTCACCGGGTGAACTTCAAACGGAAAAATGCTTTAAATTTGACGTGGAAACTTATTTTTGAAAACAATTCTTCCAAGCGGAAAACTTGTCCGCTTGAAGTTCAAACGGAAGAAATTTGGTTTTTAAAATAAAGGAGAAAATGGGTTCCGCTTGAACTTCTGGGTCAACAAAGTCAAGGAATCATTAATTACCCGGAATACACAATTTTCTAAGCGGATATTCATTTATTTTACCCATTGAATTTTTAACTGTTTAATTCCGAGGTTTCTAGTAAATTAACTTTTGGATAAGGGCATGCTTTAACCAGTTGTACTGTATAACCCCTAAAGCACCTATCCCATCCGTCAATGAACCGTCGATTTACAACCTCTCTCCTCCACGTCATCTCCGAAAAGGTAAAAAGCCCTAAATTACCGTCATTTTCCCCATTTCTCGCAACACGACTCAGAAATTACTCCCAAAACCCTCTCAAACCATCTCCGATTAACTTCCACAAAACCGTCGACATTCTCGAATTCCGTCAACAATGGCTCCGAAGGGAAAGGCTAGTGGCAAGAAGCCTGTTGGTGACTCAAAATTTCCGGTAGAACACAACCTGATGGCATATCTTGAACCACCATCCAAGACTGATATCTACAATGGAATGATCGAGTTCATCAAAAGTTCTCACCTCCATCATGCGCTTACTGTCGAAGCAGAAATCTTTGAAGAGGTGATGGAAGACTTTTGGGTTCACGCTAGGGTTACCGACGAGGCTAGCGGAAGTGGTAAAATCGTGTCAACTGTCCAAGGGAAGGAAGTTGAACTTGATGAAGCAAAGGTTCGAAGACTGTTGAAACTGAAGGATGAAGGTGGATACGGAGAGATAGATCAGAAAAGATATCTCCGTCTATTCAGAAACATTGGTTATGGTGGCTCCCTGCACAGCAAAACTATCAAGAAGGGGCAGTTACCATACAAGTGGAGATTTCTTGCACACACACTTCTGGTGTGTCTATCTCCAAAGAAGGGAGGTTTTGATGAGCTCTCCGGTGAGCAAGCCTCTGCCTTCTACGTTGTGGTCAAGGGTGAGAACTTTAATTTTTCCAAACAAATTTTTCAAGCCCTAAAATCCAATGTTCATTCTGAATATGTTTACCTGTATCCTAGATTTTTGACATATATTCTCAAAGAAGAGTACCCCCATATAGAATGGCTCGGTACAATTTTGCACCAAAAACTTCTGAATGAGAAAACTTTCTCAAACCTTGCTTTAAACAAATCTCCATTTCTTGGAAGGGATACTGACCACCCCTTACCAATTCCAAGGCAATTTCCTGATGAACCTGCTACAGTAGAGGTTCAACCGGAAATTGTAGGAGTGACTGAGCTCCCTGCTCATGATGACAGAGCTGTAGACCTAACAGTTTCTGATCCCACATCTGTCCCAGCTTCCTCTTCACTCATAGTTTTTCAATCCAAAAAGAGGAAAGCTCCCACAAACACTTCCACTGCCACCTCCTCATCAAACTCACCTCCTGTCATTTTTAAGAGACAGAGAAATGTGGTTACTAGGTCTCCTCCACCTAGCACCACCAACCAACCTGAAGCTTCAAGCCCCGTTCAAGGCAAAAAGCCTAAACGGAAACTGGTAAATTTGGGATTCTCTCTTAGGGATGAACCTTCTGTTGAGGGGGAGTCATTAGAAGCAGATGTAGCTTCCCCATCTGAAAATTTTTCACCCCTGCAACCCCTGTCACCTAGGAGTGACAGTGCTCTCAATCTTGGCTTAAATGAAGGTGTTATTAACTCACCTGCTACATTACATGAGAACATCCTGATAAGCCAGGACACTGTAGCACTGCAACCCCACTCCTCACCGGAGGTGAATCTCAGTGGTTCTGAAGAGATTCATGCAGAAAGGGCTGCTGCTGCCCAAGTATCCCAACTGGAGCTTGGTGTCAGCAGTAACATCAATAAGACCCAATCTGCGGCAATCTTCTCTGAATCAGCACCCGGAAGTCCTTCATTGGAACCCAGGGTTGTTGAAACAGCAGAAGAGAATCCCAGGTGCCAAGAAGCCATGGGTACCAATGCTGATCAATCTAGGATTGATAGTTTGGTTATTTCCAAGGATACTGGCAAAAAGCCAGTTGAGGATAGTCTTACACTACCTGAATTGACGAAACTGTACTGATGTGCTCGGAACGTATCTAAAAATGCTATTAAACCTAGACCTAAACCTAGACCTAGACACACCTAATTTTACCGAAAATACCTAAACTAAACCGAACCCTAAGGCAAGTGTACCTATCGGATAGTAGAATAGCTAAGGCAAGACCGGGAATATCGAACCCTAAGGACACTCTAAAGACAAAGACTTAACCTAGACCTAGAAAACGGAAATACTGAGTAATTTTGGATTTTGATTTTAGATTTGATTTGAATTAAAATTAACTAACGCAACCAACAAACGGATAGCAGGAAAACTCAGGAAACAATCAGATACGAGAAAGACACCACCTAGACCTACAATCCCAACCAACACCTACAACTTCATCTGGCTATGACAACTCTGATGGTAGCTAATTCACCTCTCAAGTTCTTCTTAGCAAATGTTCCTAACGTTCGGACAGGAGTTCACCTTTCGGGTACATCCGACCTCAACTAGACCTAACCACCCTCGAAACAATCGTAGGCACCTTAAGCTAGCAGGAACTACCACTAATCAACACAACTGACACGGAATAGCAAGCTAACTAATTTCCTAGGGCATCCCTCTCCCGATGGCAATGTAATCCTAATCCACTAGTCAACCCGACTATCCGACCTAGCTATCACCTTCCGGCTTGTCTAACTAGGGCAGCACACAAGAATCAGGGAATTCACTAAAATACTAAACTATGAAAATCAAGACAGATAATCAAATCAATCACAAACACACAGTCACGCAACCGATTACCCAACCCAAACCGAAAGACATTCGCAGGCTAAGCAGTTTAGTAAATCAATTAAAACCCTAACTCTAGTGGTCATATGCATATAATTATATCGACAATGGAATTGAATAGAAACATAACATCAATCAAGTTGTCAAAAACCAAACAAAGTTATAAATATCAGTAGTTCATCATAACGGTCTAGGCAGTGATAAATGCCTAGCCTACAATCATGTTCATAGCATAAGAACAAATAAAGTTTGAATCTTTAACAATAAACATAACTGAGTTTAAGAATTAAAACGAGAAACAAGAGAAACCGGATGATTTGATGATGAATTGTAATGTAGAATCGATCACCCGTTGATTCCCTTGCAGTTCCAGCCCTTCCTTGCCTCTGAATATCGCCTGAAATCGCCCCTCTGCCGTCTGGGAGTCGAGTTATGACGAATGGAACCCTAAAATCGACTTTTAAATCGCGAAACCTCCTTTTGCGGGTTTTGAGGCTGCAAGCGTATCGCTTGCTAATATATTCCCGCCAGGCGATACGCCTGGAGCTCATTACACGACAATTTAGTCGGGCAGAACTGACTTTGACTTTTGTTGACCAGCCACTCCGCGCGTATCGCTTAGAAACTATCCAGTCCCAGGCGATACGCCTGGGACATCTTGTTCAGCACTTGTCCTCTTCTTTTCTTCACTTCCTCCCATTTTTCTCTCGTGGCCTCGGGACTTTATTAAAAACCTACAAAACTCATAAAAACATAAACAAGACTCCAAAGACACTAACTTAGCTAAACACTACCAAAACAAATAGAAACCGACTTAAAATCGACTCAAATACATAAAAAAAGGCATAAGAAAACAGGATGTGTTTGCAACACATCAAATATCCCCACACTGACTCTTTTTTCGTCCTCGAAAAATACTGCAATGGAATCATAACCAAGAAATTGATTTCTAACACTCACAATTTCCAATTTAACATCCACCACACAATTCCACATTCCAAAACGTATTAACACACTTAACTACAATTGCCGATATTTCTATCCGACTAAACCCAACCACCAACCTTTTCTTTCGCCCCCATGTGTTTATAAAATTACCAGATATAAGTTCAGTCTACCTATGGATCCCACTAAAGAAAGCTCTAGTTCAACCTACTTAACACATTTCCCAAATTTATTCATTAATTAGCACTTAAGCACAAAATAAGACAATCAATTCCCAGTTTCTATCATTTTCCATTTAAAATGCAGCCAGAATCTCGGACATTTTTGAACTTTTTTTTTTTTTTGTTAAATTTTTATGACTCAATTAAACACACTAAAAGACTAAATACGAACGTATCCTATCCCCACACTTGAATCACACATTGCCCTCAATGTGGAATGGAACAAAAACAAATCAGAAATAAAATAAATAAAATAAAAGAAGTTGAAACGCGTTCACCTGAAAGTCCAGAGACTCAGCACATCGACCGCAGCGAACCACCACAAACTCGGTAAACAGAAATAATATAAATTCAAAAATTGAAAATTTTCTGACTTACCTCCTCCAGGCGTATCGCCTACAACCTTGCATCCCCCAGGCGATACGCCTGGAACTGCACACAACCGGCCCCGCTGCAAGATGCAAGCGTATCGCCTATAACCTACCAACCTCCAGGCGATACGCTTGGAACGTGATTTCCAGAGAATTTTTGGAATTTGACCCCAAAAATTTTCTATCTCTTTTCCTCTTCAGCAGGCCTTTGGTCGAAAAACTCAGTTCAGAACTGCATTTTTACCTGCACAACTCACATTCCTCAAGCTTGAATCTCCAGAATCACCTGCAAACACCAAAAACACAAAACCAAAAGACGCAACATACACAAAAACCAAAAATTGCAGAAAATTAAAACACAACTACACAATATACAAACCAGGTACTAATCAATCAGCACAAATCAGAAAAATAACCTCCCAAACCATCCGGAGGCTTCGATTTCACATCTTTACTCCCAAAACTACCGGGTTGCACCCGATTCCTATCCAACCAACCATCTACCAACTTCCTAGTCCATAAAGCAACTAACTCTACTTCTCTCAACAACATCTTAACCTTCCAATGTTTGTATCTACCCGGAAGAAAACCAACTTTACCTAGAAAACTCAATTCCGGGTCATGTTTACTAACAACCACATGCGACCTCCCCACACTTGGTCTAAACTCAACCTCATCATCCAAACTACCTAAATCACCAAGTGTGGCTTTTCTATCTACCTCTTCAACCACCAATTCACTCTCTACACTCACCAACCTCTCGGGTTCTCCTAACGGGTCACAAATCTTATTCTTGTCATCTAAAATCTCTAACCCTCCGAGATCTTCCCCACACTCATTCACTATCACCACTTCATCCTCAACTACCTCACCTACCTTCTCAACTACCTCACCGGGTTCTCCTAATGGGTCAAAAATTTCAGTTAAATCAACTACTTCAACTAACCCCCCGGTGTCCTCCCCACACTCATTCTCTTCAAACTCATCACCATCCAACCGATTTCCTACAACCACAAGATCTATGAAGGAAACAAAAGTACCTATCAAACAAACCGACTCGGTGCCCCTATCCTCACGTCTACCCACTTCAAACACTACACTCTCATGGTCAACCCTCAAAGTAATCGTGCCCGCAAAAACATCAACTAGCGCCCGAGCGGTTCTAAGGAAAGGCCTACCTAAAATCAAAGGGCAACTAGCATCATATGCACAGTCAACTACCACAAAGTCTATAGGGAACAAAAATTTATCAATTTGAACTAGCACATTTTCCACTATTCCTTTGGGTCTAACAACCGACCTATCTGCTAAAGAAATGGTCATCCTAGTAGGTTCCAACTCACCTAATCCTAGGTGCATGAAAACAGAATATGGCATAACATTAATGGAGGCACCTAGATCAGCTAAGGCACATGTAACAGACAGATCACCAAAAGAGCACGGAATTGTAAAGGTCCCAGGATCAGTCAGTTTTTCAGGCAATTTATTTTGAACTACAGCAGAACAATTAGCATCAAGAGTGACATCCGAAAAATTTTCAAGCTTCTTCTTATTAGTTAACATATCTTTTAAAAATTTAGCATACTTAGGCATTTGTTTAATAACATCAGTAAAAGGCAAAGTGACCCTAAGTTGCTTAAGAAGCTCTAAGAACTGACTGTATTCACGTGCATTCTTCTGTTGAACCAACCTCTCAGGATAAGGCACCTGCTTCAAATCGTCCTCTGTGATTGGTTTACTTGCGAATCGCACTCTCTTCTTCTCTTTAACAGCCTCCCACTTCAGCGGCTTCTCTCTCACTACCTCAGCCTCGACATTTGGTGCGATACTTGCTGGCGTAACGCTCTCGTGCACCCTCCCGCCGGGCGTCTCCAACTCGATCTCCTCATCAACTGGCTCTTCCTCTACTTCTGACGGCGATGGACTCTGGACAACTCTCCCGCTCCTAGTGGTGATGGCATACACATTGGCATTGGGGTTCTTATAAGTACTACCAGAAAACTGACCCCCACGGGAATTGAGCTCCTTCAGCTGCTTCGCAATGTCACCGACTGACCTCTGCAAATCAAGGAATGAGGCTTGCTGGTTCCTCAATAAAGTATCATGCTCCGCCAGCTTCTTCTGTGTGGCCTCATCTCTCGCGTTCATCTGCTGCAAAATCTGCGTTTGGTTCATGACCAGTTCTGTAAGCTCCTTCACAATCGGCCCCTCGTTTCCTCCACCACTGTGATTATACCTCGGCTGAAAACCAGGTGGATTTCCTCCCTCTCGCCATCCTGAATTTTGGCCACTCCTCCACCCAGACTGGAACGAATTACCGAACTGGTTTCGGTTTCCAATGTAATCCACCTGCTCAGCGGGAGCAAGCGGGCAGTCTCGAGTGTCATGAGCGCCTCTGCACAGCTCACATTTGGCTTTGATGTGGAGTTTGATTTCTTCTAAGGTTTTGTAAATATTCTCTAACTCCCTAGGTGACATGGTTTCTGAGCCAATGTGATTAACACCCCGGGTAGATGTAGATGGTGCGAGTGATCTAGTCGGGGCCAAGGTGGCTCTCCGACCTCCGGGTGCCTGCTGTTCAGCAAGTGCGAAGCTCTCAAATAATGATTTGCATTCGTCAACAGTGAGCTTCTCCATCATATGCCCTCCAGCCGAAATATTGAAATCCTTCTGAACAAAATAAGGAAGTCCATTATAGAACTTTTCTATGATCGCCCAGTCCGTCAACCCGTGTTGCGGACATCTACTCAGAAGGGTGTTGAATCTCTCGTAAGCAACAGAGTAAGGCTCATCGGGGTCCATCTTGAAAGAGTGGATTTCCTCCCGAGTACGTGAAGCCTTGGCTGGAGGATGATACTTCTTCAGGAATTTCGCGGTCAGATCGTCCCAGGTGGCGATCGAATTCGGCGGAAGCGTCTCAAGCCACTCGGCGGCTCGAGACGTAAGGGAGAATGGAAATAAACGCAAGTAGATGATTTCGTTCGCGACTCCGGTGAGTCCGAATGTGTTGCAGATACGGATGAAGCGGGAGATATGCGTCGGTGCATCTTCGTCCTCACGTCCATGAAATTGAATGAAATGCGTCAAAGCGTTGATGACGTGGGACGGAACTTGCCAATTCGCGGTGTTGGCAATAGCAGGCTGTGCAATAGCAAACCGGGCCTCGGTGACTCCGGCGCTAGCCTGCTCGTGGACGGTGCGACGTGCCGCCATGGATGATAAATCGGGGAATGGAATGGGTTTGGTGTCGCGTGTGGTGTGTGTGGAAGAAGATGGTTTGGAGTGGGTGGTGGAGATGATGAATGCCTCTAGCTCGGTGCGTAGAAGGCGAAACCGTTCACGAATATCCGCGTCAGGATCAGAAAGTGGTGACAACTCAGGAGGACCTCGTGAACGGGTGTGTGGCATAAAATGAGGAAACTGACTCGAAGAAAACTAAGAAAAATTAAACCTAAGAACTAGACTCGAAAGTAGAAAATCCTAAGACTCTAGACACAGAAAACCCTAAAAGACTCAAAATTTCCTAACGACGACCTAAGTTAATCTTGCTATTGCCAAGTGTCCCCGGCAACGGCACCAAAAACTTGATGTGCTCGGAACGTATCTAAAAATGCTATTAAACCTAGACCTAAACCTAGACCTAGACACACCTAATTTTACCGAAAATACCTAAACTAAACCGAACCCTAAGGCAAGTGTACCTATCGGATAGTAGAATAGCTAAGGCAAGACCGGGAATATCGAACCCTAAGGACACTCTAAAGACAAAGACTTAACCTAGACCTAGAAAAAGGAAATACTGAGTAATTTTGGATTTTGATTTTAGATTTGATTTGAATTAAAATTAACTAACGCAACCAACAAACGGATAGCAGGAAAACTCAGGAAACAATCAGATACGAGAAAGACACCACCTAGACCTAGAATCCCAACCAACACCTACAACTTCATCTGGCTATGACAACTCTGATGGTAGCTAATTCACCTCTCAAGTTCTTCTTAGCAAATGTTCCTAACGTTCGGACAGGAGTTCACCTTTCGGGTACATCCAACCTCAACTAGACCTAACCACCCTCGAAACAATCTTAGGCACCTTAAGCTAGCAGGAACTACCACTAATCAACACAACTGACACGGAATAGCAAGCTAACTAATTTCCTAGGGCATCCCTCTCCCGATGGCAATGTAATCCTAATCCACTAGTCAACCCGACTATCCGACCTAGCTATCACCTTCCGGCTTGTCTAACTAGGGCAGCACACAAGAATCAGGGAATTCACTAAAATACTAAACTATGAAAATCAAGACAGATAATCAAATCAATCACAAACACACAGTCACGCAACCGATTACCCAACCCAAACCGAAAGACATTCGCAGGCTAAGCAGTTTAGTAAATCAATTAAAACCCCAACTCTAGTGGTCATATGCATACAATTATATCGACAATGGAATTGAATAGAAACATAACATCAATCAAGTTGTCAAAAACCAAACAAAGTTATAAATATCAGTAGTTCATCATAACGGTCTAGGCAGTGATAAATGCCTAGCCTACAATCATGTTCATAGCATAAGAACAAATAAAGTTTGAATCTTTAACAATAAACATAACTGAGTTTAAGAATTAAAACGAGAAACAAGAGAAACCGGATGATTTGATGATGAATTGTAATGTAGAATCGATCACCCGTTGATTCCCTTGCAGTTCCAGCCCTTCCTTGCCTCTGAATATCGCCTGAAATCGCCCCTCTGCCGTCTGGGAGTCGAGTTATGACGAATGGAACCCTAAAATCGACTTTTAAATCGCGAAACCTCCTTTTGCGGGTTTTGAGGCTGCAAGCGTATCGCTTGCTAATATATTCCCGCCAGGCGATACGCCTGGAGCTCATTACACGACAATTTAGTCGGGCAGAACCGACTTTGACTTTTGTTGACCAGCCACTCCGCGCGTATCGCTTAGAAACTATCCAGTCCCAGGCGATACGCCTGGGACATCTTGTTCAGCACTTGTCCTCTTCTTTTCTTCACTTCCTCCCATTTTTCTCTCGTGGCCTCGGGACTTTATTAAAAACCTACAAAACTCATAAAAACATAAACAAGACTCCAAAGACACTAACTTAGCTAAACACTACCAAAACAAATAGAAACCGACTCAAAATCGACTCAAATACATAAAAAAAGGCATAAGAAAATAGGATGTGTTTGCAACACATCATGTACCTTTCTCTGCAAGCACAGGTTGAAGCTCTTAACTCAACTGTTGCCAAATTGGTTCAAGCTGATCCTACTCCAACTGAAGCAGGTCCTTCAAACCCTACCAGAGATGCTGAAGAAGTTATTGCAACTGCTGAAGCTGATACTGTCAAATTGGGGGAGAAGTTACTGTCAAAACCTGTTATCACTGAAATCGAAGAGGTAGAAAGGATACCGGATGAAGTAAGAGCCACAGCTTGCCAAAAGATTGGCATAGAGCCTTTTTCTGTTGAAGAGAGTTGGGTGAATATGAAGTGCAGTCAACTGATTGCTATTTCTCCTTTTGAGGACCCCAACCTCACCGAGCTTGTTCAGTCGTCCATGCTGATTGCTGGTGCTCTCCCTGAGCACATCAACATGATCACAACACTTCTGACAGATGTTATTTTTCCGGCTGAAAGAGCCAGTGATCATGTTGTAGGCAATATTGCCTCCACCAGCAAGGCAGCAGCTGATATGGAAGAAAGTACTGCAACTGCAGCAGTTGGTACTATGACTGAAGGAGAAGGTGAAAGTTTGATTGGTGAAGATGAAGGAACTGAGGTACTGGAGATAACTGATAAAGAACCTGAAGTCACCCAACCTCAGGTGGTGACTGATGGTCAATTACTGGTTCAAGCGGAACTTCAACCGGAAGTTCAACCGGTAGTTCCAGGTGAAGGAGATCTGAATGTTCAACCGGAACAACAAATTCCAACCCAGGTGGATGTTCAAGGTCCTAGCTCCTCAATATTTGGGACTGTTGAAACACCTGTGGTTCAACCGGAAGAACAAAGAAATGAAGAAGCTGAGGATGTGGCTAGATCACTGATAGCCTTAAGGAGTTCAGAGACAGTTCTAACTGAGGAACCTGTTCAAGCTGATATAGCTAGAACCCTTCAACAGGTAACTCAAACTCCTGAAGCTGAGGCTATAGTGAAAATGGTTGAAGATGCCAGAAGGGTTGCTGAGGATGAGAGAATAGCCAGAGAGCTCCAAGAAGAATTTGATCTATACATGCAAAACAATGTGTTTGAAAACCTTCTTGAAGAAGCAAAGACCAGGTCTTTCAACTGGAGGTTAAAGGATTATGATTTGGATACAATGTCTGAAGCTAATAGGCAGAGGTTAATTGCTATTGCCTCTCAATTGCCTACCAAGCTGGTAAAGAATGATGAAAATTACCATCTGTTGAAAGAGATTAAGAGGGCTCTTGTGATTAGAAATTTGATGAAAGAGGAAGAGCTAGCTCAGATGCAGGTTAGAGGACTTTGTAGCTTGCTTGACAAAGTATTTTATGAGCTAAAAGGAGAAATTGCTGCTGTCAATCCTAACCTGGTGATGCCTTCACCATCAGAGCTGGTCTCAGGTACAATAACTGCTAATGTTAAACCTGAAATTGATGATATTGCAGATATACCACCTCCACCTTCATTTATCTACAATCCAAACCCAATGCCTACAACAGCTTCATCCATTCTACAGTCACTTCCCATCATACCTTACAAACCTCCACATATCCCCAAGAAGCTTGCTGCTAAACTTGCCAATCCTAAGTTTAGATCAGACAACTTTACACCCATCATTCCCTTTAAAAAGAAGCCTCCACCAACCATGGACTTCTCTGACATCTTTCCACCTACTCCACCCTCAAGCCCAACTCCTGAAGCCAATGAACCACCTCCAAAAACCACCCTACCTCCACTCACCATAAGAGAACCTTCTTCCACCACCACCACCAAACCTACTGAAACTCAACCAGGTCCCTCTTCATCTTCTGCCAAAGGCAAAAGGCCTATTGTGCAAGAATCTAATGGTAATTCTGATGAAGAGAGGGAAATTAAGAAGAGAAAGTTGATGCATGCCAGAAATAAAAGAAATCAAAAACAAATGAGAAGAGGCCCTCCCAGCAAAAGACGAATTGCTAGTTGGACAGTGGATGAAGCCACACTTGATTTCACTTTCACTATGGTCAGCGGCATAACTCAGGTGGTAAATGCTCGCAAGGCAACTTCCCAACTCACCCTGCAGCAAATGACTGACATCATTCTAAAGCTCAGAGAAATTATGAACCCTTCAAGAGCGGAGCACATGTTAAGGCTTTTAATTGAGCCTTCTGTGCTGGAATGTGGAATGCTCTATCGAAGCAATTTAGATGATGAATCAGCAGGAGAAGAAGAAGAGCCTACCAGTGAGATCAAATTTATCATTTGGGAAGAAGAGGAGAAGCTATTTTATGTTCATAGAGCTGATGGCACCTTTACAATCCATGAGTCCATTTCTGTTCAAGAAGAATGGAACGAAATGGACTGGGATTCAATTAAACATGTAAAGGTGACCAAAACAAACACCAAGGAGCTTTCTCAAAATCTTGATGCCAGCATCAGATCTTCTGACAAGTAGGTTGTGGAGAAGAATTTTTTTTTTCAGTACAAGTCAGTTTTGAAGATAAACATTGAAGACAATGAATAATTTGACAGCATCAGCTTAGGGGGAGATTGTAAGGAAAAATAGAGCTTGGAAGATTACCGGCTGAAATGCCAATTTTACTGGTTTCGGCTGAAGTTGAAGTTGAAGCGGAATTCACACTTCAAGCGGAACAGGCAGTTCAAGCGGAAAGAAGCAGTTTTGCTTCTTAGCGAATATTCCGGGTGAACTCGTTTATCCACCAGATAAAGAGTTCAACCTGACTTTTCCTGAGAAGTCTTTTCAGAAGTCCAATCCTGCAAAAGCTTCTCGTATGCTTCTAAATCAGATTCAAGCTGCTCTCCTAAAGTAGATTGTTGCTGCCAACACGCAAGTCATTCCGATTGTCGATGTTTATTCTTTTGGTAGTTTGTATTTGACTTTTATGTTTACGGTCTAGATTAGATCGCATGAGATTAATGGCTGTCATTGATCTCATTAGCACTATATATAGCATGTTATCTCTTAGTTTACATCACGGTTATCACTTGTAATAGTGTAGCTTTGAGTTAATGCAAATAGTGCCGAATATTCGATATTTCGTTGTCTTTACTATTCTGCAAATCAAGCATTTACATTATACAAGAGTTTAATATCGCTTAAGTAAAGTGAAATATAACTTTAATTCCGCAGGGTTATATTTGCAAGTAAAGGACTTAGTTTTAGTTTATTCATAACTATTAACGATCCTACAAGACCGAGGTGGTGGGCAAATACCTTGGTTGCGGAAGCGGATCGAGTCTTTGTGTAACTCGTTTTTGTAGAAACAAATGAACACCCGGATATGAACACGATGGTGTTTGAGATGTGATGATGATGATGAGCAAAGCTAGTGTAAACATGGATATATGAAGAACAAGATAGATAGATAAACAAGGTGGAATGATAGATAACTAAAGATAATCGAATGATTACATTTTACCTACCCCACACATTCCCGGGTATCATGAACTTACTAGGTGAGTTCATGAACCCTCGACAAGCTTCAAAGAACCATGACTAACTCTCTCTCAAACATACACTCATCAAGTCTTTCACATGAGAAAGACTTACTATATATACTACAAAACTCACTAAGGGCATAATAGTAAAACTACCAACTAGTGACAATATTTAAACAATAAATAATATTCACTAGAGCCATCTTCTTTAGTTGAGTCTTGTGTCTTGAGTTGTCATGTTCTTCACCGTGTTGTCGGGACGGTAGACGTTAAGTGGCCGTTGAGTATTAAACACATCTATCCAAATCTTGTTGGCTCGGTATCTCGATTCCCAACAATCTCCCCCTATTTGGTAGATGGTATACTCAACACTTGTGACATCGGTTCTTTGTATTCTTGCAACTTGGCTTCAAGAAAATCTTCATGTAGTTTCAAGTCTTTTGTTCTTTAATTCTCCTTTGTGAAGCTCCCCCTACAATAAACATCCTTCAACCCCCTGACCATGGGCTTGTAATGCATAGGGTGTTTACAAATTTCAACACAATGGCAATATACTTGAGGACTAAGTCATAACTCAAGTTGCCAAAATTGTTGAAAGTAAACAAGATAAAGGATCTATAAAAAACTCGAGAATTAAATCCACAATTCAACCGTCTTGAAATACTTGGCCGAATACCAAACCAATGCTTTGCACGAAGATAAACCACTTTTCTTTGCTTTCATTTGCTGAGTTGGTTGCAAAAAGTCTCTAAGATCATCACATCTTCTCCCCCTAGACTTATGCAACCCGTAGCAAACATAAAAGCGTGTTGTTGCAATCAAACACATCCATGTAGCACATCATAAACAAAATTCAGCCTTGCAATATCAACCGATGAATCTTCATAATCCAACAAATAATAGATCCCGTTCGTCTTCAACAAATCGACCCAAACTTGCGCATAGCTTTCATAACCGTTTTACTTCATAGTACGTCTGCCGTAAGAAGTAATCTTGATATAAAAACATAATTTAGGTGTACCTGAAATGTTTAAGACGAACCGTGTTCTCGAGAGAACGAATAATGTTGGAGAAAATAATGAAGTGGTTGATGTGGATCCTCATGGCTTCAATCTTGGTTGCTACTATGTGTTGACAACAAAAAAAATGTATAACAGTAGCTTACTGTTACATTATCATCCCAAATCTGTCAATAAATTTTCTTTATGTCTGATCTGCCCGAACGATTAAATTCTTTAACTCTTTAAACACCCAAAATAAAGAGTAGATAAGCAGGCCCAACCGGTCGACATATTAAGAAAATAGCATGGCCCATTCGGTCAATTTAAGATCAGCAGGCCCGTTCTCCTTTTAATGAGGAGAAACCCTAAGAAAGGAAAAGGCGCTGGAAACAGCCAAAGAGAAAGCGTGTACCACTTGTTTCTTCTCCAACTGCTGACCGAAAATAGAGATTCAGAAACCTCCTTAGCTCCTCTCAACCTCTTCTTCTTTCTTGCTGTCGAGATAAATCAAGGAACCGAAAACAGAAACCTAGCAACCATCGGCCCATCTCTCTGTCGATGTCGAACAGAGACCAAATAGAGATCGGCGACCTGGTATGGCTTTTTCCGGCGAGAGGAGGTTGAGCGCAAGTGAACTCGGCGACCTGTTGGCGAACTGAGACGGGATCCGGTCGAACCGAAGGCATCTCCGGTTGAACTTGACTTTTCCGCTTGAACACAACTTCCGGTCGAACTGGGATTTTCCGGTAGAAGTTCGTGGTTTCCGGTTGAAATCTTCAGTTCCGGTTGAACATCAAAACTTCCGCTTGAAGTTGGCTTCCGGTCGAAAACTCCGCTTGGACTGAGTTCCGTTCGAACTTTGAGTTTCCGGCCGAACTTTCCGGTTGAAGTCAAGAATCCGGTTCAAGTTCTCTTTCCGGTTGAAAACTGAAGTTTCGGTTGAACTTCATAGATCTGCTGTTCTTCCGTTTCACTTCAGATCTGGTTCCCATCTGTCATATTTCTGTTTGAGGTAGTTAGACCTGAACCAGAATCGTTTTTCTGTTTAAGACAGCAAATTCCGGCTGAGCCCCGTCACCGACTTCAACTTCGTCACTGTTGGTTTCACTTAAACCATGTAGTTGAACAGAAACCCAAAACAGTTAACAGATCTGCACCTAAACCAACTTGTCACCTTTGTCACCTTAAGAAACTCTAATATGGATATGTGAACATCAAGCTTGAACACGATTGACCCATATCGAAGTGTTTTTCTCGATCCCTTGACATCATCCTTGAACCGAACAGAAATGGGTACACAAACGATCTCGAGCAGCAGTCTCGTGTTTGTGTTTCTGAGTTCATCGTCTTCAAAAATTGAAACCTGTAACTCACTCAATATTTGTGTATATTTTTGTTCTTCTAAATTTTCAAGAGAGAGAGAGAGTGTCCAGGTTAACCTTGAAGAAAGTGAATGTGGGATAAGACATGTAGGTGGCTTGTGGCAGAAAAAGAAGTTGGATAAACGGATGACTTTACCTTTTGTGGAACTCAAGAAAAATAAAAAGCTTTAAAGCAAATTGAGTTTGACACACAAACTTTTGACTTTAACCAAAAATAGGTAGATAACCTTTTGTTATAAAAGTCAAATTGGTAAAAATGATAAAGTGGACAGAAAGTTGCAAATCTCGAATATACAAACCATGTGCAAGAGATTCTCTATTTTCTTTTTCTTTTAATATAATGCAAACATGATTTAATATAGGAGACTAAAATCAACAATAAGTTATGAAGATCTGGGTATGGGTTTTGAAGGAATATGTAAGCAAAAACCCACTTTGTATTTAACAAAGTTAAACACAAGAACCCAAACGAGTTTCTTCAAAAACTTGAGAATATTTGAATAAATAGATCTTGACTATTCTAATTAAGAAAAATTCAAAGACCTTTTTCAGCAACTTTGAAAGACATGGAGGGGATTCAAAATCTTTCTAAAAAGTTTACATCTCCATTTGTTTTTAAAAACAAGCATATGAACACAAAGTTGAGATATCAACCATGAGGTTGCATCATCTCGACCATGGCTCTGATGCCAATTGAAAAACCGAGGTGGTGGGCAAATACCTTGGTTGCGGAAGCGGATCGAGTCTTTGTGTAACTCGTTTTTGTAGAAACAAATGAACACCCGGATATGAACACGATGGTGTTTGAGATGTGATGATGATGATGAGCAAAGCTAGTGTAAACATGGATATATGAAGAACAAGATAGATAGATAAACAAGGTGGAATGATAGATAACTAAAGATAATCGAATGATTACATTTTACCTACCCCACACATTCCCGGGTATCATGAACTTACTAGGTGAGTTCATGAACCCTCGACAAGCTTCAAAGAACCATGACTAACTCTCTCTCAAACATACACTCATCAAGTCTTTCACATGAGAAAGACTTACTATATATACTACAAAACTCATTAAGGGCATAATAGTAAAACTACCAACTAGTGACAATATTTAAACAATAAATAATATTCACTAGAGCCATCTTCTTTAGTTGAGTCTTGTGTCTTGAGTTGTCATGTTCTTCACCGTGTTGTCGGGACGGTAGACGTTAAGTGGCCGTTGAGTATTAAACACATCTATCCAAATCTTGTTGGCTCGGTATCTCGATTCCCAACATGAAGTTTTTCCTGTTTTCCGGTTGAACTTGAGTTCGAACGAAGAATTGTTCCGCTTGAACTTCAGTCGGAGATTTTTTTTGCTTAAAAACTGAGAAAATTCCATTTCGTTCATTACCAATTAAAACCTGATTTGATTTTGACTCAATTAACTGTATGACTCTTAACAGGTGAAACTTTTCCTGTTAATTTCTTGGTCAGATTTTGACTCTTCATAGTTTTAGGGTTTACAGCTTGGTTTCTGTTCAGAGGGTTAAAATAGCAATCAGCTGCCAAATGACCCATTTTACCACAAACTATACACTCTGGAGATCTAAAAGATTCATAAGAGTTAGTGTATCTAGAGGATTTCTCATTTGTTTCTTGATAGAAAACAGTTCTACCAAAAATTTGACCTTTACCAGTTTTAACATTTTCAATATGTTTACCTCCAATTTCTGGATCTTTTGGTTCATAAAGGTGGGTGGAGGTACTTCAAGCCTTGGATTCAAAATTTTTGATTGATTAACTGCTACAGAGGTGCTTGCAACAGTGATTTCAGTTTTAACAATTTCACATTTTTCTTCAACAACTATTGCTTGAGCAATTTCATCAATAACTAGACTGACTATGCTTTCAGTTTTTAAGGCAGTAATTGGTTCAATTACGGGTAAGTAATCACTTGGTGGTTGGACAGAGTTGTAACCAATACCAGCTTTGCCATACATAGCACCTTTCCAAAGTTTTTCAGCCTTTTCATTTCCCTTTTGAAATTTATCACATGTGAATTGAGCTTCAGTTAGATTCACCTCAAGAGCACCCAAATTTGCCTTAGCATGTTTGGTCTCCTTTCTTGAGGTGTTTAGCTTGGAGATTAAGTCATCAATCTGAGTTTCTAGATTTGAATTTGTTTGTTTCAGCTTCTCAATTTCTTCATTTAAAGCAGTTACTTTTGAAATGTATGAATTTTCTGTCTTTCTAAAGCATTCTTTTAGTTATTTGAGGTTTAAAACTTGTTCTATTAACTTAGAGTTGAGGTTCCCGTATCTTTCCACTTGTTCAATACAAGCAGGAGAGCACATGTGTGTTTACACTTTCTCAGGAATAGAGTTTACTAGAGATGATGACTCTTCCTTGGCCATAAGTGCATGGTTGATTGGCTCAAATTCAACAATAACTTCTTCCGAGTCAACAAACTCCATTTGGTTAGCCACAACTGCTGTTGAGTTACTATTACTTCCACTTCCGCTTGGTTTTGGCGGTGTTGGTTGTGAGCTCGAGGAAACATTGGTTTTTTTGTTCTTGTAGTTGTTGTTGTAGTGATGATTGCTTCCTTAGCTCTTGGCTTGACCTTGGTCTGAAACTGACCTCCTTTTGTTGGATTAGAACATTCCCTTACAAAATGACCCAACTGGTGACAGTTGTAACACTTAACCTTGCTTTTGTCAAGACCAATAGGTGCATTCTTGGCTCCTTTGTAAGTTCTCCTATTACGTTTATAAAAACGTTGGGCTCTTACTGAGACCATGGAAAGTTATGTCAGAATGTCCATCTCCTCTAAGTTATCTGCACCAATACACTCTAGATCTTCACTTGTGAAGTTGGAGTGTGAATCAGTGAGTACAAAGACATGATGGTTGTTCTCAAAGTTATGAGACACATTTTCAGAAAAGTTTGAGCTTATGCTTCTTTGACCTTGAAAATCAGTTGTTACAAGTGTAGTTGATTGAGGCTGAGATGTTTCAGAGACTGAGTTTTGTTTAAGGTTTATCTCATCTCATAGGCACATAAGATACCGTGGAGTTCACTCAGTTTCATTTTTTTGACAGTCCACATTAAAGGTAGTGGCCTCATAATTTTTTTGTTAACATCAGCCAGTTCAAGAGTTAAGAGCTCTTTGAAGCTCATCAAGAATAGAGACAAAGCGAAGGTACTGGTTGGTCATGGTTTCACCAGCTTTGTAACTGAAATTTTCATACTTTTGTTTTAAAATGTCCTTTTTGTTCTATTTGACCTCACTTGTTGCTTCATACATCTCATTAAGAGCATTCCACAGTTCAAAAGTTGTTTTGTACCCCTTAAAACCAATGAGTATGGAGTTAGGTAGTGCTGCTTGCAATGTCCAGTAGGCCTTGAAGTTTGGCTCAAGTTGTTTGTGGTCTATGTCAGTAAATTTTTCAAGGGGTGTTGGAATGAAAACATTTTCATCTTCAGCAGATGGTACAGTTACAACAATGGGACCAACAGTCACTGACTTCCAAATACGGTGGTCTAAACTGCAAACAAACCCCTCCATACGGAGCTTCCATGTGTCAAAGTCCTCAGGGGTGAACATGGGTGGTTTGTTTGTGCTACCGTTTGAAGTTACTAAATTGAGATCGTTCATTTAGAAAAACTTCAAGAAAGAAAAGCTTGAAAAACAGTAAAGTAGACAAGTAAATATCAACTTTGAAGCACTTGAAGTCTTCAAAGTGAGAGCATGAGCTCTGATACCACTTGTAGGATCGAAATTCTTAACACCTAATTAAGATACAAGATTTACTTGTAAGATTAACCTTGCGGAATTAAGTTAAACTTCACTTTACTAAGATGATTAACACTTATGAATGATAGTTGTTTTTGCATGAATATAGTAACACACGAAGTAAAATATACTCGGCACTATTTGCATTAACTCAATAATATTACACAAGTCTTGTACAGCTTCAAGCGTACAAATGTTGAAGACGAGTTATGCTATATATAGTGCTAGAGAAATCAATGATAGCCATTGATTTCCATAAGGTCATCTAGATCGTTAAACATAAAAGTCAAACTTAGCTACCAAAAGAATAATCTTCGACATATGGAATATCTTGTGTGTGATCAGCAACAATCTACTCTGGGGGAGTGGCTTTGGCAGATAAGGAACCAACCAGGAAGCTTTTATAGGGATTAGACTACTGAAAAGACTTCTTAGGAAAACTCCGGTTGAACTCATTATCTGGTGGATAATCGAGTTCACCCGGAATATTCACAGCTGGACAAAACTTGCTTCTTCCGATTGAACTGCTTGTTCCGCTTGAACTCAACTTCAGACGGAACTACTCAAAATTGGCTTTCAGCCGGAATCACCAAATGTGATATTCCTTACACAAAATTCAAATAAATTTAAATACGAGGGTCGGGCCATTACACACACACACACATTTATATATATATATATATATATATTTAAAAACCCAAATTATCAAAATAATTTAAACTCGCGATTTGGAAGTAAATTGAAAATGCGAATTATCGGTTATAAAAAGACCGATTTCGACTTGTGTGTGGTGATCAAGGCTCTGATATCACTGTTAGGTTTCACAGTGATATGCGGGTTACCAGTTTTAGCTGTTGATTAACTATTAATTGTCTAAAACTAATTTTATATATTTACCAATCATCTATTCTAATAAAAGAATTTCTTTGAGCCTGATATAGCCTGACAAACAAATAAAAAGTTTAAGATTTCAGCAAACAGAACAATCCCATCCCCATAGTTAAATTGCACATTGCCCGCAATGTGCAAATTTTACAAAAAGAAAGCATTATGAAATCTAAAAATTTAAGGGATAAGAAAGATCACAGAGAGTTTCCTTTGTCGGATGAGCATGCCCATCAAGTGACCGCATTTCATGCCTCTTAGTGAAAGGACCGATTTCACTCGCAGAATCTAGACCATGAGCTCGAAGTAGATTAGATGCGGAGACAGGATAATGAGAATCTAGGATCATCAACAAGAAAAATGATAAAGTCGAATGATTTCATATAACCGAATGATTACAACCAAGAAATCACAACAACACATCATAACTCATGAATTTTCCATGGTCAACTTAGGTTGAGCTCAAACCGAAGATGAGACTCTCTCTAGAAGTGTAGCTCACACACTCAAAAGATCATCAATCTTACAAATGGAGCACACCACCCCTATTTATAGAGAGCCCATGTGCTCACTAGCCCACTAACTAGCAAGACACAAATACAATGAGCTAAGTACAAATAAAAACAACTAAAATAAATATTAATTAAATCAAAGTTGACTTTTATGTTAACCGTTGACCCGAACGGTTGACTTTTCCAGAAAACGTGTTCGGTCCAAACTTGCAAGTCTCGATCATCACAACCTGCGTCTCTGAATCATTTCATGATGGATTCTTCAGTCGAATGTTTCGGGGGGGGGGGGGGGTAAACAGATTTGATGGCGTCAGTCACATAGATTTTTGTTCCAACATATTCCCCCTGACTGATTCTTTCAAATCTATCAACTGCTGAAGAACCGCTCTGTCATACATCTTCAATGAGAAACTGATAAACCCAAGACAGTCTGTCGTAGAGATTCCCCCTCTGAATAAGCTTCTTCTATTCTCGTTTCTCCAGTTGAGAGCCAAGTGTTCCGCTCACTCGGTTCACACGATCGGGTACAATACTAAGAAAATGCCTAACCTCGGAGTCCAAACTACAACAAACCCAATCAGATAAATCAATCAATCACCGAAAATGCTCCAACTTCATATAATCGACCCGATAATCCAGTTCCATAATAATTCCCCCTGTTTCTGTAAATCTCTCCAAAAATAACCAGTCGGAAGCGTGAGTCTCGCTTGTTTGCCTAGAGAAACCGGATAAAAAATCTTGAAATCAGACAATCTCGCGAAAAACCAGAAGCCGAATGCTGACAGTTGTGAAAGATCCATAAATACTGCACTTGTTCCGCGTGACTAGGTTTGATGCAAAAATAAAGTGTCAAATCGGAGAAAACTAAGATCCCGAGCGCACTCGCAAAAATAATAATAACCGAAGTCTTCGTAATTTTGGGCGAAGAAAAACGAGCTCAGAAAAATATTGTGTGAAGATTTTTGAGTTAAACGGTGCAATTTGGAAAAATTCCATCAATTTTCGTCAAGAAACGGCCCTTAGTGAGATTTAACGGATAAATTCCCATATTTAACTGAGATTCCAGTTAATCCAGTTAGTTGACATCAGCGCTTCCTCAACTAAAAATAAAACCGTGAGAAAATATTTCTAAAATTTCGTTCGGGCGTTATCTGTCAGTGGTCGATAGGCAACATACTCGTGAAGTCAATAAACGAGAACCCCAATAAATAAAAGAAATAAATCCATGACCAATAAAATATTTCTAAAATTTCGTTCGGGCGTTATCTCCATTAATCTTCGCAAAAGACTGATAGAAAAAGCCCCGCATTTAACAAAAATGCTGAAAAAAATATTTAGTGGTATAAATCTCACTAAGAAAAAGCACAATCCTTGTTTTTGTTGAAGAACCAATCATATTTCATCTTTAAGAATGATCCAATGGCAGAAAATAAAGCTGATTAACGATCCAGATCAGGATCCTTGTAAAGTGGGATCAACCAACCGGAAAGCATCTGCGGAAGCACACTAGAATAATCTAACGGCTTGCATCAACTTGATCTAACGGTTGCGAAGGAAGGATCCGTGTGAAGTGAGTATGTGCCAATCAGAGCACATCAGCTCACTGGTTGACACATTCCTTAGCGAACTTCTCCCTTGTTTTTTTTCACCTTTTAAATTTGTCTAAGTCCTTGAGAAGTCCGCTAAGAACAATTCATGTTAGCGAACTTCTCATCTACACTTAGTATATTTGTCTTGGATTCGAAGTCTGCTAAGAAGGTTTTTGCCTTAGCGAACTTCTCCATTGACTTTTAATTCATTTGTCTTGCTTTTCATTTTATTTTTGAATTTCTGTGTTTGTGTATTTGGTTTTTCAAGCTTGTAAGTTTGCTAAGATGACTTTTAGTTCTTACCGAAGTTGAGTATCTCTTAGCGGACTTCACTATTAACTTAGAAATTTTTTGACTCATGTTCACTTTGGTCTTAGCGAACTAGTCACAAGTCTTAGCGGACTTAACTTACGCTTAGCGAACTACTATTGACCTTAGCGAACTAGGATGCTCTTTCCTTTAGTGAACTTGACCTCTTTTTTCTCTTAGCGTACTTGACTATTGTCCGATTGCTCTTAGCGGACTTAGGTTAAGGTTTAGCGAACTTGAATGAATCACTTGGATATTTTCCAAGTCCGCTTGATCTAAAAGTATAAAAAGGGGGCTCGGTCATTACTCAATATTGACTCACCCCTCTTCTTTTTGACGCTTAAAAACCTCCTCTGTGCGATCGATTTCTCTTTTTAATTTCTCAAATATGTTAAATACTTTGCATCTAGGGTTGATTCGCACACTCTACTTGCATTTACAGGTTCGATTTTTCAACGTACTTAGGTTAATTTTGATCTTGGTGAGGTTCATGAGCCGTGGGTGTGCGTATTCATTTTAAGGTTCTAATGTTGAAATTTTGATGATTAACAGGTTTATCTTGCTTATTCTTGTTTTAATACACTTGTGGACACGATTAAGGTATGTGAATCACACTTTGTCAATTTCTCTATTTGAATTCGAATGTGGTATGTACAGGGGGATCAGATGAACATGTTAGTACTTGATTTTTTTTTTAATTTCCTATAACAGTGGGTTAAGTTTGTTTTAGTTAATGGTTTGAATGTTGTAAATTGCCTACATTGTTTGTATCTATGCTATAAACTACAACCTCTGTTCTTATTAGGTACTTAGAGATTTTTTTTGGTTTTCTTAAATTTTGGAATTCGGTTGCTTAATTAGAATTCACAGTTACTGCTGCTGTCATGTTTTATGATTCGCAAAACTTATCAAGTAGATGTGCACATGAGTTCTAAGTTAACAACTTTGAAACACCATGATTATGACTTTGATTAAGGATTGACATTGAGACTTTCACATTGGCCGAATCTCACCTTGTCTCAAATTATGGTTCTTATTTTTTTGCTTATTCTTGGCTAATTGATGAATTGAGAACTTGAAACTGTTATTAAATTCTGTTTGAGCATATTCCTATGCTACATTGTGTCTCGTGTATTGTATCTAGTTTAGAGAGTTTGAATGAGTCATAGTTGCAACATACCAAGGTGTCGTACCAAATGGTATGCCGTACCAATTGGTACGTCCGTACCAAATGGTATGCCAGTTGGTACGCTGGTAAGTTGCTAACTATAAATAGTTCGGGTTAGAGAGAGTTCATGAGTTCTGTCATTTCTCCACTTCTTAACTGTGTGTCACTGAGTGTGTTTTTCTCTCTAGCTTGTATCTCTTTGTGAATCAATAAAGCAAAGCTTTATTCACATCCGTGTTCATTCTCGATTTACCAAATCATGCAGTAGTAAGATCTGTCTCCGTGGTTTTTACAAGTGGTTTCAGAGCAATCCAGGTTACTGTACTGTTGTGATTTGGACCACTTTCGAGTTTTTAGAGAGAGAAAGCTTGGGTTTGAGTCGTGTTTCATCAAATTTTCGCAATTCTGGGTGTTTCAAAGATCAAAAATGATTTCTGAGTGTTCCTAAAGTGATTTCGCATCTTCCTTATCTATATTCTAATCCAAAACATCAAAAATTCGAAAATTCAGTTGCATTTAGCGTGGTACGTAGCTGGTCCGGCCGAAGAACAGTTTGGTACGCCTCTGGTCCGCACGGCAATCTCCTTCGTGATTTTGGTACGCTAAATCTGGTCCGTAAGGCAATCTTCTTCGTGGTCCATGACGGTTACACACTGGTCCATTGATGGTTATTCCGTACCATTTTCTGTTCCGCTTCAAATTTTGGTACATTGAGGTTGTTTGGTCCGCTTCTGGTACGCGAATTGATTTGGTTAGCTGCCGGTACGTAGGAATTTTTGGTACGTTGATCAGAAGATTGGTACGCTGAAATCAGTTTTTGTCAAAAATCAAAATGAGTGAGATTTATGCATTATCAGCTGCTCAAACATCGTTGCAAGCAATGATGAATTATGATAATGAGATAGGAACAACACAAAAGGTTCCTAAGTTGCTACGATTGGAAGATTACTATAATTGGAGTAGTCGTTTTGAATCTTACATTTTTTCACAATATTTTGATTGTTGGATTCCAATTGAGAAAGAATATGAGCATCCGATGATAGGTCCCAACAAGCCAAAGATGATTAGTAGTTTTGATGCGGAGGAACTAAAACTCTTTTCCAGAGAAAAGAAAACATATAGTTATCTTACAATGGCTTTACCAAAAGATCTAATGCATCAATTTAAGCAACATACAACGGCTAAGGAACTATGGGATGCTATTGCTGAAAGATGTGAGGGAAACGATCAATACAAGAAGACTCGGAAGAAAGTATTAAAGAAGGAATTTGATAATTTTGGACATTGTGATAATGAAAAGGTGTCAAATTTGATTGCAAGGTTTTCACACTTGATCAATGATCTTGATGTTGTGGGGGTCAAGAAAGAGAGTGAAGAACTGAAAGAGAAGTTTCTGGAAGCATTACCCGAAAAGTGGGAAAACTATGTAATGATGTTGGCTAATGATTCAAGTTATACAAATTGGACAATCAATCAACTAACTAGCAAGTTACAAGCTCGAGAGATGGAATTGATAGTCAAGAAGTCAGCATCTCCTTCGATTCAAAATCCCGGATTGTATTTTGGAGAAAATGTTGCTACCGTGCATGCTAAAGCAAAGTCTCATTTTAGTTCAAGCATTAATCCACCCACAACGGCTTTTCTTGCTAGAACGTCTGAAAATACTGGTTATTCTTCGGGTTGCAGTTTTACTATTCCCGATAGATCATCAAGCAAGTCTACTGCTAATCAAGCTACTGAAGATCTAGCTGTATTGCTATCTGCTTTCATATCATCTTCATCTGGATCCATATTTAGTCAAATTGGTACTTATGGTATGTTTCCAGATGATTTAAGTCAGATGGATGATGATCAATTGCATGAGTTAGATTTGGAATGGCAATTTGCTACGCTTGTTCAAAGAGGAAAAAGATTTATGAAGAAACATGGAAAGCAATCTCTTTTTCAAGGAGGAAAATTTAGTTTAGATAAGTCGAAGCTTAAATGTTTCAAATGTTCTAAATTTGGATATTTTGCTCGAGAATGAAATCAATCATTATCTAATAAGTCTAATTCGGATAAGCATGGTCAAACTAAAGATGGAAAGGCTCTAGTAGCTGAGGGAGGCTATGATTGGGCTACAGATTTTCCAGATGAATCTGCATTTTTAGTTCACTCTCCAGAAAATTATGGATTGATGGCAAATTTTAAGGTTGAATCAAGTGGGTATGCATCTGAAATCAGTAAATCTGAACCAAGTGATTCTGAAGATAATGGTTATGAGTCAATTTCTGAATTTGGTGCTCAAAAGGATAGAAAAATTTGAGAATTGGTTCAAGAAAAAGAAGGGTTAATGGTTGAAAGGACAGAGAAGGAAGAAGAATTAGAAAGTTTCAAAAAGAAGTTTGAAGATTCTGATGAAATTCTAAAGATAAATGAGAAATTAGTCAAGGAAAAGAATGTTTTGATGGATGAGTTTGTAGAGCTTCAGACAAAATTGGATGAGCTGGTCAGTGCAGACAAAGAACAAATTTTGAAATTTCAAACTGAGAATGAAGAGTTGGTTAAAAGTGTTGAGAAGTGGGAGAGTGAAGCAAAAGATGTCATTGGTGATTTTGATGCTTTATTTCAGAAATCCACTGCGAAAGTCGAAGCGCTGAAGCAAGCTTATGATGAACTCAAGAAAGAGTTTGATGAAGTTACTGCTACAGAAAACCAACATCGATTGGTTCATTCTGAATTACAAGACAAAGTTATCAGTTTAAAAGAAGAAAATCAATTACTGATAAGAAATATTGAGATTCATGAGGGCAGGGTGAAGAAAATTACTCAAGAAGTGTATGATGCCCATGATCAGATGCGACAAGAGAAGTTTGTGTATAATAGAGCTTCGGAGCAATTGATTGATTCTGAAAAAGCGTTGGGGGAAACTCAAAAGAAAATATCTGATTTGAATGTTGAAGTATTGGATCTTAAAAGGCAACTAAACAATTTGAAGAATTCACATTCTTTCACAAGTTACTTGTGCAAAGATGAGAATTTCATAAAGGTTTTTGAAAGCGAAGAGCATAATCAAATTCCACATCCAGTCATTCAATCTGATGTTCTAGCTGATATTAATTTTTCTGATATAACTGGAGATTATTCTGAAAAATCTGGGAAGAAGGATTCTAAGGTTTTAAACAAGACAAGGGAAAAGGAGGAAAGTTTGATTGATAAATCTACACCAAAGTTTGTATCTGGTGGGTTTATATCTGATGAGGGAGTTGTTTCTGCAGGGAAACATATTGAAAAAGATGATAAATAATTGAATGAAGAACAAGTTGCTGCAAAATTGGTTGAAACCAACAAGTTGAAGGATATTAAAGCTTCATTCAATCAAGCTGCTAAATTTGGTCCTTCAAGTTCTCAAGTCGATTTAACTAAGCTACCGGGTTACAAACGTTCTGGTTTGGGTAGTGAAGGCAAGAAGTTTGAGAAGAAAAATCACAAAAATGTGTCAAAGAAGGTTAAGAAAGAAAAGAAAGACACTAGTTTGGATCAAATTTATCACCTGACTCAAGTATTCATTTCCACTATGGAAAAAGGGATTTGGAGGCAAACAAAAGAAGCAGGATTTATCTGAAAGTTCTCCAAAAGAATATTCATCTGGATCTAATTCTACACCTCAAAGCCTACATCTAACTGGGTGCATGCAAACAGGTTTCAAGTATTTGATGATATTTTTGATAATTCTGATTCTAATGATAGATGTGATACATTGAAGGGCAAACCACAATCTAAACGATCATATCGTTTGTGCTATCAATGTCGCCGAAAGGGGCATATGGCACAGGATTGTCCTGAAACTGTAAAAAGTTCATTTTCAAACAAATCTGCCAGAATTATTGATGAATCAGGCAAAATTTTTACTAAGTCTACACCATTCAAATCAAAATCTATAACGATTTTTTTTTTCAAATTTGATTCAAGTGTTGGTGGTTCATCATATGATGATGACTCGGTTAAAAATGAAAAGGCAAAAATGCAGTGGCAACCTAAAGTGGTTAGCACGGCTGCAACTGATTTTGTGGAAGACACTGGTCGACCAGAAGCTGTGTGCTTCGGGTCTTTTGAAGTCTAATTTTTAAAACCAGTGTGCAGGTTTCTTCAAGAAGACATGTTAGTGATTGTGAAGTTAAGTATTCAAGAAGTCACTGATAGTGGAGTCTCCTACTTAATTTAAATTAAATGCTTCATATTTCAAAACTGAAAGTTTTTTCTGAAAGCTTAAACTGAAAGGTATCGGTATCGATTGGTCAAATTTCTTTCTTTTATTTTTCCTATGTAGTTTAGGGGGAGAAAATTGAAAAACCAAAAATAGGGTCTTTGTGTTTTTGTTAAAATGAAAATCCAAAAATAGAGTTTTCATTTTAAGGGGGGAAACAGAAAATACAAAAACATTGAAAAACAGAAAATACAAAAACATTGAAAAATGAGAAATTGATCCGACATAATTGGAAAATGATGGTACATTGGCTTACTTGTCTGACTCATGGATAAAATAGATGAAAAAGCCATAAGATCATTACTCGATGTGCTTGGTAGGCTCGGCATTAAATTAGAAAGTATTCAGATGTGATAAACATACTAAATACTAATACTTGACCAAGTGGACAACATCTTGATGCATATCTCACGATATATCAAGAAAAAGATATGTGAAAAGAAAATGAGAAGTCACTGTGTATACATGTGTTCATTTTGCAAAAATTTAAACTTGTTTGATTTTCTTTATTTTGTCAAACGATCGGACTTTCTCTACGTGTCCACAAACCGACCTGATTGTTGTTCGTTTTACGTTCTGCTTTATTTTCTTTGGTGTTTCGTATAACTCATCGGACTTTCTCTGCGTGTACGGGAGTACCAACCTGATTTTTGTTGGGTTATACAATTTCAACTTGTTTTATTTTCTTATTTTGTTAAATCTGAGGGCTTATCTGCGTATCGAAAGATCGACCTTAAGGTAGACGATTTAACGTTCTTATTTCTTTTTGCATGGAACATAGTTGACTGTATCATAAATAAAATCATTCTGTGATTAAATCACAAATGAAATCACTAAGTGTGATAAGCAAATATATATCTGAGTATGTCTGATAGTGTGGGGTACACTGGTCAAAGCAATCTAATCAATACAATAACATATCCTGATGTTATGAGTATGATTGTGCCTGAGTTTAAGATGGACAAATTATACCAGCAATCGACATGACTTGTGTGCTGAATTAAATGAAATTGAAGTGTAGTTCAACATTATCATGACCAATATGATCCCAAGTTGTGATCTTTCTCGCAAAAGACAAAAATAGTATGTGATTCAGTATTTCATTTCTGTATTGCATTTATGTTTCATATCTGAAAATTCCAAAAAGATGTTAGGTGTGTTTTAGCATAAACTTAGAAAAATTAAAAACATTTTCGGTGTGTTTTGATATAAAGTTTCAAAAAGCCAAAAAGATTTTGTTTCTTATTTGTTTTCGACCGATCGATACAAGATACAAAATTGTGATTTCAAAATTATATCTTGGATTCTCGAAGAGAAGTTTTGCGCCAAGATTAATTTAAATTTCAAAAGAAAAAGAAAACCGTGTTTCTGTCTTCTGAAATTGCAGGTTATCTGTGTGACAAGACTCAAGCATGGTGAAAGGAGGAATATGTACTATCTTTCACAAATGGATCTTGAAGTTCAAAGATTGTTCAAGATTGATACAGCCATGCAAGCTCTAATTCTGACAAGTTTTCAAGTTGAAAATTGAACGCAACGATGCTAAAGATTGAAGATTGAAGTTTTGTTCGATAGATAGATAGCTATCTACAATACACGTTAAGGGGGAGTTTGTTAGAGCATATTCCTATGCTACGTTGTGTCTCGTGTATTGTATCTAGTTTAGAGAGTTTGAATTAGTCATAGTTGCAACATACCAAGGTGCCGTATCAAAGGGTACGCCGTACCAATTGGTACGTCCGTACCAAATGGTATGCGAGTTGGTACGCTGGTAAGTTGCTAACTATAAATAGTTCGGGTTAGAGAGAGTTCATGAGTTCTGTCATTTCTCCATTTCTTAACTGTGTGTAACTGAGTGTGTTTTTCTCTCTAGCTTGTATCTCTTTGTGAATCAATAAAGCAAAGCTTTATTTACATCCGTGTTCATTATCGATTTACCGAATCATGCAGTAGTAAGATCGGGATTCTTGATTGAAATCGGTCCTTACAAAAAGAAAATATAAACTACTTGCGGAAGCCTGGTAACTGCCCGTGTATCTACAAGAGTATTCTTGCAAGTTTGAACTTTCAAAATTACACAAGGCGAACGGCGATATTCAGCACCACTAGTACTAAAAGCAAAACTACTACTAACACTAATACAAAAATTCTAAAAACTAAAAGTTTGAATGAAAATGGGAGATATTTTGACCATCCTTTAGATGTCATCTTCAATGTTCAACCAATTGATTCAATCTTTCAATTTAGATGCCGATGGTAAGATGCCATGGAGCGCACCATATTTATTTATGGGTCTGCTGGCTAGAACCGCCGTCATGGGTCTAGAGGTTGTTGGGGGAGGGTGAGGCTCTCTTCATGCGTTTGTAGGCGAATTCCAGACCCGACTCGATGCATTTCGTTTACTGTATGTTTGCATCTGATTTCTTCTAACATCAAAAGTTACTTCCTTTTCGCCAAACTTTGAGCGTTAGAGTGTCGCTGCTCATGTCTAACACTTCCAGGGAGGTTGCTAGGAATGGACTTACTAGGATAAGTGGTACCTCCTTACCTTCCTTCACATCTATAATTACAAAGTCAGTGGGGAAGACGAACTCTCCTACCTTGACTAGGAGGTTCTCAGCGATTCCTGAAGGATACTTAACTGAACGATCAGCTAACTGGATACTCATCCTAGTAGGTGTTGGCGTTCCAAGGTTCGTTTATTGATACATCCAGGTTGGCATAAGGATGATGCTAGCTCTAAGGTTTGCGAGGGCGTTTGTAACTGAGATTCCACTGACGAAGCAGGGTATGGTGAAGCTGCCAGGATCCAGTTGTTTCTGGGGGATGGTGTTAGAAATAATGGTAGAACATTCTTCTCATGGGCTGATGACATCAAGTTCATCGATCTTCCTTTTATTAGTTAGGAAGTCCTTCATGAATTTTGTGTATTTAGGCATTTGTGAAAGAACTTCAATGAAATGGAGGTTGATGTGTAGCTGCTTCAACAGCTGTATGAATTTACTTAACTGTTCCTCATTTTTAATTTGGCCAATCTGCCTGGATATGGAACCTTTGGGCTCTTCGTGGCTTTTTCAACTGCTACCGGGGTAGGTAATTCTTTTTCTTGGGGAGGCAGGGTGATATATCAAATTATACATATTTTTATATTAAATATTTTTATATTTTAGGGTAAAACTAACTAACTATTAACAAAATAATACGTTATTGTTTCTTTTTTAGTTTTCCAGCTTGTTTAAGGTTAAAATCAGAAAACAAGGCAAAAATAAGGAAAAATGAAGAATTGTGATTTTTGGCCAAGAACATGGCATGTGCTTACCTAAGCACGACCCGTGCCCTACCGCAGCAATGCTCCAGACATGCTTTCTTCTAGAAACGGACAAGAACGACCCGAACCCCCGACTAACATGACCCGTGCTCCTGACCCTCAAAGATTCTACATAATTTTTGACAAGCACAGCCCGTGCCCTGATGAGCACGGCTCGTGCTTGTTGCGTCCCAGAATCCCAAGGGTGGTATTTACTCCAGTTAGCCACTTAGATGATGGATGAGAGTCCTGCAAAACCAAGAACACCATTATCCTTGACACGAAGGACCCTGAAGGGGGTCTTCGTGACCAAGCTCCAATGTCAGAGTAAGAGACGGCTTTTTGAGTGATAAGCGTAAGTAAGGAGAGTAGAGAGTGGAGAGTGACTTAGCCTTATCATTTTCCTTACACTTCTATTTATACTCGAAGATGTGCAGGTGCATGCAATGCTCGGGATGTGAAGCTTCATCTTGTGAAAGCTCGGGGTAAAGTGGCAAGGCCCTTCCGTGGCTGGGGAAGCCCTGATCCAGCTAGGCTATCCTTTTATGCCAATCCCGTCAGTGATCGCCGCTTCTAGAGGCCAACTATCATCCTTTTGGTTGGCAAGATACCCTACACCTTTTCTTAACTACATTTGCCTCCTCACACAAGCCCTTAAATAAATTGAGGCCATCCTGGGGTATATCCCATCAAGTTCCCCCTCGTTTCTTGTTTTTCGAGGATCAAGGTGAAGAACACAAGAGATTGTCTGTATGGGCCTCTTTTATCTTCTTCACATCTTAATCCTTTATCTTTCAGGACCTTTTTACCCTTCGGTTACCTTCACTTTTTTTTACCCTTTTTATAGTTGTAACCACATTTTGTGGTTGTGGGTAAACCGCTTATCACATCAGGCACGCGTCACTATGGTAGTTAATCTAGTATCCCGATGGTTTTCCATTTATCCCTTTATTATCAGAAAAGGGGGTAGGTAATCTTACTTAGTTTTTTCCAAAATTCTCTCTGCCGGCGACGCTCTGTACCTCTCTGCTACCTTGTTCTAGGCTAGTGTCGTTTTATGGTTTTAATGTATCGTTCTGGCCTGTCTTCGGTGGCTTCTAACCTCATCAAGGGTGAGCTTGTGGCCTTTATTAAGGAATTCGATATTCCGTTGTCTCTGAGCCCTAGACTTCCTTCGCCGAAGGAGCGTCCCAGGGCGGCTTCCGATCGGGTGACTATTTATACGTCGGCGTTTCGCCAGTGTAATGGTCGTCATCCTCTGTCGACCTTTTTTATTTCCGTTTTGAAAATCTATGCCTGTCATTTTTCTCAAATGCATCCTATCGGTTTCTGTAAGATTATTCATTTCGAAGTAGCCTGTTTAGCATTTGCTGGTCAGCCTTCCATTCCCTTGTTCCGTCAATTTTATAAATTTTGCTGGGATGTGGATTGGCATACTTTTGAGAAGCGTCATTCTCCTAAGTATCCTAGTTGTACCAATTACATGGTCAACTATGTTCATGATTGGCAAAATAGCTATTTTTTGTTTCTGATGATTTTGTTTTTGAGCCTCTACTCATTCTTCCATCTGGGACGGTCATAATTAATGCTCCAGCAAAGAGGGATATGATGCTAAGCTGCTCAAGCTTATGGCTGCTAACCCTTCCCCATGTAAAACTTTTGGGGAGGGGCTTCTTGTGTGTTGGCCGGTCTTAGCAAGAAGGGGCTTCCTGTGGGTCATCGTTTTGTTGTTTTGGAAGATGTCAAAGGTTTGTTTTTCTTTTGGGTAGTTTTTTTGCATAAGCTTCTATCCTTCATGCCTCTTATTGTTGTTTTTACTTCTGTAGAAACGAATCTGAAGAAGATTTTAAGTTCAGCCAGGAGAGGCTTTGATTTTACTGTTGTTCCTACTGGGAAGGGAACTCCTGGCACTTTAGGCTCCCGTGTTACGTTTGCTGATGACTCTGCTACTGCTATAGCAACTGCTTCTGACTCGATAAGTTCATCATCAAGTGCCAAACCTTCCAACCTTGAAGGTCTTTCTATCCATGAGAAGCAGTCGTCGAAGAAACGCCCGACCCCAAAGAATGAAGATGACATATCCAAGAAACCAACTCTCCGGTTAAACTTAAGAAGTGGGAGGAAAACAGTGGTATCTCCTTCTATGGAGACGCCTGTTTCAAATGCTGAATCTTCTGTTCCTTTTCCTTCCCTTACTTCTTCTGTTGTGAAGCTTAAACTTTCAGTTACTTCCACTAGTTCTACCCCGTTCTTTACTGAGTCAGTGGTGGTTACCACTCCTGCCACTGTTGGTACGTCATCCTCCCTTCCTTCTGTTAAGGCTATCTGTTCAACCCCTGAGATTTTGGCTAGGTTGATTGAACTTTTTGGTCCTTCTATTGACGGATCTTCTAGTTTTCCTGACTTTTTGTCCTCTTATGACAACCTTTTAGTGTCTCCAGACCCCTTTTTGAAGGATGAAACAAAGCCTTCCTTTGATGCCTATGACTCTGAAGGGGCTGGCCCAGTAACTGCTTCCTCCAAGGACCATCCATATGTGCCTGAATAGACCCTAACTGAGGGTACCATCATTGCTGGCCCTGAAGTTTGTACTATGTTCATGAGGAGAGCCCTTCCCCCTGCCGAACGTTGAACGGTAGGTAACATTGACACCAGTGAGCTTAATGCTCATTTTGCTTGCAATGTCGTTGAGTCTTTCAATCGTAGCACTGTGGTTCAGAAGAGGTTGAATTAGCTTGATATTCAGTTTAAGAAGCTCAAGTTCAAGTATGATAAGCAGCGGGAGGAGCTGTCAAAGGCTTTGGAAGATAAATTTAAGTTGCTGAAGGATATGGAGGATTTGGAGGGTGACAAACTACAGGTTGAAGAGTTGAAGTGGGATATTGGGGTATTGAAGACTGAGGTGGTGTGGCCAACAATAGTTTGAAAGAGATGGAAGAACTGGAGCAGCAGCTGAAGGTTAGCCAACTGGCTCTTGATAAGCAGAAGAAGCTTTCCACTGACCGTGAGGTGAGTTTCTTCTTTCATCTCCCTGACTTGTTGTTCTCTATATATTTTATGTTTTGTGACCCTTCCTTGCCTTATTTATCTGTAGGAAACTTTGGCGAGGATATCCGACTCCTATCAGGTAGTTGGGAAAGAGCGTGATGCTACTGCTATGACATGAGAAGGGATGTTGAGGGTTTGAGGGCCCAAATTGGGGCCCTTACTGGTTATGATGTGTGGGCAAGGATAAAGAAACTCGAAGAGGGAGTGCCACTGGTTGATTACTGAGGGCCTTTCAAAGGCTGTGAAACGAATGCACTTGTTGTCTGAGTATGCGGTGTTGTTCAATGATCTTGTCAATGCATGCACAGGCGTTGGGTACCAGCTTGAACTTGAAGCTGGATACCATTTTGCTGCTCAGGATGTCCTGAAGGAGGAAACTCTTCATTATGATGCAGCCGCTGAGGACAAGATGCAGGAAGCTGGTTGGAAGCTTTCCAATGCATCTTTTGATGTGTTGGCCACTATGGCTTCTCACCCTGAGTGGTCTATCAAAGAGTTTAAGGCTTTTGCCTCTATTGAAAACCCTACCACTCCTGGCCCCTGATGATTAAAAACTTCGTTCTAATCTTTTGATGGTCTTTAATAACCTTTTAAGACAATATTTTACCCCTAATGTGGGTGTACTGTGTGTTTTAGACGTGGCTTGTGGCCGTTGTCTTTATTATGTATAAATATTATGTTTATGCTTTAAACCTTTTTGTTTGGATTTGGCCTTTCTGAAGTGTGTCCCCTTAGGTTTGCTCAAATGGTTTTATGCTGCATATCTCAAAGACAGAAAGGTTTTATGTTCTTTGGTATCATCCTTCTTTCAAAAGGTGCCTAAGCGACCCTTGTGAGGTCTTCCAGAGGCTTTAACCTTTTCTATTACGGTCGCCTTGTGTTGGCCCGTAGGCTTTAGGAGGACCTGGCCCTTGTGAGCCTTTTTGGTTTGTTCTACTTAGTACTTTTTCGAACTATTTCTTAATTAGTCTTAGCTTTTGTTAGAATTCTTAGACTTAGTATAATTTATAAAGAGCGAAATTTCTGAAATTTTGGCCCTTCGCTGGTGCCATATATTTAGATATTATAGCTGCTTCATACAAAACCTACCTTATATCTTTGGCATTAACTCTCTTATTTTACATAAGAGTAATTAATAAATAGTACTTCTTCAACTGCTGGGTGTTCCAAGTCCTTAGGATTTCAAGCCGTCAATCATGGCTAGCCGATGGGCGCCCTTCCCTTTTGCCCATGTGACCCTGTAAGGTCCTTCCCATCTTGGTCCCAATTTTCTGCAGTCTTCTTGCCTGCTGGCTTCGTTTTCTCTTAGCACTAGGTCCACTGCTGTAGGATCGTTATTAGTTAGAGTTAAACTAAAACAAAGCCCTTTACTTGCAAATATAACCCTGCGGAATTTAAAGTTATATTTCACTTTACTTAAGAGATATCTAGTTCTTGTGTATAATGTAAAAGCTTGATTTACAGAAAGATAGTAACAACAAAGTATCAAATACTCGGCACTATTTGCATTAACTCAAAGCTACACTATTACAAGTTGTTCAAGAACAGATGATAACAACGACGATTTGTAAACTAAGAGCTAACTATGCTATATATAGTGCTGATGAGATCAATGACAGCCATTGATCTCATGCGATCTAATCTAGACAGTAAACTAAAAAGTCAAATACAAGCTAGCAAAAGAATAAACATCGACAATTGGAATATCTTGCGTGTTTGCAGCAACATACTACTTTAGGAGAGCGGCTTGAATCAGATATAGAAGCATACGAGAAGCTTTTGCAGGATTGGACTGCAGAAAAGACATCTCAGGAAAAGTCCGGTTGAACTCATTATCTGGTGGATAATTGAGTTCACCCGGAATATTCGCTAAAGGACAAAACTGCTTCTTTCCGCTTGAACTGCCAGTTCCACTTGAAGTGAGAATTCCGCTTCAACTTCAACTTCAGCCGGAACTATACAAAATTGGCATTCAGCAGAAAATCTTTCAAGCGCAATATTCCTTACAATCTCCCCCTAAGCTGATGCTGTCAAATTATTCTTCAACTTCAATCCTTATGAAAGAAACGGGCTCTTGAAACATTGACTTGGGCCAGCTGCTCTCTTATTGTGATTTGGGCCAGCATGCTCATTTCTTTAATCGGTTGGGAGTGACTATTTATTTATATGGGCTGCTGCTTACTCTCAATTTCATTTGGGCTGCTGATCGATCTCAGACATGAAGACAGATTTGGATAAAATTAACAGTATGCTACTGTTATATATTTTCTTTGTTGTCAACACACAGTGGCAACCAAATTGAAGCCAAGAGGATCCACGTCAACCACTTCATATTCTTCTCCAACATTATTCGTAATTTCGAGAACCCAATGTTCATTAAACATTTCAGGTACACCCACAACTATACTTTTATATCAAGATTACTTCGTTATGGAAGACGTGCTATGGGGTAAAACAGTTATGAAAGTTATGCGCAAGTTTGGGTTGATATGTTGAAGATGAAAGGGATTTATTATTGGTTGGATTATGAAGATTAACCAGTTGATATTGCAAGGCTGATTTTTGTTTGTGATATGCTACTTGGATGTGTTTTGTCTACAACAACATGCTTATTTATTTTGCTATGAGTTGCAAAAGTCTAGGGGAGAAGATGTGATGATATGATGAGACTTTTTGAAACGGGTTTAGCAAGAGAAAGCAAAAGAAGTGGTTTATCTTCGTGCAAAGCATTGGTTTGGTATTCGGCCAAGTATTTCAAGATGGTTGAATTGTGGAGTTAATTCTCGAGTTTTTCATAGATCCTTTATCTTGTTTACTTTCAACAATATTGGTACCTTGTGTTGATACACGGTTCTTGATCGTCATGTGAAGTATTGAATACAAGACGAATCACACAAGACTGCTGAGGTCCGAACTCAGGCCGAACCTGGAGTTCGGACATGGCCGAACCTTGGGCCGAACCTGAGGTTCGGACCAGCGGGTTTCTCTAGTATAAATATGTGCGTCTTGTGTTGTATTCAGTAACGGTCTAAGCTTCCGTGTCATATTCTCTGAGTGTACTTTGTGGTTATCTCTGTGGTTAAAACATGTCCCATTTGTATTTACTCTTCGTGTTTTGTTCGTTTACATTGATTTCATTACGACTAAGTAGAAGATTCACATGCTCAAGCAATTTCAAGTGGTATCAGAGCATTTGGTTTGCTCTAATAGTCGGAAATCAGTGTTTCTCAGAATTTTGAGTTCAAATTCACGTTTTTGCAAAAATGTCAATCATTTTTTAGTTCATTTGATTGTTTCGAGTGTGCTTTTAGTCAAAAATTCATTCCTGAGTTGTTCCTATCAAGTTTGCTTGAATTCCTGTCAAAAATTCCAGTCAAAAACGTTGAAAATCGAGAAAATGACGTCGAGTGAAATTTGTCTCATCTGAGGTTCGGACAACTTCGGAGTAACTGCTCCGAACTCCAAGTTCGGAAGAAGATTGGACATTATTGTGGTTCAGTGAGAGTTCGGTGAGGGTTCGGTCAACGTTCGGATAGAGTTCGGTGAGTATTCGGAGTTGTTTGGTTTTTGCTCGTCCGAAGGTTGGGTTCGGAGAGAGTTCGGCGTAGCTAGGTTCGGACTAAGCTCGGAGGAGGTTCGGACGAGGTTCGGAGTGAACAGTAAACAATTTTTCGAAAAGGTCTGATTTTCAAGCGTTCGTGGCTATTCAAACTTCGGTTCAAGCTACGATACAAACAATGATGAATTATGATAATGAAATCGGAACAAGTCAGAAAGTTCCCAAATTGCTAAAATTGGAAGATTATCATAGTTGGGTTAAACGGTTTGAAGCGTTTGTCGATACAAATGACATTGATATGTGGTTAGCTTTCACTGAGCAATATGTTTATCCTAAAGATGAAACTGGTGAACCTATTCTTCAAAGGAAAATGTCATCTGAACAAAAGAAAGCTTATCAAGCTGAGAAAAAGGCGTATGGTACGTTAACGATGGCATTGCCTAAAGAGTTACTTCATCAATTTGCTGGTAACTACACATCAAAAAGTCTATGGGATGCGTTGGAAAAACGATGTGAAAGCAATGACCAATACAAGAAGAGTCGACAAAAGGTTTTGAAGAAAGAGTTTGATAGTTTTAAGCATTATCAAAATGAAACGATTCCCAATCTGATTGCAAGATTCGCTCATCCGATGAGTGAAATGCGTTTGGTGAATCTTACTAAAGAAGAGGTTGATATGAAAGAAAAGATCTTGGAAGCTTTGCCTGAAAAATGGGAGAATTATGTGATGATGATTACTCACGATAAGGATTTTTCAGGATTGTCTTTCAATGATTTGGTTCAAAGAATCCAGGCTCGAGATATGGAATTAATGGTGAATAAATCACTTCCTACACAAATTCAGAATCCTGCAGTGTATCATGGTGAAAATGACCCTACAATGAATGCTGGGAAGTTTAATATTCTTAGTTCTGCTCCTCCTATAGCATTTTTGGCAGGTAAATCTGACATTCCAAGTTATTCTTCTGCTAGTTGTACTGTGTCAGTTCCAAGTTCTTCAAATCAAAGTGCATTGTCTGTTCAAACTGTCGATGATTATAATGCGTTGATGTCTGCATTAGTATCTTCATAATTTGGTGTTATCACTGGTTCTGTGAGTAATGCTGAGTTAGCAAATGGAGATTACGATCAGATTGATTATGATCATTTGGAGGAAATGGATCTAAATTGGTAATATGCTATGCTGGTTCGTAAAACAAAGAAATTTTTCAATAGAACTGGTAAGAAGAGACTGAAACAGGAAGGGAAGATTGGATTGGACAAATCTAAGGTGAAATGTTATAAGTGTTCAGTTTATGGTCACTTTGCTCGAGAATGTCCAAGTTCTGCAGAAAGTAAATTGAGGACTGGTCAGCATGCACATTTAGTTTTTCATCCATCAGATAAAACTGAAAAGGTTGAACAGATATCTGCTACTCTTGCTCATGATTGGACTGATACATTTATGCATCCAGATGAATTTGCCTGGAATGCAGATTCAGCAGTTAAAAAGAATCATACTCCAATCTCAATTGCTTTAACTGCTCAACATGCTGATGATGATAGCTTTTTAACTGACTCTGATACTTCTTCAAGTGTATCTTGGATACAAGAAGAATTACCTAAAGTTTCTACAAGCTCAAAGGTTGACGAGTTTGAATGTCTTAAGTGTAAAAGATTGCTTCAGCAGGTTGAAGGTTTTGAGCAAAGATGTCAATTATCAACTGAAGAAATTGTGGTGCTCAAGAAAGAGTTGGACGATTTTCAAAAGAAGTATTATGAGTTGGTTCATATTCATGAGGATGTTTTGAAGGAAAAGGCTCAATTGGCTGAAGAGTGTGAGAAAGCTAAAGTTGAAGCGTTAGACGCAGCTCAAGATTTTGAAAATCTGTTTGAGAAGAGTTATCCGGTTCAGCAAAAATATGAAGAAGCTACTGCTCTTATTGCTACAACTGCTGTTACTGTTGAAAAATTGCAAAATAAGATCTCTATGCTTCAAGATGAGAATGTTCTGTACCGGGACAAGAATGAAGTATTAACTAAGGATGTTGAGATCTATAAACAGAAGAGAGAAAGTGTTCTTCAAGAACTGTTTGCAGAATGTGAGATCAGGAAGTTACAGACTTATGAATATGATGATCTCAATGCAAAGTTCATCAAGTCAGAAAAGGAGGTGTTTGAGGCTCAACAACAGATCAATGATTTGAAATTGAAAATTTTAGAGCTAAAAAGACAAGTGAAGAATTGCAATTTGTCTCCAACATTGCTAAATTTCTTGTACAAGCAAGATCATAGTTCGGAGAGCTCTAAGAGGTTGATATTCACTTGGTTCCTCAACCAGTGGATTTAATTGAAGTTACTTCTGCTCCACTTGATTCTAAGACTGAAGGATATGATTATTCCAAGTTTGTTACTCCACCCAAGAAGAACAAGTCCAAGTATAAAAAAAAGGAGAAACCCTTGGGTGAAGCTCCAAAATTTGCTTCAAAGTCTGTATTGTTGGAAAATGAGAAAGTGTTTGATAAGGTTGCTTCGAGTTCTTCATCTGCAACCGAAGAAGAAAAAGTTTTGATTGAAAAGAACAAGCTGAAGGATATCAAAGCCAAATTTACTAGTGATGCTAAGTCAAGAATTGCTTCAAGTTCTTCGTCCAATTCTTCAAAGACTCACGGATCTAAACACAAAGGTTTAGGTTACAAAGTGTTGGACGAACCGGTTCAAGCAAAGAAATCAGTAAAGGCTGAGAAGGTTCCTAAAGCAAAGGTTACAAAGAAATCACCATTTCCGAAAGAATTTTCTTATTATTCTGGAAGATCTTCATCTTCAAGGAGTCCATCTCCTAGGTATAATTCTTCTGATGGTTTCTTTGATAACTTTCATTCTGAACATTCATCTGATTCTCAAAAATCAAAACATTTTTCAAACAATTTTAGAGAACGACTTTGTTATGTATGTCGTCAACCGGGACATCTAGCTACTGATTGTCCAACGACTGCATATATCCACAAAACTGCAAAATATGTGGATAACAAAGGTCAAATTTTTGGTGAACTGTGGTCCCCAAAGATTAAATCAACTCGTAAATCGTCTTGGTCTAAATCAAGTTCGTCGGTTGAATCTGATTCTGGTTCCGATCAAAAATTAAAATTTTTACAAATTTGGAAACCAAAAGTTGTTTCCAAGGCCAACAAGGACTTTGTGGAAGACACCGGGCGACCCGACGCTATTGATTCGGGTCGATCCCAATGCAACTAATATTTTATTTGGTGTCAAGCAGGTGTTTCAGGAAGACCTTTCGGTGATTGGAAAATTGCTAATTGTGAAATATCTGTTTTAATTAACTTGAATTTCAAAATCAATTTTGTTTTTCAAAATGCTAATCTGCTAGTATTCGTGTTGGCTGATCATTTTTCTTGTTTTTCACTTCGTCTCATCCTGAGGGGGAGTTTGTTTTTGCAAAATTACAAAAATAGTGTTTTGTTTTTCAAATCGTAAAAACGAAAATCTATAAATAGAGTTGTCATTTTTAGGGGGGGAAATTTGAAAAAGACAAAAACATTGAAAAATGCAAAAAGCCAAAAACATTGAAAAATGAGAAATTGTATCCGACATGATTGGGAAATGATGGTACATTGGCTGACATTGTCTCACTCATGGATAAAATAGATGAAAAAGCCATAAGACCATTTGATCGATGTGTAAGGTAGGGTCAGCAAATCAAAAAGTATACAAATGTGATATACACTAAATCTGATACTTGACCTAGTGGACAACATCTTGATGCATATCTCATGATATACCAAGAAAAAGATATATAAAAAATAAAATGAGAAGTCACTGTGTATACATGTGTTCATTTTGCAAAGATTTAAACTTGTTTGATTTTCTCTATTTTGTCAAACGATCGGACTTTCTCTGCGTATCGAAAGATCGACCTGATCGTTGTTCGTTTGACGTTCTGATTTATTTTCTTTGGTGTTTCGTATAACTCATCGGACTTTCTCTGCGTGTACGGGAGTACCGACCTGATTGTTGTTGAGTTATACAACTTCAACTTGTTTTATTTTCTTATTTTGTTAAATCCGAGGCCTTATATGCGTATCAAAAGATCGACCTTAAGGTAGACGATTTAATGTTCTTATTTCTTTTTGCATGGAACATAGTTGACTATATCATGGTTACAATCATTATGTGACTCAAATCACAAATGAAATCACAAAATGTGATAAGCAAAAAAAAAAAACACATATCTGAGTATGTCTGATAGTGTGTGGTACACTGGTCAATGCAAACTTAATTAATACCTTAACATATCCAGATGTTATGAGTATGATTGTGCCAGAGTTTAAATTTGGAAAAATTATATCTGCAATCAGCATGGCTTATGTGCTTCAATAATTGAAATTGAAATGTAGTTCAGCATGTCATGACCAATATGATCCCAAGTTGTGATCTTTCTCACAAAAGACAAAAATAGTGTTTGATTCTGTAATGCCTTTACTTTTCTTATCAGAAAATACCAAAAAGATTTTAGGTGTGTTTTGATATAAAATTTCTAAAAGCCAAAAACATTTTGTTTCTTATTTGTTTTCGATTGATCAGCACGGAATACGAAATCATTTTCAAAATCAAAATATCTTTGAGTCTCGAAAAGACATTTTGCACCAAGATTATTTATGTTGGCAGGTTTCTAAGTGGGAAGAGAACATCACAACTTCAAGTCTTCTGAAGTTTGTTGATAAAGAGATTACACACGATGCAATATCAAGTATTCAAGATTGAACTCATCGTCAAGATCGAGGAAGAGTTTGATTGAGGTTACAAGATACAAGTTTGAATAGAGGAGATGATACTGCACATGCCGAGGGGGAGTTTGTTGATACACGGTTCCTGATCGTCATGTGAAGTATTGAATACAAGACGAATCACACAAGACTACTGAGGTCCGAACTCAGGCCGAACCTGGAGTACGGACATGGCCGAACCTTGGGCCGAACCTGAGGTTCGGACCAGCGGGTTTCTCTAGTATAAATATGTGCGTCTTGTGTTGTATTCAGTAACGGTCTAAGCTTCCGTGTCATATTCTCTGAGTGTACTCTGTGGTTATCTCTGTGGTTAACACAAGTCTCATTTGTATTTACTCTTCGTGTTTTGTTCGTCTACATTGATTTCATTACGACTAAGTAGAAGATTCACACGCTCAAGCAATTTCACCTTGAGTTATGACTTAGTCCTCAAGTAGCTTGCCATTATGTTGAAGTTTGTAAACACCCTATGCATTATAGCCTATGGTTTGGGGCTAGAAGAATGTTTATTGTAGGGGGAGCTTCACAAAGGAGAATTGAAGAATGAAAGACTTGAAACTACATGAAGATTTTCTTGAAGCCAAGTTGCAAGAATACAAAGAACCAATGTCACAAGTGTTGAGTATACCATCTACCAAATAGGGGGAGATTGTTGGGAATCGAGATACCGAGCCAACAAGATTTGGCTAGATGTGATAATACTCAACGGCCACTTAACGTCTATCGTCCCGACAACACGGTGAAGAACATGACAACTCAAGACACAAGACTCAACTAAAGAAGATGGCTCTAGTGAATATTATTTATTGTTTAAATATTGTCACTAGTTGATAGTTTTACTATTATGCCCTTAGTGAGTTTGTAGTATATATAGCAAGTCTCGTGAAAGACTTGATGATGAGTGATACTTTGAGAGAGAGTTAGTCATGGTTATTTGAAGCTTGTCGAGGGTTCATGAACTCACCTAGTAAGTTCATGATACCCGGGAATGTGTGGGGTAGGTAAAATGTAATCATTCGATTATCTTTATTTATTTATCGTTCCACCTTGTTTATCTATCTATCTTGTTCTTCATCTATCATGTTTATACTAGCTTTGCTCATCTTCATCATCACATCTCAAACACCATCGTGTTCATATCCGGGTGTTCATTTGTTTCTACAAAAACGAGTTACACAAAGACTCAATCCGCTTCCGCAACCAAGGTATTTTGCCCACCACCTCGATTTTTCAACTGCTTTGAAAGTTACTCCCTTTACCTTCTTGTTGTGTTGCTATTCCATCTCCTTCTTATGAGGGGCTTCTTTTTTAGCTACTATTTCTCTCCGTTTTTTCTAAGAGGTTAAGGTTAAGGCACAAGTCGAGTTCCTTTATTTGCTCTAGTAAATTGGTTCTTTCAATTGGGCTTCTGATTTCTGCCGAAATCATTGTGTAACACCTGGTTAATTTCGGTAAATCGGAGGGAAATTTTTCTGATTAATGAACTGGACTGTTGAGCCCAGTTAGGCCCGTTAGGCATATTGAGAGGTTTGTGGCCCAGCAAAGGCCCAATTCAAATACCTGATGTCTGGATAAGTTGTCAGAAGTATTGTGGGTGATTGTTATATAATAGGAAATGTTGTGGAGCGATAAAAGCAGAATACGGTTTAAACCAGTAAAGTTTGTTGTTTAATCGGTAAACGAGTTGGATAACCGAACGTTAATATAAATATATTTGGTTCGAGTGATTTTGATAATGGTTATATTAACACGGACGCTAATATTTGTCAGAAAGTCTATTAAGATGTTTCCATGAGGTCTATGCGAATGGAAACGGCAAACGGTGCTTAACGCGCGTAAGTCACGGCTAGTGACAGAGCGGTCACTAAGGCCGGATTAGAGTGTTTGGAAGTTCCGGATACTTAATCATTAATGAATAGATCATTAGAAAGGATAACCGTAGGAACCGGTACAAGAAAGGGTGAAATTGGTAAACCGTTCGGTTACGCGAGAATAACCGAAATTGACCGTTTAATTGTTTAAGATGGTTTTAACGATGCAGCGAGGTTATAGATATTTTTCTAAGTGTTTATTGAGAATTACTGTCGTAAGGATATATTCGATTCGTGAAACGGAGTTAAGCGGGACATGCGCCGTATACGGGTGTCATACCGCGAGTTTAACCGAATATTCACCTGACTATATATAATTCTACGTTTTAATTATTATGAGAATGATTATCGCGGAATTATCGCGGATAATTTACGGGACATTTGACAATTTAACGGTTCGAATATCGCGGTATATACTAGTTAAGTTAATGTGGACCACTCAATTAATTTAGGGTATTAAAAGAATTTTATCCCTAAAAATCCTCATTTGTTCCAAATACCACAAACACACTTAAAGGGGGAAGGTGTGTGTGGCTGAGAGAGTGACGAGAACCAAGGGGGATCTCCCCGTTTTTCTGGCAGCCGGATCCAACCGGACCACGGCGGTGCTCCGGCGGCTTCATGGCGGTGGACCTTTTTCGACTCCCTTCCTCCCCTTTTCTTCTCCTAAGCCCGACTCCAAGGTCCACGAGTTCATTCCCGGTCCCGATCGACGGAAAAAGTGGCGACAACCGCGGAGGCGGCTAGGGTTTCGTCTAGCTGCGGCGGCGACGGCTCCCCCTCGTTTTCCTTGCGTTTTCTGACAACAGCAACGGTAAGGGTTTGTTGTTTAGTGTTTCCTCTCATCTTCCAGCTTTTTCTTGCTTCTTATCTCCCGATCGTGACATGCATGTGTAGACCTGAGCTTGTGGATGACGGTTTTGGTGGTGGCTCGTGGGTGTGACGGAATTCAGGCGGTTACCATGGCCTCCGGCCGCCGGAATAGGTTTAGATGATGATGGTGAGGTGGTGTTTGGCTAGAAATGTTAATTGGGTTGTGCTTGGATGTAAGTTGGACAGGATTGAGTCAACTCGGTACCGAGTCACTGAGTCGACTCAGTAAATGATTCTGGTCAACAGGTTTGACTGGTCAAACGAGGTCAACATAAAAAACCAACACCGGAGAAATGATCGTGGCGAAAAACTGATTGGGATGGACTACTCATGGGTTTGATTCGGAGTTGTTACGAGAATTACGGTTAACCGGATCCGAGTTCGCGTACCGACTGGATGGTATACCCGTGTTCGTTATTGGTTATCGTTTTAATTATCTTGTATATGCATCGTGTGAGGAACGGCTGGTAGATAATAAAAATTATCCTTTTACAAAAACTATGGTTTTTATGATAAAAGAATCGTTGAGGCTACGTAAATAAAATGTATCATTTATATTAATAAAATCTATGATTTTATGTGAAATGTAAACGAGTAAACCTATATATAAAAGCTATTATTTTATGTAAAATTCTTTAAGGTTTTATAGAACATAAAACGAAATGGAAACGAGAGATTTTATAAATATATGACGTCCGGTTTCAGAGAATATATAAGTTATGATTTTCTGTTAAACAAAGTCATGATTTTGTATAAACAAAACTATGATTTGATGCAACAAAAGTTATCATTTTATGTAAGCAAAGTTATGATTTTATGTAAACAAGCTTATGATTTTAAGTGGATAAAAGCTACGCTTTCACCTTTATAAAAGTCATAACATTATGAGAAACGTAATCGAATAAGTATCTATGTATAGATATTTAAGTTATGACTTCGGGGAAATATTCTAAGGTTAATAAGATATAAACGTTCGAGATCCGAGAGATTCGTTAGATTAGATAATCTGTTATCAAGCCACACGGTCTTATTGCCACTAAGGGCAATACCAGCATGTCCGACTCAAATAGTCTATTTAGAAATAGACAGATAAATACGATCGTATCCGGGTTTAAGCCATATGACTGTATTGGGACATCCGATCGTATCAGGACTGACTTCAAACTACGGGCGTACCGTATATTTTGGGCGCGGAGCACAACCGAGCCTAACCAGTATTATTGACGTGTTAAATTAAAGGTACCTATTTTGTTTAGGTCGTCAGATTCTCCGAGCTTGGTGAATTGTCGAGAAATTGCCTAACCTTCCATTTGGATGTTGGACCAACTGTGAGTTGTAGTTTCCCCTTTTGCTTAACTGTTTTTTGGGGTGCATATGAACCTTGTTAAACGTTGTTTTGTTTGTGGATAATGTGTCGTGTATGATATCTTGCTTGTGCTACCGGCGGAATCCCACCGTGTTTGTTTTTGTAACAACGGTTCTCACCGCGTTTGGGAAGTTTTTCAGGTCAATTTAGGCTGCTTGTTGTGTTCCCGAGATGGTAGCAGGCCACGAGGCATATGCGTATCCTCATAGCTGTAGGCAGATTAGGTGCCGCGTACCCGTTGTTTGGGCCCCCTTTTGGTTACTTGGTTACTTTTATTGGTTGAACCGGTGATGTCGCATATGTTTGAAACATGAGGAGGGACTCGGGAAAGTCGCTCCGAGTTTGCTCCGATTGTTGGTTTGACCTTAGGTTGGTTTTGTAACAGGCACAATATTATTTTGATCTGTTGTGGATTATTTTGGAGTCAACTGCTACGACTCACCAACAACGTTTGTTGTTAACGTACTTTTGGTTCATATGCAGGCAAGTAACTACTGGGATGACTTGAAGGATATGCAGGTTTTCGCTAGATTTGTTGTGTGCAAGACCTAGCAGTTGGGGTAGCCTAAGTTCGCGATCTACTATTACGGTCTACGGTGTTGTACCAGTCTTGGAGTAACCTGGGCCTCAATGAAACGCAGAGAATACAATCGTGCACCACAGAGATTACAAACTATAGCCCTCTCTAAGGTGATGGACACTTGGGTATCTCCCATCGTTTCATTGTTGGGTTGGTCGGCCCGTCCTGACATGAGGTATTTGTTTGCTTCCGCGTGTTCTGATACGGGTAGCCGGTCCCACACCCTCCCCACGGTGGCGGCCGCGGAGTGGGGTGTGACAGGTTGGTATCAGAGCCCAAGGTTTCAGAAGATTTGGTATTCAGATAAAAACCCCTAAGCTTGAACCTATAATGGCTCTAAGGCTAGTAAGTAGACGTTGTGAGACTTAGCAGATATCTGTGTGCTAGGCAGCAATCAAAGATTAGTGTAAGGTCGGTGCGGGTTGTAGCCTCACAAACAGCCATCCGTACCCACAGGTGCACTAGGTTTGATGAACCATACTAGACATATAGATGCTGATAGTCTGTAGAGGTCCTTGTTTGTGCTTCATTAGTATATGACATATTGGCACTAGTGTGAGTTACATGGTCTAATTGTGGATTACTACTTTTGGCAATGCTTGAAGAATTTTTAGGTCATGTGGGCGGCTACAATGAATTCACACAAGGTTGGTAGGGGTTAGACTTGATCAACCTAACTACTGAGCCCACATGTGAGCGAAGGCGTTAGTGAACCCCATTAAATAATTAATGCTAAGAGTATTGTCATTTAGGGTAATGTTTCCCATAGGACTTAAGGGTTATTTTGGTGTACCCGATTCGTCAAGTCACCTGGACAGTCTTGTAGTATGGGATGCATGACCAACTGTAAAGACTACGACCAGGGTTAGGAAAACACCAGATAGTTAATAGTTAAAGCCCAAATGAGTAAATTTTTGGACTCGTATTTCAAATATTTAATTATTTCATGATTATTGATATTTGCTTTACGTGTGTCTATGTGTTATAACTGTATTATATGACTGTTTGCATGCTGTTGTGTATATATTCACATTTGGTGCTGGCGATAGTGCATAGGAACGGCCTTATTTAATTTCTTGTGCACTATAGTTTGACATAGTAGGGCTTGCTTTGATTGACTTCTTCGTTGTGAATTTGTTATGTGCCTCAGGGTGATGTAAGTCACCTCTAGATGTATCATTGTTTGTTATTGGCTGAGATAGATATCGGAAGGACACCCGCAATTGGAATAGGGTGTTCTGCCTGATTAAAAAGGGTTTTGGCAAAGTGATGTGTCACAAGTATATGCGATTTTGAATTATGTTGGTGCTAAGTTCTAGATTCACGTGTTTTAATCTTTTCTCGCATGTTCCAAGTTGAAGAAAGGCTTAACCTACCCTCAGATAAATTTTTCCACAGTGGGCGTAATAGCTTAACCGGAGACTCTCAACGAATTGGCTACAAGCAGTTAGACGAATTAGATTACAAATGAAGGTCAAGACCATGAAGACTGATATAATGAAGATTTTGAAGACATAACGGAGCTTAACGGAAGACATCTAACAATGACATGACGACGATACCTGTTTCTACTCAACGTGGCGTAGCGAAGGAGTTAACAAATCTTACCAAACGGAAACAAGGCGCGGAGCAGCAACAGACGACGACAGATTCTTCTTCTTTTCTTATTCCTCTTTTCTTTGATGCGGTCGATCTTATATATTCTAGCTCATCTCAAATCTCTCTTGTATGACAATGTTACATTCAGATCATATCCGACTCGTGATCTGATCCCTTTGTTCTATCGGCTCTGCATGGCTGATTAAATTTTCGTCTATCGCATGACCATTTGTGGTTGGTGATGCTAATTTGACTTGGTAGAGATGGCACCATCGGTGAGAGTGCTCTGCTTTCTATCCTAATGTATGGTATTCTGGCTCGTACCGTCTCCATACTTGTGTAGGTAACTTTAAAAGTGCAGAGGATTGGAGGCTAAGACAAGTAAGTCATTTGATCATCGTGGAAAATTTTCACACAAGTAATTGTCACGTAATCTCAAGCATTGAGATGTGACGTTAACTTCGTGCTTTTTTCTAATGTTGTGCTTATATTCTAAATCTGGAGGAGAATCCTAGAGCTATTAGGTAGCGAGAACCATTCAGCTAGTTTCCTTGACGGAGACGTGGATCATCCATGATTAGAATTACCCCTCTTAAATCTATTACTTAACCCGATGAGGTTTAAGTAACTTGACAGTGACTGTCATGAAAGATTTAATTTTTGGTGTGACATCTTGATGTTGATTCGTTCAGCTATTCAAATGATGAGTCATGGTGCGGGATAGTAAGGTCTAGTAGTAGAATTGCTACAGAGCAGGACCTAAGGATGGAAACTGTTTGAGCTTTACCAGGAATGGTAGGAAAAGGTTTTGGTGACCATATGTTGGATCTGGCAACGTATAGATATATGCTAGGTCAGGAATGAATGAGGGATGTAATGGATTGTACGAATGTAAATATGTGTTTAAAATGTGCGACATTGTTTATACGCTACTAAATGGTAGTGGCCCGAAGGTTAAAACACATATATGTAGACATGCACGTGCCAGGTGGGTGCAGATAGTAGGCATGGAGACCACATGTGTGTGGTGATTGGTGTATTTTCAATTGTGCTAAGGTTCAAAATGTACTAAGTGGATTAAACTGCCAAGTAAAGGCAAGATACTCGCCTAAAGTATGGCAAGAATGCATCATCAAGTAGGGTGAATTGAGTATAACCGTGATGGTTATGATTGTGGTCTGAAGACATATTAATGGATTTGTTTTATGTGAAGGAAGACGTGAAAAAGTTGTGGTGATGCCTTAATCCAACTAAGTGTGTAGTGGGATATGTAGACGTTTTGGATATTCTAGAATAGGATTGAACCCCGCATCAAGAGTGAAGACTTACTGGCTTGGACTCTGTACATATGGAATGTTGAGACCCCATGGTGGTTATGAATTTTAGTGTGGAATTTAGTGAATAAGCGTTAAGATTGATCGTGACTTGTGGAAACTGATTAGGAGTAACGCAATACTTCATGAGGATATTTACATTGGACTTTTGACACACGTCAAAAGAAGATTATACGCAACACTTTGAAAGTGCAGGGTAACGCTTTGTTGGCATTTTGCCTTAGGAATGGGAAAGTACTTCGAAACTTAAGGAAATGGAATTCGTAAGGAAAGTTCGGAATACAAGTAGGGTTACAAGGAATGTCGTTGAGTACGCACTCCGATCGGTGAAAGACAACCAATGTTTGAGGATTCTAGTTGATCCAATTTAGGAATGGCAAAGACTTTTGAGCAAAGTGCTTCGAGTATCGTTCAGAATTTATGGTTTGGTGAATCGAATTAAACTTATGAGTTCATGTGGTTGACAAGCTGTCGACATAGCTTTTGTGATTGGGGATAGTTATGAGTAGCTTTGAAAAATGTGAGAAATGCTTGTTAATTTGGAATATTTTGGAAATAACTCTGAAGACTTCATGTGTTTATGTTGGGCGTTGTGATGCACAACTGGTTATAAAATTGGTGATCCTCAAGTAATGCAAAATATTGGAATTGGTACGCGATAGAAATATTGTTCGCCTTCGCATTACGCGAAGGAGGGGAGAGATAGAAAGTTGTCTTGTTATATGCACACTGCTCGACCGATCAGACAAAGACCTGTGGTAATCTTGTGAGCATGTGGTAATCTTATGAGTATGGGTTGTATGTTGTATAGCGATGTTGTGATCCGCTAGTAACCCGTTGATATCTCCTGGTCTCATATGGTCGTAATAGGTTATTTAGAGCCAGGTGCTTTGTCATCTATGGAATAAGGATCTAAACCATGGCTAGTGTAGCCGGTTGGCTTGTAATGGAAGATTGAATTCTGAAAGGTGTCATGGGTCGCCAATGACGGCAAAGACTAGTGACGAATACTTCAAGTATCCTTGGGAATTAATAATCTTGATAGATCATACTTAATTGGTGAGCCCATGAAATTGACTTGTGGTCAATAGGACTCTTGGATCTCCAGTGACGATAATCGTTGTGAATAGCTGGGCCAGGGTGCGGTCCTGCTTTAAAAAAGATGTTACTTTGTTTCGTGGGTCCATATTGTTGGGACAGATCCGAAGCGGTGTGCTCCGTGTGTCCGTATTGTTGGGGCAGATCCGAAGATGTATGCTTCGTGAGCCCGTATTGTTGGGACAGATCTGAAGCTGTGCGCTTTATGAGTCCATGTTGTTGGAACACATCTGAAGCTGTGTGCTTCTTCGGTTCATATTGTTGGGACAACCCGAAACAAACGCTCTTCACCTTGGCAGGATGCTGATTTGTGGTGCCCAGGATACTGTGAGGTTGGCTTGATGGTTCGTATGAAATGGAACCAGCTGTGACACTTTGGCGTTTTAACATTGTATATGATAGTTGTGTATTTGTGTTGCACAACTTACTTATTAGACCTGAGTTAGGTCCTTTAAGTGATAGTTGTGACCTCTGCATTAGAACACGTATAGGGATATGACTTCCACTCGTATACCCTTAAGAATTTAACGACACTTAGTACATGTAGCTTGATGAAGCTAGAAGTTAAGTGATTGCCTAATGTGTAGGATTCCTTATACCTTCACTCCTACGATAGTCATGACTTGCATCGTTTCATGAACCCCATAGTTAAGGTAGTAGCGAGGGTACCCTTCGTGACTCTAATAGCCAATTGGGTAGATGCTGGGCGTCGATGACCTGTAGTGCCAAGGGTAACACCTAAACGAGTGCTCCTAACCTTGATGGATTCCCTATGGTTTGATGTTAGAGAAATTCCTTTTGACAACACTATCGAGTAGTGATTAAGTCCGTGTGGTAATGAAATCACTTGAAAGTATATAGGATGTTCGTGGTAGCGGTGCCGGTAGGAAGAAGACATACGATATATGTACTATGGGGTGGCGTCATCACTACAACGGTAATCATATTGCCTTGTCGCAATTATATTACGATATACGGGACGCCGTATCAAGACCGAGTGATAACCCATACCACATGCTGAAGTATTAAGACGAACTGTCAAGTATGAGGTGATGATCAGTCCACGCTAACGGCATGTAAGTCCTCTAGGTAGTAACATCATAGGAGAGGTTTACCGGTCGAAAAAAAAATGATTCTTTTAGTCTAATGCCAAGGAAGGCATCAGGGGTTACGTGGTAACCCCAAAGAAGATAGATGTCCCTCGGAGAATGTGCTGGATAACCGGACGTTAATATAAATACATTGGTTCGAGTGATTTTGATAATGTTTATATTAACACGGACGTTAATATTTGTCAGAAAGTCTATTTAGATGTTTTCATGTGGTGTATGCGAACGGAAACGGTAAACGGCGCTTAACGCGCGTAAGTCACCAGAAGTGGCAGAGCGCTCACTAAGGCCGGATTAGAGTGTTTAAGTCCCAGATACTTGATCATTGATGTTATGGTCGTTAGAAAGGATAACCGTAGGAACCGGCAAGAAACGTTGAAATTGGTAAACCGTTCGGTTACGCGAGAATAACCAAAATTGACTGTTTAATTGTTTAAGATGGCTTAACGACCCTACGAGGTTATATATATTTTTCTAAGTGTTTATTGAGAATTACAGTCGTAAGGATATATTCGGTTCGTGAAACGGAGCTAAGCGGGACACGTTCCGTATACGCGTGTTATACCACGAGTTTAACCGAATATTCACCTGAATATATATAATTTGACATTTTAATTATTCTGAGAATGATTATGAGGGTTTTATAATATTCACTCGCGTTGGAATTATCGTGGATAATTTAAGGGACATTTGACAGTTTAACGTTTCGAATGTCGCGGTATATACCAGTTAAGTTAATGTGGACCACTCAATTAATTTAGGGTATAAAAAGAATTTTATCCCTAAAAATCCTCATTTGTTCCAAATACCACAAACACACTTAAAGGTGTAATGTCACACCCCCAAATAACCACTAACGGAGTTTATACCGTTAAGGGGTGCGAGCAAACCAGGACCACAACCATTAGTTACAAATACTAAACGAATCACAGTAAAGTCCAAATGTTCATAATAAAAACAGTTTAAAAGTACGCAGCGGAATATAACATAAGCGTCTTAGCACTAACCACGTGCTTTAATTACAAAACATAATTCGTTGTTTGATTCCCATTTTAAGTTCAAAATAAAGTTAGGTATCTTCAGGTGCCATGCCAACCTCCAGTGGGTACTCCTCAGCGATCTGCAAAAGTGAAAACCATACAAGTTTCAACCTAACGGTTGGTGAGTTCACGGTGGGCATGTCATGCATTGGCCCGGTCTCATAAGCATATGTATCATCATATAATAAGTATTAGTTTTGCAAACATTGCCAAGTGTTGAATTATCGAATATGCACTAGTTGAGTAAAAGTTAAAGCGGTCAACCGATATCGCGGGTAGCTAATCCGGTTTCCATGCACTAAGGAAGTTCGTACCAAAGCTGACGTAACAGAGTTCGGCATTTGCCGATGGTTTGTGCCTCCAGTTGTGTTCCTCGTGGGACCCACAACTAAAATAGGCTGATATTGTACTCCGTTCGGCCTCCAACCGGTTGGCTACACATTTGTGCACCGCGGAGCAGGGTTGTCAACCCTCAGTAGATCTACCCAACATCCCCTCGCTTCACAAATTAATGGTACTAAATTGTTGAGGACTTTTAAGTTTCAAGGCATCCTTAGAAATCATGTGATATCATTTGGTTTAGACTTTAACCTATACTAGTCATATTAAAAACGTTTATCCTGGATTTCATTTGAAATCCTAAAAAGAGTTTAAGTGTCAAAATGGTTCGTTCTTTGAAATCCCAAGTGTTATCGAATAGTTGGATTGCGGATTTCATTTGAAATCCCAAGGATGGACAGTTGCGAGTGCTTCCCATAAAACACTCCAACTTCCATAACAGATATCCCATTTGGCGATACCTCAAAATGTCAGCGTTGTTTTCCGTTTAGTATATTCGTTGTGACCCAAACGGGCTCACAATTAAAGGGTTTGTGAAACTCACCTTAGGTTGCTCAGCTTACACTTCAATTAATCCAAATATTGTTTGCTTAACGAAGACCTAAGAACACGTTTAGGTCTTAAGTATTAGTTTTGTGTCTAATATTTAACTTAACGTCACTACGGCCCATAACATAGCACGTTGGAACTATGACACGACATATCGACACACGACACCGATGGTTGATCATAAACAAGGGTTCACATAAATCAGAAATCAAACATGTTTCATCATAGCATAATCATGTAAGTTATGGCATAACATTCAAGTAAATTGCACAAGTTTGGGTTTAGGTCTGGTCACAGTTTCGCTAGTATAGATTCGCTAGGCAGTTTCGTTGTGTGCACGGGCAGTACTTTCGCTAGGCAATACCCGATGACACAGTTTCGCTAGGCTAGTTTCGCTCGAAACTGTTGGCACAGTTTCGCTAGCCTAGTTTCGCCCGAAACTGGTTTGAACTTTCGTTCAGGGAATTTCGCTTGGTGGTTTCGTTCGGACAGGTCTGGTTGGTTTACCCGGCGACACTATAGTTTCGCTGTATAGTGTCGCTGGAAGGAGATATACATAGTTTCGCTAGATAGTTTCGCCTAATGAAGGCACAGTTTCGCTAGTCGCTAAAAAAACCTGTAAATTTGACTAAAAATCTTTCTAACAGCCTCCATACTTCATGTAATTCGTTTTCAAGCATACATAATCATTTAGGAACATCACAGGAGCATTTTTTAACATCATAAACATGCATTTTCATTATCAAATCTTCAAGAACACATTTTACACAAAATGACCTAATCTAGCATGAATCTCTATTATGGATGAGTTTCACACGTAAAGTTGTAGTTTTTATGATAGATCTAGCATTCCTAAGCATTCTTACAGAAGATCTAACGATTACATAGAGATCTAGGCATGCTTTATGAAGAAAACACATAAGAAAAGCAAGAGGAATGGTCATGGGACTCACGGTTGGTCTTGGATCGATGGATGATCTTCACCAATCAGAGATGATGGCTGATTCTTGGTGGTTCTTGGGCTGGTCCAGAAATCGTGAGAGGGAGAGTGAGAGTAGGAGAGTGTGTGTGTGGTGGTGGAGCATGTAAATGGGATTAGGGTTTATAATTCTCTTTAAATACTAAAGGCTTGTGGGCTTATCATTGGGATTTGGGCCCCAATGATTAGTCAATCATTAGCCCATGATTAGTCCATCATTAATCATGTATGCATACACTTAATCACTAGATTACTCATATAATTTCTCGATCATTATTAAATACACAATTAAGCAATTCGTCATATAATTTAACAAATAATTAAATAGTCATTCTTTTTAATGATAATCATGCATTTAAATCATATTGCACATAATTCCACAAAATGAATAAACACATAACACGTATGGACGGGTTCGGTGATCAACCAAAGGACGTGGACGTATTCGGCCTAGTTAAGCATTAGTTACTAAGTTATCACTTATAACGTAACTAACGGAATTGTCTAACGGAAGTTAACCTTGAAATTCTCGGATGTCACATCATCCCCTTGTAAATGGAATTTTCGTCCCGAAAATTATTCTTGCGTTGTAGCGTTCGCGGCCGCAGCCTCAGCTGTCGTCGCTGGGGAAAGAAAGCAAAAGTTTTAGGGTCGCCACATCCTCCTCCTGTTAAAGGAATTTTGGTCCCCAAAATTAAATCATACCTTGAGTTTCTGTGGACGTTTGCTCGAACAAGTGAAGATACTTTTTCTTCATTTGATCCTCTCGTTCCCAAGTATATTCAGGTCCACGCTTTGAGTTCCATCGGACCTTTACGATCGGAATCTTGCTACGTTTGAGGGCTTTCTCCTCGCGTCCCATGATTTCTACCGGTTGCTCAATAAATCTCAGATGTTCATCAATTTCCAATTCCTCCAAAGGAATTATTTCAGTGTCTTCAGCCAGACATTTCTTTAGGTTAGAGACGTGAAACACGTTGTGAACTCCATCGAGCTCTGCAGGGAGTCGTAATCGATAGGCCACCGGGCCTACTTCCCCAATGATCTCAAATGGACCGATATAGCGAGGATTCAGCTTTCCACGCTTTCCGAAGCGTATCACTCCTTTCCAGGGGGATACCTTCAATAGTACCTTGTCTCCCACTTCGAACTTCAAAGGTTTACGGCATTTGTCGGCATAGCTCTTTTGTCTGTCACGTGCTGCAGTTATCCGCTTTCTGATTTGAATGATCCGTTCAGTTGTATCATGAATGATTTCCGGTCCGGTGAGTCCCTTCTCACCCGTTTCAGCCCAACACACGGGCGATCTGCATTTTCTGCCATAAAGAGCTTCAAAAGGTGCTGCACCGATGCTTGAATGATAACTGTTGTTGTAGGAGAACTCCACCAATGGAAGGTGAGCCTCCCAGTCTTTACCGAAGTCGAGAACGCAAGCTCGGAGCATGTCTTCTAAAGTCTGAATAGTTCGTTCCGTCTGACCGTCGGTCTGCGGGTGATAAGCTGTACTCATATCCAGTCTGGTTCCCAGTGCTTCTTGCATAGATTGCCACAGTCGGGAAGTAAATCGAGGATCTCGATCGGAGATAATGGTCTTAGGCACACCATGTCGTGCCACAATTCGGTCAATATACAGCTTTGTTAACTTATCCATGTTATCATTTTCCCTCATTGGAATAAAGTGTGCGGATTTGGTTAGTCGATCAATGATAACCCAAATCGCATCCGGTCGATTCGATCGATGAGGTAATCCCGTTACGAAATCCATGGAGATATCCTCCCATTTCCATTCTGGGATCTTTGGTTGTTGCAATAATCCAGAGGGCTTTTGGTACTCGATCTTGACTCTTGAGCAGGTTAAACACTTAGCCACATATCGCGCAATGTCGGCTTTCATATTCGGCCACCAATACAAGTTCTTCAAATCTTGGTACATTTTGTCCGATCCAGGGTGCACCGAATACCTTGACTTGTGAGCCTCATCCATCACGAGCTCACGGAGATTTCCAAGTAAAGGAACCCAAATTCTGTCATTGTAGTATCTAAGCCCGTCGGTCTTAACTTCGGAGTTACCATCTACACCACGCAGTGCTTCGGCTGCGAAATTTTCTTCTTTCAAGGCTTCTCGTTGGGCATCGCGGATCCGATCCGGCAATCCCGTGTGGATAGTAAGTTGCAGCGCTCGTACCCTTCGAGGCTTTTCATACTCTTTTCGACTTAAGGCATCAGCCACGACATTGGCTTTTCCCGGGTGATTACTTAATTGCTAAGTCATAATCATTTAGTAGCTCGACCCACCGTCGTTGTCGCATGTTGAGATCCTTCTATTCAAAGATATGTTGTAAGCTTTTGTGGTCGATAAATATTGTGCACTTTGTTCCGTAGAGGTAATGTCTCCAAATCTTGAGTGCAAACACAACGGCTCCCAATTCCAAATCATGCGTCGTATAATTCTTCTCAGTATCCTTCAGTTGCCTGGACCCGTAGGCAATCACTTTGTCTCGTTGCATCAACACGCAACCGAGTCCTTGAATGGATGCATCACAGTAAACTACAAAGTCGTCAACCCCATCGGGTAACGCGAGAATCGGAGCTGAACATAACATGTCCTTAAGAGTTTGAAACGCGTGTTCTTCTTTTTCACCCCATCTATATTGCACTCCTTTGTGCGTTAAAGCTGTTAAGGGTTGAGCTATTTGCGAGAATCCCTTAATGAATCTGCGGTAATATCCGGCAAGTCCCAAAAATTGTCGGATTTAGGTCGGCGCTCTAGGAGTAGACCAATTCTTAATAGCTTCCACTTTAGCTGGGTCGACATGAATTCCATTCTGATCAACAATGTGTCCAAGAAACTGGACTTCGCGAATCCAAAAATCGCACTTTGAAAACTTAGCGTAAAGCTGTTCCTTGCGGAGTAATTCCAAGATAAGTCGTAAGTGACCCTCGTGTTCTTCCTTTGTCTTGGAGTAGATCAAAATATCATCAATGAAAACTATCACAAACTTATCGAGGTACGGCTTGCACACTCGATTCATCAGATCCATAAATATAGCAGGCGCATTAGTTAGCCCAAACGGCATAACCAAAAACTCGTAATGACCATACCGAGTTCTAAAAGCAGTCTTGGGAACATCCTCATCACGAACGCGAAGTTGGTGATATCCAGACCGTAGATCAATCTTTGAAAAGTAGCTTGAACCTCGCAGTTGGTCGAAGAGATCGTCGATTCGAGGAAGTGGATACCGATTCTTGATCGTAACCTTGTTAAGCTCTCGGTAGTCAATACACATGCGGAACGTTCCATCTTTCTTCTTAACAAACAATACCGGTGCTCCCCATGGAGACGAACTTGGACGAATAAATCCTTTGCCGAGTAACTCTTGAAGTTGTGCGGAGAGTTCGTTGAGTTCGCTTACCGCCAAACGGTAAGGTGCGCGTGCGATCGGAGCGGCTCCTGGAGCTAAGTCGATTCCAAACTCTACTTGTCGAAATGGAGGCAAACCAGGCAAATCTTCAGGAAATACATCTTGGAAGTCGCGGACTATCGGGTAGTCGTCAATTCTACGCTCGGGAAGTGTCGTGTCAGTGACGTTTGCAAGAATCGCTAAGTGACCTTTACGAAGGCACTTTTGAGCTTTGAGAAACGAAATAATACCGGTGACTGTTCCACCTTTTTCACCCTGAACTGTTAATACTTCACCTCCTTCGAGTGGAATACGAACCACTTTTTCTTGACATAAGATTTCAGCTCGGTTTTCGGATAACCAATCCATTCCTACTATAACATCAAAACTACCAATCGGGAAAGGCATAAGATCGATTCCTAGCGTATGGCCGGCTAGTTCTATCTTACAGTCCTTAACTATCTGAGTTGTATCATGAAGTTTACCATTCGCTAACTCTACCACATACTTAGCATCTAAGTCAATCGGTTTAGCATTAATTAGCTTAGCAAACTTAGTGGAAATAAAGCTTCTTTCAGCACCAGAATCAAACAATACAGTAGCAAAGAAACCATTAAGGATGAATTTACCGTTAATCACGTTGGCGTCGTTGCGAGCTTCTCCTTGACCCATGACGAAAGCACGACCTCTACCATTCCCACCATTTCCGTTTCCACCATTACCATTCCCACCGTTACCATTTCCGTTGCCCGGGTTTCCACCGTTGCCATTGTTACCATTCCCTTGTCTGCGCAATTGCGGGCAATCCTTCCTCATGTGGCCTGGCGCACCACATTCATAACAGCCACGGGCTCCACCATTGTTGTTGTTCTGATTGTTTCCTTGCCCGTTGCGGTTGTTTCCGTTTCCCCTATTGTTATTTCCCCCCTGGTTCTGACCGTTGTTGTTTAACCTTTGTAAGTTGGTCCAGCAGTTGTCGGCCTCATGCCCCATCTTCCCACATCTTCCACATTCCAAACCTTTGTTGCACATACCATTGTGGTGTTTTCCGCACTTGTTACACCAAGATATTGTCCGCTTTGGCAGCCGGCATGCCCTCAGGCATCCGCCCCTCACGGTTTTAAAACGCGTCTTGATGGGAGAGGTATCCACACCCTTATAAAGGCATGCTTAGTTCCCCTCCCCACCAATGTGGGATGTTACAATCCTCCCCCCTTACGGGACCAGCGTCCTCGCTGGCACACTGGCCGACGACCGGCTCTGATACCATCTGTAACACCCCCAAATAACCACTAACGGAGTTTATACCGTTAAGCGGTGCGAGCAAACCAGGACAACAACCATTAGTTACAAATACTAAACGAATCAGAGTAAAGTCCAAATGTTCATAATAAAAACAGTTTAAAAGTACGCAGCGGAATATAACATAAGCGTCTTAGCACTAACCACGTGCTTTAATTACAAAACATAATTCGTTGTTTGATTCCCATTTTAAGTTCAAAATAAAGTTAGGTATCTTCAGGTGCCATGCCAACCTCCAGTGGGTACTCCTCAGCGATCTGCAAAAGTGAAAACCATACAAGTGTCAACCTAACGGTTGGTGAGTTCACGGTGGGCATGTCATGCATTGGCCCGGTCTCATAAGCATATGTATCATCATATAATAAGTATTAGTTTTGCAAACATTGCCAAGTGATGAATTATCGAATATGCACTAGTTGAGTAAAAGTTAAAGCGGTCAACCGATATCGCGGGTCGCTAATCCGGTTTCCATGCACTAAGGAAGTTCGTACCAAAGCTGACGTAACAGAGTTCGGCATTTGCCGATGGTTTGTGCCTCCAGTTGTGTTCCTCGTGGGACCCACAACTAAAATAGGCTGATATTGTACTCCGTTCGGCCTCCAACCGGTTGGCTACACATTTGTGCACCGCGGAGCAGGGTTGTCAACCCTCAGTAGATCTACCCAACATCCCCTCGCTTCACAAATTAATGGTACTAAATTGTTGAGGACTTTTAAGTTTCAAGGCATCCTTAGAAATCATGTGATATCATTTGGTTTAGACTTTAACCTATACTAGTCATATTAAAAACGTTTATCCTGGATTTCATTTGAAATCCTAAAAAGAGTTTAAGTGTCAAAATGGTTGTTCTTTGAAATCCCAAGTGTTATCGAATAGTTGGATTGCGGATTTCATTTGAAATCCCAAGGATGGACAGTTGCGAGTGCTTCCCATAAAACACTCCAACTTCCATAACAGATATCCCATTTGGCGATACCTCAAAATGTCAGCGTTGTTTTCCGTTTAGTATATTCGTTGTGACCCAAACGGGCTCACAATTAAAGGGTTTGTGAAACTCACCTTAGGTTGCTCAGCTTACACTTCAATTAATCCAAATATTGTTTGCTTAACGAAGACCTAAGAACACGTTTAGGTCTTAAGTATTAGTTTTGTGTCTAATATTTAACTTAACATCACTACGGCCCATAACATAGCACGTTGGAACTATGACACGACATATCGACACACGACACCGATGGTTGATCATAAACAAGGGTTCACATAAATCAGAAATCAAACATGTTTCATCATAGCATAATCATGTAAGTTATGGCATAACATTCAAGTAAATTGCACAAGTTTGGGTTTAGGTCTGGTCACAGTTTCGCTAGTATAGATTCGCTAGGCAGTTTCGCTGTGTGCACGGGCAGTACTTTCGCTAGGCAATACCTGATGACACAGTTTCGCTAGGCTAGTTTCGCTCGAAACTGTTGGCACAGTTTCGCTAGCCTAGTTTCGCCCGAAACTGGTTTGAACTTTCGTTCAGGGAATTTCGCTTGGTAGTTTCGTTCGGACAGGTCTGGTTGGTTTACCCGGCGACACTATAGTTTCGCTGTATAGTGTCGCTGGAAGGAGATATACATAGTTTCGCTAGATAGTTTCGCCTAATGAAGGCACAGTTTCGCTAGTCGCTAAAAAAACCCGTAAATTTGACTAAAAATCTTTCTAACAGCCTCCATACTTCATGTAATTCGTTTTCAAGCATACATAATCATTTAGGAACATCACAGGAGCATTTTTAACATCATAAACATGCATTTTCATCATCAAATCTTCAAGAACACATTTTACACAAAATGACCTAATCTAGCATGAATCTCTATTATGGATGAGTTTCACACGTAAAGTTGTAGTTTTTATGATAGATCTAGCATTCCTAAGCATTCTTACAGAAGATCTAACGATTACATAGAGATCTAGGCATGCTTTATGAAGAAAACACATAAGAAAAGCAAGAGGAATGGTCATGGGACTCACGGTTGGTCTTGGATCGATGGATGATCTTCACCAATCAGAGATGATGGCTGATTCTTGGTGGTTCTTGGGCTGGTCCAGAAATCGTGAGAGGGAGAGTGAGAGTAGGAGAGTGTGTGTGTGGTGGTGGAGCATGTAAATGGGATTAGGGTTTATAATTCTCTTTAAATACTAAAGGCTTGTGGGCTTATCATTGGGATTTGGGCCCCAATGATTAGTCAATCATTAGCCCATGATTAGTCCATCATTAATCATGTATGCATACACTTAATCACTAGATTACTCATATAATTTCTCGATCATTATTAAATACACAATTAAGCAATTCGTCATATAATTTAACAAATAATTAAATAGTCATTCTTTTTAATGATAATCATGCATTTAAATCATATTGCACATAATTCCACAAAATGAATAAACACATAACACGTATGGACGGGTTCGGTGATCAACCAAAGGACGTGGACGTATTCGGCCTAGTTAAGCATTAGTTACTAAGTTATCACTTATAACGTAACTAACGGAATTGTCTAACGGAAGTTAACCTTGAAATTCTCGGATGTCACATCATCCCCTTGTAAATGGAATTTTCGTCCCGAAAATTATTCTTGCGTTGTAGCGTTCGCGGCCGCAGCCTCAGCTGTCGTCGCTGGGGAAAGAAAGCAAAAGTTTTAGGGTCGCCACATCCTCCTCCTGTTAAAGGAATTTTGGTCCCCAAAATTAAATCATACCTTGAGTTTCTGTGGACGTTTGCTCGAACAAGTGAGGATACTTTTTCTTCATTTGATCCTCTCGTTCCCAAGTATATTCAGGTCCACGCTTTGAGTTCCATCGGACCTTTACGATCGGAATCTTGCTACGTTTGAGGGCTTTCTCCTCGCATCCCATGATTTCTACCGGTTGCTCAATAAATCTCAGATGTTCATCAATTTCCAATTCCTCCAAAGGAATTATTTCAGTGTCTTCAGCCAGACATTTCTTTAGGTTAGAGACGTGAAACACGTTGTGAACTCCATCGAGCTCTGCAAGGAGTCGTAATCGATAGGCCACCGGGCCTACTTCCCCAATGATCTCAAATGGACCGATATAGCGAGGATTCAGCTTTCCACGCTTTCCGAAGCGTATCACTCCTTTCCAGGGGGATACCTTCAATAGTACCTTGTCTCCCACTTCGAACTTCAAAGGTTTACGGCGTTTGTCGGCATAGCTCTTTTGTCTGTCACGTGCTGCAGTTATCCGCTTTCTGATTTGAATGATCCGTTCAGTTGTATCATGAATGATTTCCGGTCCGGTGAGTCCCTTCTCACCCGTTTCAGCCCAACACACGGGCGATCTGCATTTTCTGCCATAAAGAGCTTCAAAAGGTGCTGCACCGATGCTTGAATGATAACTGTTGTTGTAGGAGAACTCCACCAATGGAAGGTGAGCCTCCCAGTCTTTACCGAAGTCGAGAACGCAAGCTCGGAGCATGTCCTCTAAAGTCTGAATAGTTCGTTCCGTCTGACCGTCGGTTTGATTCGGGGTTGTTACGAAAATTATGGTTAACCGGGTCCGGGTTCGCATACCGACCTGAAGGTATACCTGTGTTTGTTATTGATTATCATTTTAATGATCTAGTATATGCATCGTGTAAGGAACGATTGGTAGAAACGAAAGTATATTGTAAATATAATGAGGATAACAAAGAAATACGTACATATATATATACATATATATGGTAGGGTTCTATGGAAAACCCTTAATTTTTGGAAAACTTGAAAAACCATTTTCTAACAATTGATTTAAAATTAAGGGTTGAGATCAAATAAGGGCAAGATGGTAAATTTGAGGGGTTTAACGAAGGGCATAATAAACAAATGACAATTTTATTAATAAATGTTTTGATCAATTTCTCTTTCTAATATCTTTTTTCCTAAAATGTCTCTCTCTCTCTCTCTCTCTCTCTCTCTTCTCTCTATTTCACTCCTTTAATTTCAAATTTTAGACCAAATTTTAGAAAAGAAAAACAAACCAAATTTATAAAAGAAAAAATAATTGATCACCAGTTCATCACCAGAGTAACGATTGTTACACAGTTGTAACAATAACTAATCAACGTATACAAATTTTGTTACAATTGTGTAACATACATTCGTGTAACAGTAATTTCATGTATATTTTTCAAAGAAAAATCTGAAGGTTACATATGTGTAACAATAATTTTACATATGTGTAATCAAATTAAACATTAGAAATGTTAGAGTCATGTAACTGTACTGAAGTTTTAAAACAGAAAAAAAGTTATAGTATTGTAACAGTATTTGTGACAATAAAACAGTATGTTGTTACATCATTGTAACAACAACGATTGTCGAAAATAAGTTGAATGAACATGAAAGTAATTCAAATAAAAAACGGGAGTTGATTATGGATATCAGATAAATTGATTATGAATTGTCATTAAATTAACTAGTCTAGGTTATTAGTTAATTGTCATTAAATCAAATAATTGTTTACTAAATTAGAATATGGTAAGTTAAGTTACCATATTACCCTTTTTATAAAATAAAAAAACAAAAATAGAAGGAATTTTCTGATTGGTTAGATATGGTTTTCCAAGTTTTCTAAGAGGAAAAGGGTTTTCCATTGATCCCATTCCTATATATATATATAGGGGAAGGATCCTGCGAAAACCCTTTATATTGCGAAAACGTGAAAACCAATATTAAAACCTACATAACTTCTTCATACGTTAATGTTTTTTCATAAAGTTGACGCCAAATGTCTTAGAATTACGTTATCTTCAATTCTGGAAACAAATATTAAAAAAAATAACGGTTTTTTTTCTTTGTGTGATACACATGTGTATCATCATCATTACTACTACACAAAAACAAATTATCATGTGTAAAAACACTCCGTATGTTAAAAACATATTAAAAACACTAAAACATTTATGGTACCAATGATAATGAAACATAGTGCACATGTGCAACATATAATTAAAAAAAGTTATAAAGTGTTATTTGTTTTATTAGATATAAAGATAACATAACTATAAGACTTATGGTGCAATTTCCTTTTAAAACTAGTAATGTATACCACGTATATGAGGGTTTTTTTTTATGTGGTACACATGTGTATCATTCAAAAAAACACAAAAAAAAATGACAGAAATATAAGACATATGGTGCGTGTTAGAGAAAACAAATATTAACTCATACTAAAGTATGAGTTTTTTTTTTGTGGTACACATGTGTATCACAGAAAAAAATAAAAATAAAAAACGTTAACTTTTTATTTTTTGTTTTTATAGAATTAAAGATAACATAATTATAAGACTTTTTGTGAAAATTATTTAAAAAAATATATTAACGTATGAAAATGTTATGTTGGTTTTAAGATAGTTTTCACGTTTTCGCAAAATATATGCGTTTTCACATGATCCTTTCCCTATATATATATATATATATATATATATATATATATATATATATATAAAGTTTTGGTTGTCATTTAAAGTCAATACAAATCATAAAAGTTATGATTAATAAAAAATATCATTTTATAAAAACAATGGTTTTTATGATAAAGAATCGTTGAGGCTACGTAAAAAAATGTATCATTTATGTTAATAAAATCTATGATTTTATGTGAAATGTAAACGAGTAAACCTATATATAAAAGCTATTATTTTGATGTAAAACTCTATAAGGTTTTATAGAACATAAAACCGCGTTTCGGAAGCTTTTTAGGTCAATTTAGGCCGTTTGTTGTGTTCCCGAGATGGGAGCAGGCCACGAGGCATATGCGTATCCTCACAGTTGTGTAGGTAGATTAGGTGTCGCGTACCCATTGTTTGGGCCCCTTTTTGGTTACTTGGTTACTTGTGATTGGTTGAAAGAGTGACGTCGCATATGTTTGAAACATGAGGAGGGACTCGGGAAAGTCGCTCCGAGTTTGCTCCGATTGTTGGTTTGACCTTTGGTTGGTTTTGTAACAGACACAATATTATTTTAATTTGTTGTGGATTATTTTGGAGTCAACTGCTACGACTCACCAACAACGTTTGTTGTTGACGTATTTTGGAGTCAACTGCAGGTAAGTAACTACTGGGATGACTTGAAGGATATGCAGGGTTTAGCTAGACTTGTTGTGTGCAAGACCTAGTAGTTGGGATAGCTTAATTCGTGTTCTACTGTTGCGGTCTACGGTGTTATACCAGTCTTTGAGTAACCTGGGCCTCAATGAAACGTAGAAAATACAACAGTGCACCACAAAGATTACAAACTGTAGCCCTCTCCAAGGTGATCGACATTTGGGTATGTCCTGTCGTTTCATTATTGGACGGTCGGCCCGTGCTGAGATAAAGTATCAGTTTGATTCTGCGTGTTCTGATACGGGTAGCCAGTCCCACACCCTCCCTGTGGTGGTGGCTGCGGAGTGGGGTGTGACACATTGCCTCAGTCCCGTAGGTTAAACTGAAGGGGCTCTCTCTAGTGCTAGTTTTTGGTGTGGTCCTATGAGCCCACAATACATGTCTGGCCAATAAAACTCGGCCCTTTGTGCTCTTGAGACAATTGTTTTGGGTCCTGCGTGTAACCCACAAATGCCTGCATGTATTTCTCTGATTGCACTGGCCGCTTCGTTTTCACTCAAGCACCTTAATAGAGGGCCCATGTATGATTTTCTGTATAGTTGATTGTTCTCAAAGCTAAAGTGTGGCCTTTGCTTGGATCTTTCTTGCTTCTTCATGATCGGCTGGTAGTTTTCCCTCAGACAGATATTCTATAAGTGGATTCATCCAGGACGCTGCTTCTATTGCCATGATTGCATCTACTTCAATGGAGGGGGCTGTGAGTTTTTCCACTTTAATGTCCTTCTCGAGGCCGCTAAATGCCACTAAGGCTATCTTGCTTAAGGAGTCTGCCTTTTTTATTTCTTTCCTCTTGGGATATGAATGACTTTGCAATATGAGAAGTTTTTAATAACTTGTGTGATCTTTTCAAGGTACTTTTTCATCTTCTCTTCCTTTGCTTCATATACTTCGTTTATTTGACTTGCTACCAACATTGAGTTGACATACGCTTCTAGGTTCTGGAGTTTCATCTTTTTGGCCATTCTCAAGCCTGCAAGAAGGGTTTCGTATTATGCCTTGTTGTTGGTTGCTGTGAAGTCAAACTTGAGAGCACCTGTTACCTCCTTCCCTTTGGGGCTTGTTAGAATTATACATGCCCACACCCTTCTTCATTTGAGGCTCCATCTATGAAAAACTTCCAATGTTGACTAAGGATTTGCTCCTCACTTCACAGTTGGAGGGAAGCCGTCTTTTATTCCTCATCTGGGGGGATTTCAATTAAAATATCTGCTAGAATTTGGCCCTTCCTTGCTATTCTGCCTTTGTATTCTATTTCATAGTTTCCTAACTCAACCGCCCACTTTGCTAATATTCCTGATACTTCAGGCCTTTTAAGAACAAGCTGCGTAGGTTTATCGGTTAGCACTTGAATAGGGTGTGCTTGGAAATACCTGGCCAGTCTTCTTGAGGTATGGAAGAGGGATAGAGCGAGCTTTTCTAGTGCCGGATACCTTTCTTATGATCCCTTGAGGGTTCTTGACCAGAAATAGATTGGTATTTTCCCTTCACTCCTTTCTACCATCAATACCGAACTTACAGCTTGGTAAGAGATGGCCAAGTATAGCTTCAAGGTTTCTCTCTCTCTTGGAATGGCTAGCTTTGGCAGGTTACAAAGAAAGGTCTTGATTTCATTGAACGCTTCTTCAGCCTCTAGTTTCCATACAAACTGGTTTTTCTTGAGATATTTCCTTAGTGTTTTTATAAGGGCTTTGTTTTGTCTGCCAGTCTTGACACAAACCATCCAAGGGCTACTAGCTGCCCATTCATACTTTGAGCTTCTTTCAGAGTCCTTGGTTTTCTCATGCGAGTGATGGCCTCAATCTTTTCTGGACAAGCCTGGATCCCGTCCTTCTTGACTATTACCCACATGAATTTTCCTTCTTCTACCCTAAATGAGCACTTGCTAGGGTTTAACTTCATGTTCACTTCCCTTAGGGTTTCGAATGTTTCCTTGATGTCTTAAATCATATCCCCATCCCTTTTGGTTTTGATCACAACATCGTCTACATACACTTCTAGGTTTTTGCCTATTTGATCCTGGAACAACCAATCCATCAACTATTAGTATGTTGCCCATGCATTTTTCAGCTCGAATGGCATCTTTGTATAGCAGTATGTACCGTCTGTTGTGTGAAACACGTCTTTTCTTCATCACCTTTGGCCATTCTGATCTGATGGTACCCCTTATATGAGTCTAGTAAGCATTTAAGGGGGAAGGTTGCGAGTGCATCAATTTCTGCGTCAACTTATGGCTAAGGGGTAGCAGTCTTTTGGACATGTTTTGTTGAGATCAGAGAAGTCTATGCACATTCTCAGTGTTCCGTCGGGCTTCTTAACCATGATTGGGTTGGCCACCCACTTTGGTAATTGTATTTTTCTCACCATGCGGGCTGCAAGCAGCTTTTTGGTTTCTTCACTTGCTATTGTGGCGTGCTCTTGGCATAAGCTTCTGTATTTTTGTTTTGCTGGTTTTGTGCCTTCTGGGATGTTGAGATGGTGTTCGATGTATTTTGTAGGAATGCCTTCCATGTCGCTGCATTGCCAAGCGAAGACGTCTATGTTCTTTAGAAGAAGCTCCTTCTGAGCCGTCTTCCATCTGTTTGGCAACTGTGCCCCTACTCTAATAGTTTGTTCTGAAAACTAGTCGTTTAAGATCCAATCTTGTATCCCTGGTTGTGGGACTATGCTTGGCATCCAAGACACACTTGAAACTATCTTAGTAGCAGAACACTACCTTGGCAAATCTTCCTGCTGTTGGGAACTTCATCATCCTATGTGCAGTAGATGTGAGTAACCTATGGGCTCTTATCCCCAGCATACCCAGGATGACATTATATTTAGAGTTTCCTCTGACAATTGAGAAGGTTAGCTCAATCGTCCTTATGGTGAATCCCTCCCCGATTGTAACTGGGAGGGTGATTTTTCCCAAGGGTCTTACCACTTCTCCTGAGAACCCTATTAGAGGCATGTATTCCTCTACTAGCCCTGTGATGTGTTGTAAACACATCTATATTTCTAGTGTAATGTTTGAGTCGAGTTTGAGTCATTTTTACTTGTTTTTATCTAATTTTTAGTATTTGAGTCTTAATGTGGTGTCGGTTCATTTTGGTGTATTTTGGTGTGAGTGTAGATAATTATTCGAGTCTAGTATTTAGTTATGTCAATGTGCTCAAAATCGTCCCTTGTACGTATCTTGTCGGCTTCACCCTCTTTTCTGTTGTCGCCTCTTGATTGCGTAGGGTAGGGATCTTTAATTTAGTTAAAAGAACCCTACCATACGCATTCAGGAGGCGATGGCAGAAAAGAGGGTGAAGCCGACAGAAGACGTACAAGGGACGATTTTGAGCAGGTTAAAGATCATGGAATCGACTGGAGATCAAGGGAATCATCAAGACTCAAGCATTCGATTCAATTCATCATTACCGGTTTATGAATTTCTCTATTTTTTCTTAATTTGAATTTATTCTACACCATGGTTTCTATTAAGAACTTGAACTTGTTTGTGTTTTTTGATTGAAATCATGGTGGTAGGCTATGTTGGGTTTTACAGTGGGCATCCGGGTTGCCTGTTTTAATTGTTTACCAACTAAATATACGGGTTAATTAATCAAAATTAATTACACAATGTAAAAATGTTTTAGAACGCGAATTTAGTAAAACCATGTACCTTAGACAGGATCTGATCACCGTAGACAGGATCTGATCACCTTGGCGGAGTCCGAACAACCGTTCGAGACACCGGGGTTCGACGAACTGGAGCTAGGATCAACAGTAACGCCCGACTCGAACCGGCGAGTCAAGTCCTCAACCGACTTTAAAGACCGGGCCTCAGGCACCACGGGTGCGTTCATCTCATGAACCAGCGGTGGTGGCGGTAACTAAACTATGCTATGCATCATAGCATTCCAATCGAATGGTTCCATCGTGCTTGACGATGAAACCGTTGTAGAAACGATTTCGTCCGTCGTGCGTGGAGGCGGGGGAGGAAGTGTCGTAACGGCGGCGGCATACAATGGCGCCGGCCACTTAGGGTTTTCACCCGATTCGACCGTGGCGGAACGCGAGGGCTCAAACAAGGGCTTCGGTGGCGCGGGTAAAGCAAGAACCACCTCGCGGTGGTCCTCGCCGAAGATGTCGGCGGCAACGGTGGCACGGGCCACGATGGCGGCGACGGCAGCGTCGGCTCGCTCCTCGAAGGCAGCGGCTCTTGCGGCGACAACGGTAGTCTCGAGTTTCATTGCGGCGGCGATAAGATGAGGGTCTCGTTGGTGGTGGCGCCGAATTCGAGAAGGAGAGGGAGGGGGTGGTGACATGGTTACGGAAAGGGAGAGAGGGGAAGAGCCCAAAATTTGTGGATTAGGGTTCTCCCCTAATCTCTTTAGATTATAACCTTTTGCGATGGCCCCTTTGGCAAGCAAAAGCCCATATCACAATCCATTAAACCAAAACCACTAGAACCAGCCCAATATCTATAGTTCGTTAACCGGTTACGACAAGATAATTTCCACCAACATTTCTCGTAAACATTTTTACGATAAATTTGTTTCGTTATGTTAATTTCCACCAACATTTCTCATAAACATTTTTACATTTTTACGACAAGATAATTTCCACCAACATTTCTCGTAAACATTTTTACGATAAATTTCCACCAACATTTTTACGATAAATTTGTTTCTGGTAAACAAGTATTTATTTATTTTAACCGTTTGAATGAATTAATTAACAAGTAATTAACTATATATAGTTCGTTGACTCCGGTGTAACTCTTCTGGGTCGAAACCGGGTCGATTACGTTAGATGTCGGGTCAGGACATCTAATATCCAACAATCTCCCACTTGGACTGATTGCGACACTTTAACGTTGTAGTCAGAGGCACTCTAGCTATGCATGGCTACACCAACCAGTTTTGACACTTCAACTCGACATTCAAAAAATATATCTAATTGAAAGGCAAGTAGATAGAATACTTATGGAAATAGTTGTCATATGTTCCTTTCTGTTCTAGACATTGGATGAATAATGGGACATGGACTCTCATGTATTAGATTCATCAATTACAGTCTCGTTATCCGATCCAAAGTGTACCAATCAAACACACAGTAAATTTGGGTGAGGCCTCACACTTCACACTTGGAATCAACGAGGGCGCATTTATGTCTATCTATTGGCGAAACAATAGTACTGAATATCATATTGAGGCATACGACTCCCACTGAACTTTAGATCTGTAGGTCCAAGAACAAACCGACAACACGATATCTAATCACAAATGAGTGCGGAAACCTCAAATGTGATTGATTCAAGAAACAATTAGAAGAAATAGACTAGATCTAATGAAAAGATCAGGTCTTGAATGAGAAACCCTACTTGATGAAGCTGATCGTAAACACAAATGAGAGTGCAGAAATCGTAAACTTGAATATTGTATTTGAAAAGCTTCCTTGAAACATAAACATGAGGTGGTATTTATACCACCTCTTACAAGCACATGGGCCAATCATAAACTCTAATTAAGCCCAATCATAAACAAATAATCAGCCCACATGGCCTATAAAACAAACTAAACATAAGCCCAAAACTAATGTTCATGCCTTAAATAAATATAGCCCAACAATCTTCCCCTAGGCATGAACCATTAGCGAGTCTAAGGAAGATGCAAATCAAACCTGAATGTATGCACCTCTTTCCTTGACCACCATTCTTTCTCCACGATCAGACCTGCTGTGCCATGAAACAATCCCACCCGTATAGCATTCTGCATGTCATGATCGTCACCAAGAATTGGACGGGATGCCAGGAGCTTGATGTCATTCTCTTCGAACCTTAGCAAGTCTACGGGATCATACATTCGGAACTCTCTCATTCTCTTGCAAACAACCACCACTTCATACGTTGTGGGATCAAAGAACCAGCTGTCAAAATTCTTCACAAGCGTATGGTCTTCAATTTCATCGAGCATGTTGATGACTCGGGTTCGTTTGGTGGGAGGGCACCTCAATTCACCGATTGGTTCATTGGTGACAGGATCAGTTCCGGTTTCGACCCACCTTGCAGCCTTCAGATCAAAGTTTTCAAAGTTCTGCTCCATCTGTGCTACTAAGTTGTTGCGAACCAGATTTCCATGTTCAGCATTCCACCTGTTAATGAACGGTGCCCTCAGCAAGTTCCTCAATTCTGTCTCGATCCAGGAGTGGAATTGACCCCTTGATCTGTAGTATTCGACTGGACTATATCCATCTCTCACCACAGCAAATAACTCCTTTTCTGCATCATAATGCCAACACAGAATTGGTTGTCGGCTTCCTTTCTTGTCTATCTCAGTTTCACCCACATCTATGCTATATTTCACAGGAGTAGGTCCTCTGAAAAACTCCTTGAACCAATTCACTTGTCCTTCTGGAGCCATAGAAATGTATCTTCCACCAGGAACATATTCAGGCATTTCAATCGTGTCGTCTCCTTCATCTTCTTGTACTGCACTTGTACCTGAACTCCTTGAGATGAGCTTTGCCCTTGATCACCAGAAGATTTTGCCTCCACAACTCCTTTCAATTCATTAAACTTCTTCTTTAGGTCCATCAAAGTCTCATAGAGCCACTTCATTCTGTTCTGGTCCGCCACCTCCTTTTCTCTCATCCTTCTGTTCTCATCCTTAAGTGCCTTTATCTCATTTTCTCTGAATCTATTCTGAGAAATCAAAAAGTTGATATGAGGATCAGTGCTTATCCTCAGATCAATCGGAAGTTCAGCAGTTTGAAAAGGACGAAAACTAGGAATAGCTGTTGGCTGGCTTATCACATGTGAGGCGCTCACTCTCACTGGACTTGGTACGACAAACGTGGTGTCAACCTCCAGAATTTGCCTTTCTTCTCGAACAGGGCTACGTTCGATCAGAAGAGGACTTTCAGTATGATCCTCGGCAGGCTGAACTTCAACATTGTCAGCAGCTGTTACTTCTTGAACACTAGGACCCTCAGAACTGGGCCCTGCTGGTTGTACTATCATTAAGCTTGAGCTTGTCTTTGCAAACTTGAATCTTATGCTCCTTGGATCAGACCTCTTCCTTGGAGATGGTTCACGTGCAGGAATTGGTTCTTCAAGAACATCCTCAACATTCAGATTCAGCTCGGGAGGGGTTGTATCACTGCCTGATGATCCGATCATGTCATCCCTTGACCTTTTAAGGTTAAGGGGCCCCAAATTCCCATAGATATCATCATCTGTCATCTCTTGACCAGCAAGAATGTCATCCATCACGTTCTCTTCATCGGAGGGTATTATCACATCTTCTTCTTGCACATTAACAGCCGGAGTTGCTGTTATGTCTTGTTCTTCAGCAATGGATGCATTAACATTAGGCACATCAGCTTCTGGTTCAGACTCATCCATCTCTTGTTCCCTTGCCACTTCGGGAAATTCACCCCTCTTGGCCCACTCAAGTCTACCTTCAAAATTATTTTTACCCTTTCTGACTTGGGTCTGAAGTCCAAACACTCCACAGTCCATCACCTTCACATCCAGTTTCTCTACCCTCTCTTCAATCATCGGGTATTTCTTCATCACCACCATTTGAACAAACCTCGGTGTCATTAGGAACTGATCTCTGGCACTCAGCTCTGCATTGCCTATCCAATCTAATAGCATCATCCTTGAGAAGTTGAAATCCCAATCTAAGGCCAATGCGATGAAAGCAGTTCCATGAAGTTGATTCAGCTGATCGAAGCTAGTTCTCTTGCCTAGAAATGACTTCTGCATATAATGTGCCAGGCACCTCCAGTAATGCGGCAGCAGCTTCTTAAAGATAGGCGGAAACTTCCCTTCATACCCCATAGATTGAGCACCCGCTAGAACAACCTCCTTCGGATACTTAATAGGATCAGAAGCACGATCAGTGATGTTTAGCCCTTGTCTGATATCTTCTTCCTCAATCACTACTTGTCTGTTCTGAACAGTTGCGGTAATACTTGTCTTGTTAGCATTTGCTCTTGCTGTACCCCAGAACTCCCTTACCAGCATCTCATCAATCAGCACATTTGTCCTCAGGGCATGGTTTATCTTGCAAGTAGTCATCCCGGCCACCAGAGAGTAGAATAGTTCCATATGCTTTTCTGGTGGGTCTTCCAGATACGCTGGCATGCAGTGATCATGTTCATACTTTATCTCCTCGTTAAGCATCTCGTCTGCCATCTGAGAAGGACAAGACACATGTATCAGACATATTCATCAAAGCTATTGTGTTTGGAAACAACTTGAAGTTCAATTGATTAACTCATTAAATTTGATAAATTCTGAAAAATTCAATTGAATCGTTCAAGTAAAATATTTGATTTTGAATCACACATTCACAAACATCACAAATTTTATCTTAAACATGTTTAAGTTTGATGAGATTAAAAAATATTAAGTGTATGAGTTCTTATCATGAGTTTACGACTCACAGAATGGGTTTACGATCCAAATAATGAGTTTACGATTGGTTAAACGGGTTCACGATGTGGTTTAAATTTGCCCCAACCGTAATCTCATAGCCCAATCGTGAACACTCTAAAAGATCTAAGCCCGATCGTAAACTCCGAATGTCGTAAACATGAGTCAGAAACATCAATCGTGAACATCGATCGTGAACTCCGATCGTAATCTCGGATCGTAATCACGAAACGTCTTCTTCCTCATCGAGATTATCGTAAACACACCATCCGCCATTGTTAACACCTGCAAATACTCGGAAACTCATTAAAACACCACAAATATACACAATGAGCACCAAGAACTACCTATAAACGATTGTAAACCCAGAAACGACTTCAACCCTTGTAAAGAACGACTCGAAAACAGTGAAGAACTTGAGTTAGGGTTTCGGACACAAAATCTGTGAATAGATCTATGAAATCTCGTGAAAGCAGTCGATTGTGATGGGGTTTTTGGTCGGAAAACGATGGCGAGGGTGATGCTGTGCTCGGATGAGACGGAGGATGGTCGGAGAAGGTTGGAAGCAGTTTTCCGGCGAAGGCAGACGGTGGTTAGGGTTTTGGTAGTCGGAATCGTAAACTGATTTAGGGTATTTATACCCTTTATGAAAATTTTCAACTTGACCCCTCAAAGTTTAAAACTATTGCAAACACCTCCCAAACCATTAAAAGATAACAATTCTCTTGAAAAATTTAACTTTGTGAAACATTGAGAATTTACGAAGCTTCCCCTCAGACTTAGCCCCGAGTATCTGATCTTGATCATAAAGTTAAAATTTAAATTTTAAACACATAAAGACTTAAAAAAATTAACAATTTAAAAACAGATAAAATGCCTCAAAATTAAATATTTACAAACTTTCTGCAGAAAATGAATATTTACTTGCCTGGTGCTGATAATTTTCATTGATAATATCAGACGAGTCTTTGACTGAAGAACCCTTTTCAGTCTCCGTTACTTGACGCTCTAGACAATTGCCAGGTGATTTGAACACATAAACTCACATCCAGTTAAGTGCTTAAATATGGTACAATTTTACCGATATGTTTAACCGTCCCCACACCCAATTTTTCATAGCAAAACCTACCCGACCTCAGAGTTTATTGAGGATTCACAAACCCCCAACTTGAGGAACCATGCAACACTGCTTTGACTACCACTTATTTCTATTTTCATGAATTATCGGTTGGTGATCAGGTCGGCCGCATAAGCACGCAGAGAAGACCAACAGAATAATTTTATTTTCTTTTCTTTTTACTTTTCTTTTTCACAATTTTCATTTTTTTTGAATTCTTTTTCTTTTTCTTTTTCTGTGGTGTTGTCATTTACAGTATAAACATGGCGTGTGAGAGAGCGAATACTAGGTAAATACCACTCTCAACCCATTTTTGCCGGGTCTCAATTTTTTAAACCATGTAGACTAGGATGGGAAACTAAACATTTATAGAGTTTAGGATTACTACACTTACATAGATGGTCATAGTTTTGGTTGAGCTTACCGACATATCATCTTTGAGCAGTCTTTCACATCAGCCTTACACGTGTCAGTCTCCGACCGTCTTTAAACATTTTTGCACATTCTATCAAAAGACATCATAAAAACTTTTTAGTTCAATCAGCACCATTTCTTCCCCTGTTTTTGTGAGACTTTTGAAATAAGACTCAGTTTTTTCAGACAATTTCCATTTTTTTTTAAATAAAATAACAAAGACTTTGTACAAAAACAAAATGATCAGATCATTCCTCGAAGGCAATCATCTTTAGGCCTTCAACACATGATTCAAAATTCGGACGAGGAAGGGGTTTTGTAAAAATGTCCGACACATTCTGATCGGAGCTTACCTTTTGAAGCTGAATCAACTCCCGATCATAGCAATCACGAATGAAATGTACCTTTATGTCTATATGCTTGGTTTTGGAATGTTGGACGGGGTTTTTTACAATTTCCAGAGCAGCAGCGTTATCACAAAAGATAGGAGTGTTAACGAATTCCATACCGTAATCTGTGAGCTGATTTTGGATCCATACTACCTGTGAAGTACCGGCAGATGCTGCCACGTATTCAGCTTCGGCAGTTGATTTTGATACGGTATGCTGCTTTTTGCTCTGCCAAGAAATGAGCCTATCTCCCAGGTACTGACATCCTCCAGTAGTAGATTTCCTGTCAAGGTCACTACCTCCATAGTCACTGTCAGTAAAAGCATATAATTGAAAATCAGTGTTCTTTGGGTACCAAAGACCAAGCCTAGGCTTGCTCTTCAGATACCTAAAGATACGCTTAACAGCAGATAAATGTGAAAGTTTAGGATTAGCCTGATAGCGTGCACACACACAAACTGCATGCATGATATCTGGCCTGCTGGCTGTCAAGTACATAAGTGATCCAATCATCGACCGATACTGGAATTCACTCACTGGTTCCCCATTAAGATCAGCTGACAAAAGTGGCCTGGATGCCATGGGAGTGGAAATGGGCTTGCAATCCTGCATCTTGAATTTCTCCAGAATCTCATTCACATACTTTGCCTGATGAATGAGAATTCCCGATTCATCCTGTTTAACTTGTAATGCAAGAAAGAAACACATCTCCCCTTGGTCACTCATTTCAAACTTTTTCCTCATAATCTCTTCAAATTCAGTGCACAATTCCTTGTTTGTTGATCCGTAGATAATGTCATCTACATAAACTTGCACCATGATTATGTCCTCCTTCACCCTCTTCCTAAACAACGTTTGATCAACCACTCCTCTTGTGTATCCATTCTCCACCAAGTGATTGGACAGAGTTTCATACTAGGTGCGCGGAGCTTGATGCAAACCATACAAGGCTTTATCCAGCAGATAAACATGGTCAGGATTTTCTTCATCTATGAACCCTGGTGGTTGAGTTACATAAACCTCTTCATTCATCTCTGCATAAAGGAAGGCAGTCTTCACATCCATCTGATGTACCGTAAAATTGAGATACGTTGCTACAGCCAGAAAGATCCGAATTGCTTCCAATCTTGCCACCGGAGCGTATACCTCATTGTAGTCAATCCCATGAACTTGCTTGTGCCCTTGTACTATCAATCTCGCCTTGTTTCTGACAATAATTCCGGTGTCATCCTTTTTGTTCTTATATAACCACCTCGTAGGAATAACCTTCTTGTCTTCTGGCCTCTTCACAAGTCGCCACACTCCCAGCTTTGAGAACTGATTCAATTCATTGTGCATGGCCTCCATCCAATTTGGATCTTTGAGAGCAACCATTACATTTGGAGGCTCAATCTGGGAAATGAAACAGGAAAACATGCAGAAGTTAATGTTTCCCGTGCGGCTTCTGGTGGTGACTCCTGCTGTCACTGGCCCAACCACGTTACTGAGTGGATGATCTCTGTTTATTCTACTCTCTTGGACATCAGGAACTGAAGCAGTAACAGGCAGGTTAGTATTAATAATATTATCGGACATACCTGGGCCTTGAGAATCCACTGGAGCATCACGTGTTCCTGAACATTCTGGAACATTTGCAATAGAATTTCGTGAAGTCTCTGCCGATGCTCTTTCCACATGTGGCCTCACTTCAGAACTAGGAGCAATGATATCTTCTTCTTCTCCCAGATTGTGGAAAACATTGGAGAAGTTGAAACCTTCAAACAGTGAACCGTAGTCAAAGACCCAATCTGGTCCAGTACCCGCATCGGTTGGATTATCCTCCATCCAATCCACATCAAAGGTCTCAATAATCAATTTGGTGGTTTTGTTGTACACGCGATAAGCACTATTTGCTGAGTAACCGACAAAATAACACTCATCAGCTTTGGCTTCAAATTTCCCTACATCGTACTGAATTAGCACCGTGCATGGACACCCGAAGGTCTTGAAGTACCCCACCCTTGGCTTTTCTCCATAAACAATCTGATATGGAGTCTTCTCGTGTCGCTTGTTCAGAAGTACTCTATTTTGCACATAACAAGCTGTATTCACCGCTTCTGCCCAAAAGAAGATTGGTAGTTTCGCTTCACACATCATTGTTCTCGCTGCCTCAATGAGTGTCCTATTCCTTCTTTCTGCAACTCCATTCTGTTGTGGTGTATAGGGAGCACTGAACTGCCTTTCAATACCCTTCTCACCACAAAACATGTTCAACTCTGCATTCTTGAATTCTGTTCCATTGTCAGTTCTTATGCCCTTCACTCTCTTGTTCAGCTGGTTTTCTAAAAGTGTGACGAACTATTTTACAAGGGTCGGAGTTTCGTACTTGTTTGATAAAAAGAAGACCCAAGTAAAACGCGAATAGTCATCCACTATTACGAGACAATAAGAAAACTTGCTGATGCTTTGTACCTGCATGGGACCAAAAAGATCCATATGTAAGAGTTGAAGTACAGAAGAGACAGAGTTTACAACCTTTGGACGGTGGGGCAACTTGTGCTGCTTCCCCTTAGCACAAGCCACACATTTCTCCACAGATGATAAATCTTTGATTGGTAAATTTCTGACGTGCTCTCCTTTAGCTAGCTTAGACAAGTTCTTCATATTGGCATGCCCCAGGCGACGATGCCATAATAACGCTAGATTCTCATTCTGCTTCGAGATAAGACAGGCTTCTTCAGAAGATGGAGGTTTGCCCAAATTCAACTGATAGGAATTTCCTCTTCTTGGAGTACGCATTAAGATGCACTCCTCTGGAATTTTGAAACCTGGCTTGAGGATTATGCATTCCTTCTTGATGAACAGGACTGAAAAGTCTTTATCACACATTTGCGACACACTGAGCAAACTGTGAGACAGTTCCTCTACATAGTGTACGTCAGAAGAAGTCAAGCTTCCACTCTTCACAACCCCTTTCTTACTGATTCTTCCACCTACCCCACCTGCAAAAGATACTCCTCCGCCATTGAAGTCTTGTACCTCTTCCAAAAGGGATAAGTCTCCGGTCATGTGTCAGGAGCAACCGCTATCAACATACCAGAGATTGTCGATAGTTCTACTTGGCTGTCCCTACAAAAATTAGAAATCAGTGAGATTCAGGTACCCAGGCCATAACAGATCTGGGCACTCCTTTGGAGTCAGTGTAATTAACCATTTGAAGGACCATTTCGGGTTTTGGTTCAGATACATTCACATTTTGAATGTTGACTTTTGGTCTCCAATTAGGTTTCTTTTGAGATTTAGAACTGCTAGCAGAGTTCTTTGCTGGTGACGGTTTCTTTGATGGAGATGTGACCTTTTTACCTTTTGACTTAACAATAGGTGTCCACTCAAGTTTCAATTTAGTATAAACCATTTGTTTTGTTTGAGTGACCTCTTTTGTTTTTTCAATAACTGCTTTGCCCTTAGGTTTAGCAACATGATTGACTTTAGGCACTTGTTTCTCAAAAGGTTTTGTTTTCATTTTGTCTTTTCTTTGATAAACTCCCTTAGGTTTGTAAGATGAGTTTGGAGGTCTAGTCACATTCCATTTTTCTTCAACATGCTTTGTCATCGGAGCTTTTGTGTTCAAAACCTTAGACTGTTCAGTCTTCATTGGTTCTAAAATCTGCTTCCCCTTAGACAAAGCTTGTTGTTTTTGGTTTTTGTTTTCTCCTGCCATCATTTTCTGCAACATACTGGTCCGTGGGTTTTGCGGACAGTATGGTTGATAAGGTCTATTTAAGCAATTTGCAGCAAAATGTCCTGGCTTTCCACATTAAAAACAATTCATAGGTCTAGGCCCATTTACATGACTACACAAATATGAACGTCTTGGGTATGATGATTTCCACTCTGGCTTATCATCCCATTTGTGTATAACATGTTTTGTATCCCTTTCAGGTTGTGTGATCAAACAAAATTGTTCCGATTTAGATTTGTTTATCCTATTAAAAGTAGACACAACCTGAGGATAAGCCACAAAATCTTTGGGTTTGGTCTCACGTCCTACTTTAGTGTTAGGCACACGCATTTTAAAACCATGAATTTCATTACTAGAATTTGAAACATGTTTTAAGGACTTGGACACAACTAATTTCATAGACCTAGACTCATTCAATTCAGACACTGATGCCAGTACATCATCTTTAGGTAAATCAGAAACTACACTACTTGACACATGACACTGTTTAACTCTCAAACATTCTGCATCCTTCCCAGATACATCTTCAATACCTACTTCATCTGCACATGAAACAAAACTATCAGCAGGTCCAACATCATTGTTTAATGACTCCTGGGAAGTACTTGATTCACACGTGTCAGTCACAATTTTATCCTGATTACCCAACCCATAAGACATGTGTTTCTCATTTTCTATTTCCTGAGGGGTCAAGGGTGTCACTCCTACCAGAACACTATCTAAGGGAGGTCCTATCTCATGTGTTCCTGATTCAGATCTGTCTATCTGGTCCTCCTCAAAGATTATTCCTATGATATCTCTAGAGCTATCTTGAAGAATATTGTTCTTACTTGTGTCTGGGAAACTAATTCCTATTCCACCCTTGTCCTTTCCCATTCTAACATCAGTTATACAGGAGTTCAACGATTTCCTAGCCTCAAACATTCTTTTGCTTTTTGTTTGATTCATATCAAATTTAACCTGTAACTCATTGTACTTATGTGTGATCTCATCTACCTTATTCCTAAGCTCAGCTATTTCTAACTTAGCATTGTCATACAGGAGAGTTTTCTCAGTTGCCAGTTTTTGATATTTTACTATGTCTAGCTTTTGTGCTTTAACCTTCTCCTCATTTTTCTGCCATCTACCCTTAAATGAACTCCTTTCACACTTGATCTCAAACAATTCTATTTGATAATTTTTACAGATTTGTCTAAGACCAGGAATTATACGAGCACAAGTGGGATCAGAACATACCTTGAGGTTTTCAGCTTCAGCAACGAAGGCTTCCTTATCTTCCACAGGAGTTTCGTCGGTAACCACAAAAGCATGCTCTTCCTCTTCATCCCTTTCCATGGCAGCAATCATTGCATGAGACATACTAAACTCTTTCAATTGAGGTGTCCAATCATAACCACCTCCTTCTTGAACAACCAAAGCCTTTGCTTCTACCTTACCTTTGACCTCAGCAGCATTCTTCTCTTCGACCTTCTCTCTCTTAGGCTTAGTGCACTCCCTAGCAAAATGCCCGTATTCATCACAATTGTAGCACCTCAGCTTGCTTTTGTCAAACCCCATCCTTATCTTATCTTGATCTTTCCAGACGTTTCTCCCAGTCTTTGCCATGAACTTCTTTACTCTGAAGACTGCCATAGCCACCTGCCATGAGACATCCAACATCTCAACATCTTCAGGATTTATCTGGTTTAGCTCACCAGACAACATATCAGTAGGCACAAGAGTTCCGGCCATGAGAGCATGGTAGCTGTTCATAAAACCCATGCCAAAAGCAAAATTGGGATCATTCGTATCATCAAGGTTGACACTTCCACTTGAACTTCCTTGAGGTTGTGCCACAAAAGCAGTTGACTTTGCGACTGAGCTTGATCCATTTCCAGTTGACTTCCCCTCATGCTTAGCCTCCACATCTTGTGACAACAGAGCTTGATTTAGTTTCCCCGCCAAACTAAGAGAGCTTATATGGTTCAACTCTCTCTACTTGTCATCAATTAGCTTGGACTTGAGTTTGTTGATTAACTCGTCAAGGGATAGTTCACTCAGTTTGTTGTTGTCCTTGATAATAGAGATATTGGTGTTCCAAGATTTAGGTAAACTATTCAACAGTTTCAGATTCTTGTCTTCCTTGTCTGGTTCAACATTATAGCTGGACATTTCAGCCATCAGAGACACAAACCTCTGCACCTGAGCTTCAAAAGATTCACCTTGTACATGGTTGAACAGATTAAACTTTTGCTTCAGCATTTGCTTGCGGCTTGCCTTTATGTCAGGATTCCCTTCATAAGCCACAACCAAAGCGTTCCAGAGTTCCTTAGCGGTCTTGCAGTGTTTAAATCCTTGAGCAATATCTGGTGTTAAGGCCATAGTCATGATGGCAAAAGCTCTTTCTGCTTTGTTGCATCTTTCCCAATCATCATCATCATACTCATCTTCTGTCTTGACCTTCCCTGCATTAACTCCTTCTGCGTGAGTAGGTGTGAATGGTCCATGAATAACTGCCCTCCAGAGTCTTAGGTCAACACTCTTCAAGTGATTTTCAAATCGATATTTCCATTCCAAAAAGTTATCTGCCGATGTGAGTCTAGGTGGACGAGTGATAGATCCAATCTCAAAATCCAACTTCTGATACATACTTGGTTCGAAATCCATTTCGTAAGCTTAGGGAACCTAAAGCTAATGTCCAAATGTCCAAACAAATGAGATTACGGTCAAAAGCACCTGATTACGATCGCAAATACACGATTACGATCGGCAACTCTGATTCCGATCCAAACCAAATCGTAAACTCCAATTCCGATTGAGAAAGTCGTAAACTCCGATTACGACTACTGATTACGACTCTGATAGTCGTAAACACTTGTTTCCGATTAGAGCCAATCGTAAACACCAATTACGATCCAAATTGATCGTAAACACCGATTACGACTCCGTGTTTCCGGTATTACAAAATCGTAAACTCCAATTACGACCAAGAAATGTCGTAAATACCAAAAGTACAGATCGTAAACGCCTAAAGATGCAGTCTTGATGTCGTAAACTCCAAAGAAACCCAGAAAAGCAGTCGTAAACTCGAAGTACAGCAGCAGGACCACTCGTAAACACCAAACCACCTTTAAATCTTCAAAAACCAAGACTTTAACCCAGAAAACTGCTTGAATCAATATCGTGTGAGCCTCGAATCACTGATTCTTAGCTCTGATACCAATTGTAGGTCCGAGAACAAACCGACAACACGATATCTAATCACAAATGAGTGCGGAAACCTCAAATGTGATTGATTCAAGAAACAAGTAGAAGAAATAGACTAGATCTAATGAAAAGATCAGGTCTTGAATGAGAAACCCTACTTGATGAAGCTGATCGTAAACACAAATGAGAGTGCAGAAATCGTAAACTTGAATATTGTATTTGAAAAGCTTCCTTGAAACATAAACATGAGGTGGTATTTATACCACCTCTTACAAGCACATGGGCCAATCATAAACTCTAATTAAGCCCAATCATAAACAAATAATCAGCCCACATGGCCTATAAAACAAACTAAACATAAGCCCAAAACTAATGTTCATGCCTTAAATAAATATAGCCCAACAAGATCCATTCCCTAAAGTAGCCCTATTGTTGGCAGTTACGCGACAACGAGAGACTACAATCAAAGAATAGCCCTCAGTAAACGCGAGTGCTAGTATACATCTCAGGTCTAAGGAAACAATAAAGCATACCATTAATCAAGCAATCAAAGCTTCCACTATTGAATTGCTTGATGCGAGCTATGTCCAATGTCATTCTCTAATGAGGTCTGTGACTTTCAACGTTAAACCCCTTTAAGGTTCAAAATCAGAATAGTCTTGATTTAGAGCCATTCCCACGTCTCTAACCGACTATGGACATTTAGAACAATATTAACAATTACTCAGGGATGATTAAACGTATTAACATTGAACACAGTTATGAAAATTCCATATTGCATTCACTAATGGAATATGAATAGTAAAGATAACTGTTATATTTTCCTACACCCAAATACTAAATCAAAACATGTCTTTAGTTAATTTAAGCCCTATCGCTTCTCTGTGACGATCATGAGTCTCGTGGGTCATGGGCTTTGTAGGGGAATAGCTAATTTTTGATCTATGTCTACTTTGCATATCTTTATTTCATTTCTTTCAACTACTTCTCTTATGTAGTGAAATTTCCTCAGAATGTGCTTGGCCTTTTTATGAGACCTTGGCTCTTTGGCTTGAGCATTAACGCATGTGTTATCGCACATCATCTCTATGGGTTGCTTGACGCTTGGAACCACATCGAGATCTATGATGAACTTCTTCATCCATACTGCTTCCTTGGTAGCTTTTGAGGCGGCTATGTTTTCAGATTCAGTAGTTGAGTCAGTCACTACTGGCTGTTTGGAACTACACCATGAAACAGCACCTCCATTGAGGGTGAATACGTATCCGGACTGCGAGCGAGAGTCATCTCGACCAGTCTGAAAACTAGCATCGGTGTAACACTTTACAGCGAGCTCATCAGTTACTCCATATACCAAAAACATATCACTAGTGTTTCTCAGGTATTTTAGGATGTTCTTTACAGCAGTCCAGTGAGCTATACCGGGACTCTATTGGTACCGACTTGTCAAGCTCAATGCAAATGACACATCCAGTCGAGTGTAGAGCATGGCATACATAATTGCGCCTATAGCAGAAGAAAATGGTATCGAAGCCATTTGGTTGATCTCCTTCTCCGTTTGAGGAGATTGAGATTTGTTTAAGACATCACAGTTTGTCATAGGGACGACTCTTTTCTTGGAGTTGCTCATGTTGAACCGTGGTATAATCTTGTCAATATATGTAATTTGACTGAGACCCAGAAGCCGCTTCGATCGATCTCTGTGAATCTTAATTCCCAGAATGAAAGCGGCTTCCCCAAGATCCTTCATAGCGAAACAAGATGAAAGCCATTTCTTAACCTCGTTAAGCATGGGGATGTTGTTTCCTATGATTAGTATATCATCCACATATAATATGAGGAATGATATAACGCTCCCACTTGCCTTTCTGTAAACACAAGGCTCATCTTCGTTTTGAGCAAAGCCAAATTCCTTGACTTTCTGGTCGAAGCGAAGATTCCACCTTCGAGATACTTGTTTAAGTCCATAGATGGACTTATTCAGCTTGCAAACCCTATTTGGATATTTTGGATCGACAAAACCATCGGGTTGAACCATATAGACATCCTCAGTGAGTTGTCCGTTCAAGAATGCGGTTTTGACACCAATTTGCCATATCTCGTAGTCATAGTATGCAGCAATGGCAAGCAATATCTTGATCGATTTGATCATGGCAACGGGCGAGAAGGTTTCTTCATAGTCAATCCCTTGGGTTTGAGTGAAACCCTTCGCAACAAGCTGTGCCTTATAGGTTTGGACGTTTCTATGCATGTCAGTTTTTCTTTTAAAGATCCACTTGCTCCCTACTGCCTGAGAACCGGGGGGTAGCTCAATCAAGTCCCATACTTGATTATCACGCATGGATTGCATCTCGACATCCATGGCTTCAAGCCATTTGTCAAATTCAGGATCTGAATAACATCTTTGTAATTAGTAGGTTCATTATCAGAATCTGCTACTAACAGGACATCGGAAGCTTCTAGATGACCGAGGTATCTATCAGGTTCCCTGCGTATCCTTTCGCTCCTGCAAATGCTTCTGGTTTTGTCTAATTGTGCGACAACCATTTGTCGGTCATACACAACGACCGTCTTAGGGTTTTGTATATCTCGAACTTCTTCGAGACCACTGGATCACTATTGGTTCCTCTGTTGAGAAACTCTTATCAAGGAACTTACCCTTCCTTTTGATAGAAACATAGTTTTCGCCGGGATGGTAAAAGTAATATCCGATATTACAATAGTATCCGATGAAAATCACATTTTCACCTCGAGGATCGAGCTTGTTGTCAGATTCGCTAGTGACATAAGCTTCACATCCCCATACCCTAAGGTAGGAAAGATTAGGAGAAGAATTATGCCATATCTCATATGGGGTCTTATCCACTTTATTGGTCGGTGCAGATTTATTAGGCGAGCGGCGGTTAAGAGAGAATAACCCCAAAAGGATTGGGACAAGGTAGTCCTACACATCATTGATTGAACCATGTTCAACAAGGTTCGATACCTCCTTTCACAACCACCATTCAACTGTGGTGTACCGAGAGGGGTGGGTTGTGAAATAATTCCATAAGCCTTGAGATGATCGAGGAACTTGTTTTTAAGATGCTCACTACCTCTATCTGATCGAAGTATCTTAATAGTTCGACTTAGTTGATTTCTACTTCATTTTGAAACTATTTGAACTTGTCAAAAGTTTCGTGCTTGTATTTCATCAGATAGACATAAGCATATCTGTTGTAGTCATCTATGAAATACACGAAGTAGCGTTCACGATTTTTCATTTCAGTCTGAAAGGGTCCGCACACATCAGTGTGTATTAATCCCAACAAACCTCCAGCCCGTTCACCAACATGGGTGAAGTGTGATATGGTCAGTTTACCAGATAAGCATTATTCGCATTCGTTGTAGAAATCTGCATCAACGGATTCAATAATCCCTGCATTTTGTAGCTTCTTGATGTGAGCCTTGCTTATGTGACCTAGTCGATGATGCCATAACAAAGAATCGTTAACAACTTTGTTTCGTTTAAAAACATGATAGAGTTGATCGTGTGTTTGAACAATTATCTCATATATACCATGTCGGGGTTTAGCTTCGATATAAAAGATATCGTTAAAGTAGGTAAAAATGGAATTTCCATTAAACTTGTACTTAGAACCTTGTTCAAACAGGGACGAGGCAGATACAATGTTTCTGGACAATCCAGGAGCATATAAACAGTTAGCTAAAGTAACTACAAGGCCAGAAGGACATGTAAGAGAATATATGCCAGTAGCCAAGACCGGTAATCTTTTCCCATCACCAACGATGAGTTCCAGGCCGCCTTGCTCTATTTTCTTCCACTTCTCAGGTTCCTGCAAAACATTAACGATGTGGAAACCACATCGAGTATCAAATACCCATGTATTAGAGGAAACAGTGAAAAGTTCAATAACATTTATTGACATACCTGATGAGGAACCCTTGCCAGAGTTTCTAGTCATCTTGATCTTAGCCAGGTAGATGGGGCAATTACGTTTCCAGTGTCCCATCTGATTAAATTCAAAGCATTGGCCTTCCTGAGGAGGAGGCGCTAATGGTTTCTTGTCGTTGGTCTCTTTGTTCTTGTTCTTGGTCTTGGTTGTACCTGTATCAGCAACTCTAAGCATAGCCGGTGTGGTCCTGATCATGAGATTTGGAAATAATATAAGAACCTCATCTAAAGTCTGAGCCGATAAATTGATCGCATGCATGCGATAATGCACGGGTAAAGATCCGAGGACTACATCCAGAGCCATCCCCTCAGGAATGGAGTAGCCAAGGTTGATCAGTCTGTCGCGATACCCCTTCATCATCATGACATGATCATATGTAGAGGAATTAGGCGACATATGGCAGTTCATAAATGTTGAAGTGCCTTACATCATTCACCTCTCTGGCTCAACTAAAATATATCTTTGAGTTTTCTCATGATCTCATACGCTCCCATGTCGGTAAAGTTATACAGAAAATCCGGTGTCATGCTAGATAACATAAGCTCAGTGACTTCCCGAGAGTCATCACTATGCTTTTGGATTTCCAATCGCGAGCTGTCATTTAGCAAGTAAGACGGCAAGCTCGGGATGGGTCGGTCAAGAACATACAGCATTGCAAAAGGCCTCAAGATGTTCCTCGGGAGGGTTTGCCATGACAAGAAGTTTGTCTCAGTGAATGGGTTGAGAGATACCATTGAACATAGAGGAACTGTGTTTTCATTAGCCTTCTGAAATAATGCAAAGTAATTTTAAATTAGCATTTTCGGTGTATAATATTTTCTTAGATAAATTGGTATGATTTATTTAATAAGAAAATTGAGAATTCGATTAGACAATTTTACTTATGACCGCCAAATGAGCCTCAGGAGCAAACTCGTGTAACCAAAATGACAACGATTGTCAATCGCGAAGTCTTAGTTGCGACTCTCGTTTATGGGGCCGCATAATACAATAGATTATATTTTGCGATACGTTTAGCCTCATCCATGCCCACTCTTTCCATATACGTTCATAGTGCGGTGTTAAAATACTCTAACACTACAAACATACATAAAGAAAGCGATAGTAATCCCAAATGGTCAATGTGGCTGGCACGGTGTTGAAATACTCCAATGCCCCCATCCTGGAAAGTACCATAGGCACCAAGTGCGGTGTTGAAATACTCCAACACTGATGCTTCGGAAAATACATTCCAAGTTAGATTTGATTTCGGACGGCATGAACTATCAATTTTTATTTAACGGATAGGGATATTAAAACCAATTTTAATATTTTAGTGATCGTCAGACACAAACGATAAACCCTATCTCCACTCAGGACTTTTAATTTAAATCACCTATTTAAACTATCTATGTGTTGCGAATGGTCAATTGTGTATAAATGGCATAATGGCATGGTCTTACTAGAGCCATATAGCAAGACCAATGGGGACATGACAATTAAAAGTGAACAACCACAAGGAAGGCAACTCGGTGCATTCGTGGATCCGGTTCAGCTCCCACTAGCCTTCAGACTCCTTTTGGCGAGTATCCGATCTTCAGTCTTGGTTTTACAAAATTAAGTATTTACTAACAACTTAGTAACCTAGCTCTATTTTACAATTTTGAAACCCGAAAACAACAGGCCTACCAGAACCAAATAAAAGATACATTTGGACTAATCGGAGAAAATAAACGCCACAAACATACAATCATGTAATTAAAATAAAGGGGTAGGCCGTAACACACAATTATATAAAACTATAATTAAACAAGTAATTCCGTTCGCAATTTGGAAACGAATCGAAATTGCGAAGCACCGGTTACGAAAAGACCAGGTCTGATTAATGCGCGGTGATCGTGGCTCTGATACCACTGTTGGGTTTTACAGTGGGTATCCGGGTTGCCCGTTTTAATTATTTACCGACTAAATACACGGGTTAATTAATCAGAATTAATTACGTAGCAGAAAAATGTTTTACAACGCGAATTTTGTAAAAACGTAGATAGGATCTGATCACCATGTACGTGTAAATACAGAAATAAATTAAATAATTAATTTAATTATCTAAAAAATTTAGATATACCTTGGCGGAGTCAGGAACAACCGTTTGAGACACCGGGGTTCGACGAACTGGCGCTAGGATCAACGGTAACGCCCGACTCGAACCGGCGAGTCAAGTCTTCAACCAACTTTGAAGACGGGTCCTCAGGCACCACAAGCACGTTTATCTCATGAACCGGTGGTGGTGGCGGTAACGAAACCATGCTATACATCATAGCATTCCAACCAAATGGTTCCGCCGTGCTTAATGACGAAATCGTTGTAGAAACGATTTCACCCGTCGCGCGTGGAGGCGGCGGAGGAAGTGCCGTAGCGGCAGCGGCATACAATGGTGCCGGCCACTTAGGGTTTTCACTCGATTCGACCGTGGCAGCACGCGAGGGCTCAAACATGGGCCTCGGTGGCGCGGGTAAAGCTAGAACCACCTTGCGGTGGTCCTCGCTGAAGATGTCAGTAGCGATGGCGGCACGGGCCGCGGCAGTGGCGACAACAACGACGGCTATCTCCTTAGCGGCGACGGCTCTAAAGGCGGTCGCGGTAGTCTCGAGTTTCATCACGGCGGCGATAAGACGAGGGTCTTGTTTCACCATAGTATTCGTCAGAAAAAGCAACGGGGATGGTGATGGTGATGGCGCGAGAAGGAGTGGGAGGGGTGGCGACGTGGTTGACGGCAAGGGAGAGAGGGGGAGAGCCCAAAAATCGTTGATTGGGGTTCTCCCCTAATCTCCTTGGTTTATAACCTTTTGCGATGGCCCCTTTGGCAAGCAAAAGCCCATATCGCAATCCATTTCCACCGACATTTCTCGTAAACAATTTTACGATAAATTTGTTTCGTTACGTTTATTAAATAAATAACAAGTATTTATTTATTTTAAGCATTTGAATTGATTAATTAACAAGTAATTAATTATATATAGTTCGTTGACTCCGGTGTAACTCTTCCGACCGGGTCGGTTACGTTAAATGTCGAGTCAGGACCTCTAATATCCAACAGGCTAAACTCTTTCTACCACCTAGACCGCATGATGAACAATTAATATTTATAGTTTTATTTGGCTATGATGTTTGATTGATGTAATGATTCTTTAAATTCCATCCTTTTTATAATTGTATGCGTATGACCACTTGAATTAGGGTTGGAACTAATATGTTAAAATGCTCAATCTGCGAATATCTTTAAGCTTGGGTTGGGTTGGAACTAATAATTGTATGCGTATGACCACTTGAATTAGAGTCTTGTATTCTAGTGTCCTTAGGGTTCGATTCCAGACTTCTGTAGCTATACTGTTTCCGACTGGTACACTTGCCTTTACGTTCGGTTTAGTTTACGTTTTCTGGGTTTAACTTAGTGTGTCTATGTCTAGAATTAGGTCTAGGTTTTATTAGTCAATTTTAGGTATCATTCCGAACACATCACTTAGCCTTGTGAAACAATGTTCATACATTACTTCTGCCCCACTTCCCCCGTCTACATGTATTCTGGCCACCCAATGTCCTACTATGTCGGCCAATATGTTCAGAGGAGCTTCTTGAGCCTCATCGGGGTCTAATGCATGGAAAGTGATAGACCTCTCAAGCCATGTTGAGCCTTCATCTACCCTGAGTCTTACTATTCTCTGGGGTTCATCCTCGTCGTAATATATTTTTCTTACCATGTCTATGTACTCTGGTTCGACCTTCACTGATCCTTCCTTCCCCTTTGCATTCTCACCCCCTTGATTTCTCTTACCAAGTGTGATAATTTGCTTATTTAATCGAAAGTTCTATCTCTTTTCGCAGGTGTATGCAATCGTCTGTGACATGGCCACTGCCTCTGTGGTACTCACAAAACTCATAGGGCTGGGCCTTGCTACCATGCCTGTTAGGACGGGGCTTGCCGAAGGGCAACATCTCCCTTTTGGTGGCAAATATTTCGCTAGGGGACTTGATGAGGGGGTAAATTTATCAAAGCGATTGTCAAAACGGTTAATCGTACCTGATGATGACTCGAGAGCCCTTCCTCCTCTATGTGAGTATGGCAAGCTTGATGGCTTCTTTTTAGAGAGACCTAGTGTTCTAGTCTGCGGGCCTCTTTGACAGGATTTTACTCTTCCTTTCCCGTGGGGGCTTCCGCTGTCTCTTTTTGCTCCCCATTCTTTGGCCTTTTGCCCCGTATCCTTGCCATGGATGTATGCTCTGACTCTGTCCATCAGGGAATCAAAGGTCGGCGGGAATTCTTCACCTAGCTTTTCACAAAGTTGGGAGTTTCAGACCCCCTGTATGAAGCCACTTATCTTCATAACCTCAGGTACATCTTGCATATACATGCTTCCTTCTATATATCTGTTCATGAAGATTGTAAAACAAGATATGGATCTTACTATTGCATGAAATGATCGATTCAATGAACACGGGGTAAATAAACGCTTGTTTGATTGATTTCGAGAGAAAACAGTTACAGAGAGAACCAGAGAGAGAACACCTAAGAAAACACACACTTAAGACTGTATGAACTCGCTTCTCTAACTCTGAACAAAAGACTCGAACCTATTTATAGTCACCTGCCCAACATACCAACTTAACCACCGTACCAGTTGGTCCGGGGCTGCGTACCAACTGGTCCGCCCACTGGTACGCTGGGACAAAAACTTTACAAAACAGTCGATACAATTCAGAACACCTAAACCTAGCATCAGACACTCTAACATGTTCTAACAAACTCCCCCTTGTCTTATGCTAATCTTCAAAAGCTTTTGAATCAGTCTTCTTCCAAATTTGATGTCTGTTTTTTCCATCGTGAATTCCAAAAGCATAACAAACTCTAATCACCTTTTGAAATTATAACGCTTGATCAGCATCTTCAGCCTGATATAGTGTATTGTTTTGATAGAGCTTGTCGATGTCTGTTTCAGATAATTTTATCAACCACATTGGATCAAAAATCCTCACCACCTTGTTCTCTTCTTTTACCACGATCACTGCTTCTCCTGTTCGCTCATCATAATACCACCACTTTAACATCTTAATAAAATCTTGCTCAAGCCTCTTCAAAGGTATCTTCTTTAACTGAATTGGCTTCTTGTATTTTAACATTACCACAACTTTCCTAGTTCTTGGATGAATTTTCGTTGGATGATCTGTATACTTCGGTCTTTGGAGGAGTTAAAAATCTGAATCTATTTTGACAATCTTCATGCAATTTGTTCTTGAAGAATTCAGCAGAAACATTTTCACCATAGTTCAAAAATGGTTTTCTGGTCAACTCTCTAACATCACAGACCAGCAAGGTATTGAACCTTTTTGCATTTTTCAGATAGATAATCCTAAATTCTTTCTTAATAGCATAAAACTTGAGTTGTGAATCATACATCCAACTTATAATATTCCCAACGGCTTCACCTCTGTTTTCAAAGAAACGCTTCTGGTTCATAGATTTTGTAGGTTTCACCGAGGGTATCTTCTTAGCCCTTTGCTCTTTCATCCATTCATCAAACAATTACCTCTTTTCTTGATCTTTAGAAAAACTATCAGACTCAGTTGTTTCAGTCTGTTTTTCAGATTCTTTCTTCTTCTGTTTCTCAAATTCTTTCTTCCTCAATTCTTTCTCAATTTCTTCCTCATCATCTTTACCGAAAAAAATTGAATCCTCCAGAATGATTATCATTAGTGAAATTACCATAGACTCTAGGATCATCTGGATATTCTTCATCCGTCATATCTTCTACTTCCACATCTTCCTCTTCATATTCAACATCATCGCTAGAATCATTTTCTTTGTAAGGTTCAGCGACAAGAACTTTGTCTACATCTTCAACATTCAGAGCATATATAGCAGCAAGTTGCTCTTTCGAGTACTGATGTAAAAACTCCCATTCTTCAATAACAACTCTAGTAATTGGAGTCACATCATACACATATTTTCCTAATGACTCACCCTGATATGTAGAACCACCCGCAGAAGATGTACCGGTTAATTTTGAAGTACCAGATGTACCGAAACCATCTCGGCCTATTCCACCTTCAGGATCCTCATCATCATTATCATTTAAGTATTTGGAGACATCATCATCATCTCTGCAAGTATCCTCTGGGTTTGGTCTTATCTCCCCATGAACAGGTAAAGCTTTTAATAAAAGAATGTGAACCCAGTGAAAGAGAAATGTGTTGCAATCGGGCAATCTCATGATCTTTTGCTTTATCTCGTGCTCGCAATTCTGTCACAACAGCTTTAAATTCAGTAATTTCTTCAGCTTGCTGACGATTAGTACTTTCTAAAGAATCAAGCCTAGAATTGTGTAAAGCAAGCTTCAGATCAACGACAGTGATTGCAGACGAAGCAGGAGCAGTGGTTGTGGTTGTGGACGCAGAACTTGATGAGGTTTTGATAATTATCTTTCTCACCGGTGGAACACCAGAATGTTGAACACCAGTTGTGGTTGTGGTTGGCTGTTTTGGAACAGAAGACTGTTTGTCAGCAACTTTTTGCTTCTTGTTATGCGGACTGCTATGATAAGATTTTCTCGCATCAGTAAGGAAAGATCCCCTTTGCACCAACATCTTTGGTACCTAGACATATTTTTAATTCTCTTGCCAGTATATTGCATTGGGGTTTTTCCTTTGTCAGTAGCCATAGTCTTTGTCACTGATTCCTCCATAGTAGAAGTATATGATGGATCATCATCAGAATCTCTATCAGCAGATTGTTTTGATTTGTTTTCATACATAGAGGTATCTTCATTTCTGGACTGCAGATAAGCAATGTGTTGCTTGGAACCTTTCCATACTGACACAATTCTGGCATTAAGTGTAATTGAGACATAATCACCAGAATCTGATTCAGTATCAGACGAACTCGCATCATCATTTTTATCAGAAACATCGGCATCATTCATCATCTCATCATCCTAAACATTAACACCTTCAGGTTCAACTCTTACATTTTCAATGACAGGATCTTGAACAACTTGCTCTTGATTTTTTTGCGGGTCAGGTTCTTGGATTACTGGATCTTGCACATTCGGTTCTTGATTTGCTGGTTCGTCTTCATCTGAATTTTCATCATCTTCAATCGGATTACCCTTGTTGTCATATTCTATTTCATCATTGGAAATATCAGCATGTCGAGGTGCACCATTTTCAGGAGCCACATAGTGGGGGTACATTTGCCCCTTTTCTTTTCTGATAGACCGCTAATTTTCCAACAGCAACTTGATTCATATGCTTTAATATCAGAATAGAATTTGTATTCTTTGGAAGATTCGGATAATCAGCATCAAAAAATCATTTGAACAAATCTAGGATATATCAAACTTTTCTTTTACTTCACAGTGATGTTTTCTTTCATGTACGCGAAAATCCATCCAGAAAAGTTGAAGTTTCTGTTCATGACCAGGGCAGTAAAGAAAGAAAGAACATTCATATCAAACTCTTCATGCACTCCCAGTCTATTTCCAAAGCATCTAATAATCACATGCATCAAATACTTGTAAGGAGGAGACAGATTGGCTTTGACGAACAATATGTTAGTTATGTTTCCATCATATTTGATTCTTCGAAGTAACCCAACCAGATCAGGTTCATCAAATTTAATAGGATAATCAGCATTGTTGTTGAATTGTAACACTCGACGAATATCATCTTCTGAAATAACAATATTAGTCTCGTGAACTCTTGATCTTATCACCGGAGGAACAACTGAATAATTAACTTGAGCTTCATGCCAAAAAGTATTTAGAATATCCTTATATGGCGTACACTCATGTGTTGCAGCATAGAAGATTCCTGATCGTTGCATAAACTCAAATATCCCCCCAAAATGTGGTCTCCACCTTGCAGATGCACCGAGATATGCACAAATATTATGTTCATCATTTGATGGTAATTCTGCTGCCATTTCTAAAAATTCATAAAAGTAAGTCACGTTAAATTTGTAATGAATAATAAAAACCACTATCAATTGACTCTAATTCGACTCGAAACGCTTGAAATTTTGACTTTTGACAAAAACCAAGTTGGCATACCACATCACATACCACTTTGGTCATACGGACCAATCGTACCAAATTTCATTGACTACGTACCACAAAGTCCAACGTACCACCCGTGTACCACTTTTGGACCACGTACCAAATCTGGTACGCGCGTACCACTTGGTATGGCGGTCGAACAGTCATCGAATGGTCATTCGCGAGTTTGAGTCCAAAATTTGTGTTTAACACGAAATCAAGCATTGAAGTTATGTTCTATGGCAAAAACCGACTCTCATCATGTGATTAAAATCGATGGAGATACACTTTAACCAATAGAACCAACCAAGTGTTCGGTTTTACGAAAACCCGAAACTTAAAACCTAAAAATCATGAAATTCTGAACACGATAATGAAATCCAAGACCATCACCAGATGCGCAAATCCAATACCTACCTGTAGCAACAAAAAAATCGAGCAGAGGTTTGTTATATCTCGAGAAATCAGTGAAAAATAGGTACGGCGGTGGTAGGGTTTTGCAGAGGGTTTTTTAGAGAGGTACGCAAGTTATGAAGTACGCGTATCGGGAGAACCCTTTTATACCCTGGTGGTTCGGCCCAGCGTACCATGTGGTACAGGCGTACCACTCACCGTATCACTTTGGTACATGCGTACCAAATTCAAATTACACAACCCCTCAACTTTTTAAATTTGTCAATTTGTACCCAAAAATTATAACTTTTCAATTTTGCAGATTTTGATGATGATGAGCTGATGTAAGCTTCGATTGGGATTCAAACAACAAGAAATTTGCCATTACCGTATCCAGTTGATCAAAAATAACGCAGAAGCAAAATCTTTTTGTATTTTAGCAACTTTATATCAATAAACACTAAAATCTTTTTGATTTTTCAAATTTAAGCTAAAACACACCAAAAATATTTTTAAGATTTTCTAAAAACAATGAATCAATAGAAATTCAACAATGTAAATGCGATAAGTTATCTTTTTGTGAGAAAGATCACAATATGAGATCATATCAGTAATATGCACTTAACACATTTTAATATCAATCTAATCAGCATGCAAGTCAAGTTGTCCACGAATGCAACACGTTCATATTTATTTCAGCCAAATCAAATCATTTTTTACAGCTTTCTGATATGCATTAGGTATATTTTTCAAGCACAGAAATCATGGTACCCATGGATTCAAGTAATTGATAATCTGACTTATGATATTTTTGATATTTCTTTTAGTCATCACAGAATATATTCACAGATATAAGTTGTTCATAGTGTTTCATGCAAAAAGAAAGCAGTACCCTAAACAAACAACAATCAGGTCGGACTTTTGACCACGTAGAGAAATTCCGATTGTTTAGGAAAATAAGAAAGCAAAACAAGTTGAAATTGTATAATTCAACAGCAATCAGGTCGATACTCCCGTATACGCAGAGAAAGCCCGATGAATTATACAAAACACCAAGAAAAATAAAGAAGAACGTCAAATGAACAATAATCAGGTCGATCTTTCGATACGCAGAGAAAGTCCGATCGTTTGACAAAATAAAGAAAATAAAACAAGTTTAAATCTTTCAAAAGAAAGCATGCATACACTAGAACATTTTTCAGCTATAATCAGTATTACACAAACACAAGAATCATGTTTCACCACTGATTTCAAGCCAGCTTTATATTTATATCATACTAACATGTATCAGATATGATTGGCACATTCATTGAAACAAGCAAGAACCTACAGCCTTTCAATCTAATTTATCGATGGTCAGTAACATTCACTGATGTACTATCATTTCTCACGGGGTTGGATCACATTTCTCAATTTTGACTTTTTCCATTTTTTTTATTTTTGCATTTTTAATTTTTTTTTATGCTTTTTCATATTGAATATAGGAAATCACACTATTTTTGTATTTTCCATATAACTCCCCTAAAAAGCAGAAAAACAAATGAAAACATAAACGAAATCAAAAGTGATCAACTAAAACGGATTACTTGGCATTTAACCGAGTAACTCCATTGATTTGCAGCTGAAATTGAAAGCGAGTTTTATCAAACGCTTTTGTAAACAAATTAGCTCTTTGAAAATCTGTGTGTATTTTCTGCAAATCAACCAATTTCTTTTCATAGGAATCACGAATAAAGTGGTATCTAGTCAATGTACTTAGTCTTGGAATGGTGCATGGGGTATTTCATGAATGATATAGCAGCCGAGTTATCTATATAGATGGGAGTAGTCAGAAATGTTAAACCGTAATCGCGCAACTGCTGTTGAATCCACACAACCTGTGAACAGCAACTGGAAGCAGCAACATACTCGACCACCATAGTAGACGTCGCGACCGAAGTTTGTTTCTTACATTTCCATGACACGAGCCTCTCCCCCAGAAATTGGCACCTGGGGGTAGTAGATTTGAAGTTTATTTTACTTCCGCCATAATCTGAGTCTGAGTAGGCTGATAACTCGAACTTAGTATCATTAGGATACCAAATACCGAGATCTAGATAACCCTTAAATAAGCAAAGATTCTCTTTACTGCTAACAAATGTGAAGCTTTGGGAGCTGCCTGGTACCTAGCACACATGTAAACTGCAAACATTATATCGGGACGAGAAGCAGTTAGGTACATAAGTGAACCAATCATAGCACGAAACAACTTTGGATCAATATTGTCACCAGATTCATCTGGTGAAAGTCCATGAGAAACCTGAATAGGAGTATTAGGAATCCCGACATCATCAATCTTGAATCGCTTCAGGATATCCGACACATACTACGTTTGATGCAAAAATATGCCGTTTGCGGATCGATTCACGAAGAGACCCAAGAAGAAACCCATATTTCTCATTGAACTCATCTCGAATTTAGTTTGCATCACACGCTCAAACTCTTTACACAGCTTATCATTGGTGCTTCCAAAAATAATATCATCCACATAAACTTGAACCAATAGCAGATCTTTCCCAAACTTCTTTGTAAACAACGTGCAATCAACTTTGCCACGTCTGAACCCATTTTCTAGAAGATGTGTAGATAACGTCTCATACCAAGCCCGTGGAGCCTGGTGGAGACCATACAAAGCTTTATCCAGTTTGTACACACACTCAGAAAAATCAGGATCATAGAAACCAGGAGGTTGCTTCACATACACCTCCTCACAAAGTTTCTCGTTGAGAAAAGTACTCCATTTGATACACTTTGAACCCGTGATATGCTGCAAAAGCCAAAAAAAATTCCGATAGCCTCAATCCTGGCTATAGAAGCATAAACCTCATTAAAATCAATGCCTTCGATTTGAGAGAAGCCTTGAACCACTAATCGAGCTTTGTTCCTGACGATGATACCGCGATCGTCCTTTTTACATTTAAAGACCCATTTAGTACCACAAGGTTCTTTTGAATTAACGGGTAAATCACCGATATGCCAAACACCTAATTTTTGAAATTGCTGCAACTCCTCCTGCATAGCCTCCACCCAAGAAGCATCTTGCAACGCTTGGTCTACATTTGTAGGCTCGATTTGGGATAAAAACAAGAATGAAATACTTCATTTTGAACCCCAGAATCCCGAATCTCAGCAATCAAAGCATCAAGAGAATCAGACAATTGATGTCGTGTGCGTACTCCAGAAGTCGAATCTCCAATAATATTATCTTGAGGATGTTTGTTATGAATCCGAAGAGTGGTTGTGTCGGGAACCACAATATTGTCTGCAAGAGTATATCACATTTTCATCTGCATCATCTAAGCTAGAAAGATCACCAATCGGTAAAGTAACCGTAACCGAAGAACTAGTGCTTGGTAATGTAATCGGATCATCAACCGGTGCCGATTCAGCTTCATGAAAAGTGTTGTCATCATCATCAGATGAACTCATAGTTTTTAAATTAGAAACATGCTGACTTGATGAAGCAGTATTAGAAAAAATTGGAAGCTTCGGAATACATGATCCATGACTATTCACTGAATGTAAGATAGCAGCAGTTATGAGTTCTTCAAAAGGCTCATCAGCAGATTCAGTACGTGCAAACGAGAAAGAATCAAATAAATGATTGTAGTCAAAAGCAGGAATATCTTCCGTATTGGGTGTTATAAATGTATATCTTTGACAATCAACATTCAAGTGACACTCAATTATTCTTTGAAGCAGGAAAATAAACCCTTTTCATTGGATGTTGATATCCAACAAAAATGCTATCAACAGCTTTTGCCTCAAACTTTCCACCTTCCTTGAGAACAGTGCACTAACACCCAAGCGGCTCTAAAAAATTTAAATTCGGCTTATGACCTTTCAGTAAGTGATAACTTGTTTTTGTTCAACTGTTTTACAATCAGAACACGATTTAGCACAAGACACGCAGTATGAACTGCTTCAGACCAAAAAGTAATTGGTAAGTGTGCATCAGACAACATTGTTCGCGCAGTCTTAATCAGTGTTCGATTCTTTCTTTCAGCAACTCCGGTCTGTTGTAGAGCATCGCTAAAAGCTGTCATTTTCGCATTTTTGAATTCAGTACCATTATCAGTCCGAATGCGACAGATTTTGAACTTGTACATAGATCCAAATTTTGATAATAAGTTCTGAATGATAGCCGGAGTTTCATCTTTCGAATGCATAGATGCCACCCACGAGAAGCGAGAAAAGTCATCTATGATCACCAAACAATAAAAACATCCACCAATGCTACGAACATTCATAGGACCGAAGAGATCCATATAATGTAACTCTAAGGGCGTAACAATTGTATTAATTCGTTTACAAGGATGAGACTTTTTCCGTTGTTTTCCCTTCTTGCAGGACACACACACACATCATTAATCGAAAAACGATTCTTAGAAAAACCATCCACCAGATTATGATTAACCAAATAATTCATCTTCCGATAGTTGATGTGTCCCATACGGTGATGCCACAAAACCGACTCTTTTCCGTGGATTTTTAGATGAAACATGTAGCTGAAACAACAGATGAAGTTTGATTCATATTCAGCACACACAGATCTCGAAACCTTGGTGCACGCTTCACGATCCAATCTTTAGGAATCTGGATTCCGGGTTTCAGAATTAAGCATTCAGAACTTGTGAAAGGAGCAGTGTACGGCTTATTACAAATCTGTGAGACACTAAGCAGATTATGTTGCAGTTCTTCTACAAATTGAACTTTGTCAAACGTGACTTTCTCGTTACACATTTTGCCTTCACCGGTTATTCTTCCACCTTTATTGCCAGCAAAAATAACATTCCCGCCATTAATTGGTTTGACATCGGAAAGCAGGGAAATATTACCAATCACGTGCCTGGATGCTCCACTATCAACCACCCAGAAGTTGTTGATAGCTGGCTTTCGAGCACACTACACAATGTAGCAAATAATTAGTTGGAATCTGGACCCAAGCTTTCAGCTTTGGGTCGACCGGTATCCTCAAATTAATCTTTAGTGGCTTTTGAAGACAGTTTTGGCAGCCACTTTTGCCTTAATGACAAAATAGATGAATCAGTTATGGAATTAAAAGTTGATGAACTACTAAACGACTTTCTCATCTATTACCTTTGGCTTCGAATCAGATTTTGAATCTGAATCAGAATTATCACTATTGATAGCGGAAACACGTTTCTTAGCCAAAAGTGGACATCTATTACGTAAATAACCACGCTTATAGCAGTGATAACACCTCCTACGGTCAATAAAGAACATAGGAAGAACATTTCCAGAATCATTTGAGGTGTTATCATCACTCATTTGCTGAGAAACTTTCTTGGGGTCTTTGGTCTTAAACCTCTGAGATTTGGAGATCGGAAGAGGTTTAAGCAAAGGAGTAATATACCCAAATCTGTTATAGAACCCATACTCATCCAGCCCACACTGATCAGCATAACCCTTTGGTTTGACCTGTTTGATTTTATTTTGCTCAAATTGCCCAAAGTCATCATAAAAATTATAGTATTCACAAAAACCATATGATTCATAGTCAAAACTGTTTGATTTGTGGGAAAACTGACCATCAAAGTTGTAAAAACTCTTTGGTGAGTAATTTGAAGGTTTTGACTTTAATTTAAATTTATTATATCTTTGATCTGGTGGAGAGTATGATATGTTGTGAGAGCGCTGATCATTTGACTTGGATTTTAATTTGGTAATGAAACATTTTCCACAGTTTCATGATCAGACACAGCTTGCTCTTCGGACTCAGCATAGAAAACTTTAGCAACTCATGTTGGATCAACACAACATAGTGGAAACATCACATCAGAAAAAAATGGTATCACTACCTTTGAGACAATAAAGTTTCATTATCTAAGAGGATGATTCACCAATCACAGTTTTACTTTTCAGTTTATCATCAGACTTTCGACACTTGGTGTCACATGTATTGACAGTTTTCTTGCAATGTTTCTGAATATTCTGAGGTTTCTTCTGATTGACCTTAGAATTTTCAGAAGTTGATCCAAAACCAACATCACTAAATTTCACCGATTTAGGAGGAGGAACCGGAATGGAATTAACATCAGGTGTGGTTTGATTGCTTTCAGTTACTGAATCCTTTTCATATAATAGATCACGACCTTTGACAAATTTTTCATTTTCAAAATTTTTCATTTTCTTTTCGGTCTCCTTAATTTTCATGGCTTCCTCCAAAGGTGTCAATTGCACACCACTTTTTGGTTTAGTCTCAGTGACAGGTTTGTCACCCACAAAGTCACTTGATTTAGCTTGTTTTGGAACATCATGGTTTGATTTGGACACATATTTGCCCGGCCTTTTCTTATAAGTGCATTTGTGTCTATCAGATGATCCAATCAAGTTCTCAGTGAACTTGGAATAGTCAAACACAATGGATGGTTTGGTCTAAGTGTCAGTTGGTTCCAAACCATGAACAATTGGTGGTGGAACTGAAAAACACTTCTTTTAAAGTTTCATCTTTGCACAAACTTGCAAAGGAAGTTGAATTTTTGAAAATTTCAAGTTGTCGTTGAAGATCTAAAATTTCAATGTTTAATGAAATTTTAGCATTAGCTTCTGGAAGCTTCTTTTCACAATAAATGTATTCTTCAGTTTTGTTATTCAGTTCAGTTTTCGTGTTCAGAGTCACATGTTCACTTTTCAGTTCAGCCTTAATGGCCTCCCACCTTTGTTTATAAATATTGGTGTTTTCTTCTGCTAACATGTACTTGTCATAATACAAAACCTTCTCATCGTTCCCTCAATTGGTTAGCAGTTGACATGCGATGTTCACAGAGTTTAGAATCAACCTGAACATTAGCCATGAAAGCTTGTTGACCATCTCCAAAGAAATATTCTCCTGGAAGTTCAGAATTGTCTTCCATCTTCACATTTTGATCTTCAAAGCTGCATAGAAAAGCAGATTCATCAGGAAAATCTGCACTCCAATCGTAACCTTCACCAGTTTGAGAAACTAATGCTTTAGAGTCTGAACTCGAAGCATTAGCATTTGCATTTGAACTAGATGGATTAGAGTTACTCCCTGATGCTTTATTCAAATTTCTGCATTCGAAGATTTTCCATCCCTTCAAAAAATTCTTTCTTCAATATGTCTTCATTTCGCTTCTGAATTTCCAAATTAGTAGCTTGAACTTTGTTCACACTAACTAACTCTTTTCATCCAATAATTTCTCCATATCTACTTGATATGCTTCAATTTTAGCAGCATATTCTTCATAATTCTTTGTGAGAAGATCAAGCATGATTTTTGACTTACCAAAAAGATTCTAAAATCATTTGCAGCATCTTCTGCCTCATCTTTCCACTTCTTGACCTCGTTCACCAATTCTTCCTTTTCTTTTAGTAATGTCTCATTCTTTACTTCAAGCATCTTTACTTCTTCTTTGACAAAATTAAGATTCATTAAGCATATTTACTTCCTTCATGAGAGAATCATTTTTCAATTTAACTTCTTTCTCATTTATTTTAGAAATTTCAATTCTTCTTTTACGAACTTGAATTCCTCATAAAGCTTTTGAATTTCATTCAATAATGGAGCATTTTCTCTCAACAAACTTTCCATATTTTTAGCGGATTCATATGAACTTGGTTCCAGAACTTGTATCTGAACAATAATCAACTTGATGCTCATGAGTGACAATCAAAGCAGATAAATCAAATTATTTACCCCAATCATAAACACCATCATTTTGAACTGTTAAAGCTGTCTTGTTTGAATTACTTGACGATGGTTGAGTAAAACCGGGTTTGCTAACATGTGCTTGTTGACATTCTTAGCAAAATATGCAAGCTTTGAACATTTGTAACATTTCATCTTTGATTTGTCAAAACCCAAATTTCCATTAAAATCAGAAGTAGTTCTGCCATGTTTCTTGAAAAACCTTTTTGATCTTTGACCCAGCATAGCATATTGCCATGATAAATCTAATTCATTTAGCTGATCATCATCAAGTGCATCAAGATCATCCCTTTTTATCTTTGCATCAGCAACATTCTTGATAACCAAACCAAAAGATGATGATATTAAAGCAACAATCATTCGAGCATAATCATTCGTTGTTTCAGCATAAAATGTACTCTGATTTGATGAATCTAGAATTGTAAAGTCATAACACCGTGATGAATTATTCTCAGTCCAGAAATATTTCCGATAAAAGCAGTAGGTGGTGTAGAACTTAGACTTGGTTTAGCTTTAGCGGTCATACTAGCAGTATTCTCACCATGATACAATTCTAGATTTTGCATATTTGCTTTAAACTTTTTGGAAATCATCATTTCCATCTCTCGAGCATGAAGTTTACTAGTTAGATCATGAAATGTTAATGTGGAAACTTCTTTATCATGTGAAAGCAACAACACATAATTTTCCCATTTTTCTGGTAATGCTTCCATAATCTATTCTTTTAGCTCTACGTTTGTTTTCTCAATTCCTACAATCTTCAATTCACTGATGAGATGTGACAACCTTGAGACAAGAGCCGTGATGTTTTCATTCTTGTAATGCTGGAAGTTGTCAAACTCCTTACTCAACACCTTTTCTTGTATTGATCATTCCCCTCACACCTTGCTAATAGAGCATCCCACAATTGTTTTGATTTCTTGCATGTACTAAATTGATGTAACAACTCAGTGGGTAATGCCATTGTACGAAAATCAAAAGCCTTTTGTTCAAGCTCATATGATTTTCTTTCAGCAATGTCGAATGTATGAACTTCTTTGAAATCTCCTTGATCAGTTGGATGTTGATAAAGCTTCTTGATTGGAATCCACAAATCGATATCATTCGTACTTATGTAAGCCGAAAATCATTGCTTCCAATTTTTCTAATCTTCTAACCTCAATAATTTGGGAACTTTCTGACTTGTTCCGATTTCGTTATCAAAATTTATCATGGTTTGCATTGCGTTTTGCATGGCGGCAAAAGCTTGAAATTTCGACATCGTTGAAAATTAACAATCTGATCGTCCGAACCTTATCCGAACTTAAATCTGTGATCCGAACCTGTTCCGAACAATGTCCGAACACAAATCAATCCAAACCTCAACCGAACCTCTCACGAACCATAAAATTTCCAAACTCTGACCGAACTTTATACGAACTACGTCCAAACTAGAACTTTGGAGCGATTATGCCGAACCTGACCTGTTTCATCCGAACCTCAGCATAATCTTTTCAAAACACTCGATTTTGGACTGATATTGATGAGATTTGCAGCAGTAGATCAGAAAAAATGATAAGGAATGATTTAGGAGCATAATTTTCATAAAAACCGCGACCAAAATGATCAAGAACTCGTGAAAACACTCAAAAATCACCAAAAATCACACATTTTGTTTCAAAACATCCAAAAATAGCAACCACAGATCAGTAGAATTACCCAGAAAGCTCTGATACCACTTGAAATTGCGTGAGCATCGGATCGTCTACTCAATCTAGCTATAACGGATACAAAACAAGTAATTAACCGATTGTTTTATTGATCTCACGAACAATTACAATCAGTAACACAAAGAACAATGACTCTGAGAACACCACAGTAAACACACACTCAAGACTCAGCTCTCTCAGACTCTGCAATCTCTCGTACAGAAAATAAAGACAAACAACCTGTTTATAGACTGCTGGCCGAACTACGTTCGAACTCCAAGTTCGGCAAGTCCTAACTCCAGGTTCGGACCAGGTTCGCCCAACAGCAAACCTAGCCTTGAACTCTGGTCTTGATACTTCACATGACATCGTCTGGTCGGATACTTCACACGAAGCACATACTATGTATCAACCCATTTTCCCCAAAATATACATATGGGTTGTGGACTTGTTCTGGACTTGTGCTGGAAGTGTTTTAACTCTCATCATATCCAATTCTCGTGCCAACAAATTCCTGGTTAAATCATCATATGATACATCGTCAAATCCTTTATCATGGGTTAATAGCAAAATATATCCTTCCCATTTGGCTGGTAAGGCATCCAATAACTTTTCTTTCAACTCATTTGCTTCCTTCTTTACGCCAACAATTTCAAGCTCGCTCACCAGATGTGACAATCTTGAAACAAGTTCATTAATTATTTCGTTTTGACCATGGCAAAAATTGTCATATTCCCTCAACAAGACTTTCATTTTGCTTTTCTTGTACTGGGTGTTTCCTTCACATTGGTTACATAATGCATCCCACAACGCTTTCGAAGTTGTGTGCATCTTAAATTGATGAAGAATATCTTTTAGTAATGCCATTGACAGATTAGAATAAGCCTTCTTCTCCAATTTCAATGCTTCTTTTTCAATATCGTTCATTTTATTGTATGGTTTGATTTCACCAGTTATAAACTTTGGCACAACATACCCATCCAACATAGGAGTCCAAACCGTAACATCGTAGCAAACATTTGGAACGGATCCATGATGATTATATCAAAACTGACTTAGCATACCATATGATCGACTTGCGTACCAAAACAACTTCAGCGTACCAATTTCAATACCCGTACCACCGACGTACCAAACAATCTCAGGCGCACCACCTACGGACCAGAATACCTCGCGTACCAAAATATGCAGCGTACCAGACTGGTACGGCGTAACCATCTACGTACCAAGGAGTAACCGTCACGTACCACCTAAGAAGATTTTCCAACGTACCAATTTAAATGTACCTAAACACTGAAGGAGATTGCCTTGCATATTAGCTGCGTATCAAGGTGTTCTACAGACGTACCAACATCGTACCAACAGAAATCTAACATATTTTGATATTTTTGGCTTTTTGGACAGGGAATTGACATAGATCTTAGCGAAAACACTCAAGGATCATTTTGAAATCAATTTTCGTATCGAATACACTCAGAATTGAGACGAAATGAAGAGAATTGACTCAAAATCCTACTTTCTCTCTCTAGAGTTCGAGAATACGACCAGAATCACAGCAACAGAGCAACCACAAGCTCCGATACCACTTGTAAAACATGATATGGATCTTACTATTGCATGAAATGATCGATTAAATGAACACGAGGTAAATTAACACTTGTTTGATTGATTTTGAGAGCAAACAGCTACAGAGAGAACACCTAAGAAAACACACACTTAAGATTGTATGAACTCGCTCTTCTAACTCTGAACAAAAGACTCAAACCTATTTATAGTCACCTGCCCAGCATACCAACTTAACCAATGTACCAGTTGGTCCGGAGCTGCATTCCAACTGGTCCGCCGACTGGTACGCTGGGACATAAACTTTACAAAACAATCGATACAATTCAAAACGCCTAAACCTAGCATCAGACACTCAAACATGTTCTAACAAAGGTCTCCAAATTCTTCTCATCCTTCCTTCTAATATGAAGGAACTCATTTGGATTTTCGGTGGTCTTCTTCTACTGGCTAAAGTACCTGAGGAATTTCTTCCTTACTTCTTGATAACTGTTGACACTCTTTGGGGGGCAGGGTAGACACAAACATGTGGCACCAACTTGGCATGGTCCAAGCCCCTGCAGCCCCTGCGGCCCTTATGGCGTGTAAGTGATCTTCAGGATCTTGGGTTTCGTCATATTTTCCTACGGATGGGGGAAGCCGTAACTTTTGCTGCAATGGAACTTTTAATATTCTTTCTGTGAACATTGAGGTGTCTTTGAGATCCGATGGCCGATATGGTACGACCATGGGGTCGTTTTCCACTTCAACCTCTTTGTTCTTTTCCACTTGGACCTTCTTAACTTCCCCTTATTTGCCTCTTTGGTCTAGAGCCTCCAAGACCTTTCTTACTAGATCATTTACCTCGCTTGAGTTGGTATTAGGTGTAGCTTTCTTCCCGAAGGGTAACACGTCGTCGTCTTCTTGGGAATCTTCATGATCGGAATAATACCTCTCATTGTATTCGAAGAGCGGCTTGGGTGTTACTCCTTTTCTTTCATCCTTCTCTAACTGGAACAGCCAACACTTCAGAGTTTCTTTGTTGTTTTTTATGAACTCGGGGGTGATGAGTCCTTCATATCCGTCTTCCTTATCCTTACTCTTTTCTTTACTCGGTGACTCCTCCGGCGTCTTTTTCCTTGCGTCAGACAGGACGGTGAAAGGTACAGTAATGAGGTCGATGGTGCTTTCGTTGGTTACTCCTGGCATCTTGAAGCCTAACGTATGGATTACAATGAGGTTGTCTTCCGCCATGCCTACCGAAGTGTCTTGCTTAGATTTTCAGACCATATGTGCCGGTCCCACGGATGGCGCCAATGTTGCGTCCCAGAATCCTAGGGGTGGTATTTACTCCGGTTAGCCACTTAGATGATGGATGAGAGTCCTACAAAACCAAGAACACCGTTGGCCTTGACAAGAAGGGCCCCGAAGGGGGTCTTCGTGACCATGCTCCGGCGTGAGAGTAAAAGACGGCTTTTGGAGTGATAAGCGTAAGTAAAAAGAGTAGAGAGTGGAGAGTGACTTAGCCTTATCGTTTTCTTTACACTTCTATTTATACTTGAAGATGCGCCAGTGCATTTAATGCTCGGGACGTGAAGCTTCGTCCCGTGAAAGCTCGGGGTAAAGTGCCAAGGCTTTTCCGTGGCTGGGGAAGCCCTGATCCAACTGGGTTGTCCTTTTATGCCAATCCCATCACTCATCGCCGCTTCCCGAGGCCAGCTATCATCCTTTTGGTCAGCAAGATACCCTACACCTTTTCAGTTATCTGAAGAAAATAGTACTCTGAGAAAAGAATAGGAGGAATGGAAAAATAAAATTTGTGATGGTTACGAAGCAGAAATTCAAAAGGGTGCATCTTCCTTATGTAAACGTGTTCTGAATTTGTCAGATTTTAGGAAGATTGGTTGAAAGAGAAAGAAGTGTTAGTTGAAGATTGTATCAAAGCAAAGGCTACACAGAAAGATGCTGAAGAAACCTTTGATGCTTTATTTAAGAAATGTTATCCTCTTTATGAAAAATATGAAAATGTTAATAAAATTGTTGTCGGAGCCACTGATAAAATAATTCTACTTTAGGAGGAACTCACAAGGTTGCGTGATGAAAATGGTGAGGTTGAAAGGCAAAATAACATTTTGAAACAAGATGCTGTCTATTATAAGAAACATGTAGAAAAAGTTACTGCTAAGGTTCTGGAAGAGTGTGACTTGAGACAATGTCATAAAAATGAATATAACAGATTATTGGACAAGTACATTGCTTCACAAAAAGAGTTGATGGAAGCTAATATGAAAATATCTGAATAAAAAATAGATACTTTTGATTTGCAAAGGAAATTGAAAAACTCTAATAATTCTCCAACTTTTGTATAAGTTGGAGAAGAGTCAGGAGAGTGGTAAAGATGCAAATCTTCATCAGGTTCCTGCTCCTTTGGATATAGAAATGTCTATACGAGCTATGCCATCTAGTCTTGAACAACATGATTATTTGAAATTTGCTGATACCAGTTTGATTCAAAATCTACATTTATTGAACAGGAAAGGTGTTTGATGGAAGTTTGATTCAAAAATCTACATTTGTTGAACAGGAAAGGTGTTTGATGGAAATCCAGGGAAAGTGAAAGGTCACAAGTTTCCAGAAATTGTGATAGATGACTCTTTGATTTCCGATAAGAATAATCTGAAAGGAATCGTGCCTGAGTTTACAAAACTTTCCAAACAAGGTCATGAGATACCAACTCTGAGCAAGATAAATTCAAATAGAAGAATGGTGGATTGCGGTTTGAAGAAAAAGAGGTTCAAATGAAAATAACAACAAGAATCTGTTCAAAGCTGAGAAGAAGAATCAGAAGGTGTTATCAGATTAGAAGCCTCAAATTTGGAAGAAGGTAGTGTCTCCTTCATCTTCAAATGACAAGGTGTTTACTGAAGAATCCTCTTGTATATTTGATGCCGCAACACCAAAAAGCGGTAGCAGTTTAAATTCATTTTATTTTGTTATATTAAACAGGTTTCATCGTAAAGATAAATTCTTTAGTTATGGAGATGATTCTGTTTTTTATGATTCTCCAAATTTTCTTCAAAAATCTCAGAAACCAAAGAAACCTAAACCTGTGATTTCAAGAGTTTCTGATAAATGTTCGACTAATCAGTTTAGGAAACCAATTTCAATCACTCTAACTAATTGTCGATGTTGTTATGTTTTTCGTAAGAAACTACTAATAATTCATCATCAAATGCCAAAAATACAAAATATGTTGATCTTGATGGCATAATTTTTAGTGAACCAATGTCCAACACAAAATTTTTCTGGAAAAAGAAGGTTAATTCTAAAATGTTGGGTACTAGTTCTGATTGTCACTCATCAGTTGAAAATGGCTCACTAGAAATGTAAAACCAAACATGAATGGAGACCAAAAGTTGTATTTACGGCTAACACAAATTTTTTCGAAGACACTGGTCGACCCACAACCATGGAGGGGGGGGGGGGTCGGGGTTTAAAAGACTTAATATATTCCAGTGTTTACAGGTATTTCAAGAAGACCTGTTAGTGATTGAAAGATTACTGACAGTTAAATACTTGTGTTTTATTTAAGTTAAATTGCTTCGTTTCTATCTTTCAAAAACTGATTTTTAAAAAATGTGTCAAGTGTTGATCGATCATCTTCATTTTTTGTTATTCATTTTTTTCGTTCTTATTGTTAAGGGGGGAAAATTTGGAAATTTAAAAAAAAATAGAGTTTGTTAAATTTTATGGGGAGAAATTATGGAAAATATAAAAAAATGAATGATAAATTGAGAAATTGACCCGACAAAAGCAAGAAACGATAGTACATCAGCATATACGTTTATCTGCCATGGATAGATTAAGTCTAAAGGCAGTAAGTACTTGCATAATCTGTGAATGTGCATGACTAATATGATATTAGCAAGTAAGATATAAACATAAAGCTTGCCTGGTTATATATGGTTATTTGCTTCTTGATGAATGCTATGTGATGATTCTGGCAAAAATAGAATAAGAGATATCCTGATGAATGCATGTTTTCATTTTGAAAGACTTAAACTTGTTTAATTATCTTTATTTTCTCAAACAATCGGACATTCTCTGCGTATCCAAAGATCGACCTGATTGTTATTCGTTTGATGTTCTACTTTATTTTCTTGGTGTTTCATATAATTCATTGGACTTTCTCTGCGTATCGAAAGATCGACCTGATTGTTGTTGAGTTATACAACTTTAACTAGTTTTGCTTTCTTATTTTCTCAAATACTTGGGCTTTCTCTGCGTGTCCACGAGACCGACCCGATTGCTAGGTATTTGAGCTTCTGCTTTATTTTTGCATGACTCATCAAGGATGATTAAATCTCTAAGAAAATTTGCTTCTATATAATAAAAATGATGATTTGCCGGTATTTCTGATAGAGTGAAGACCGAGTTATTAGTGCATGATAATATTACCTTAAGCATATCTGAAAACGATAAAAATGATTGGTTCGTGCTGTAATAAACATAACTGTAGTATTTGTAATTATCTTGGCTTCCATGCTGATTAAGGCTGAAAGTGAAATGTGCTAGATGTGTTATGTCTGATATGATCTCGCGTCGTGATCTTTCTCGCAAAATAAAAAATAGAGTCTGATTTTGTATTGCTTTTCATTTTTCATTTTAGAAAAATCAAAAAGATTTATTGTGTGTTTTAGCATAAACTTTGTAAAAGTCAAAAAGATTTTATTTCGTGTTTGTTTTTGATTGATCGACACAAGATACAAAAAACATTTTCAAAACATATATCTTGGAGTCTCAAAGAGACGTTTTGCACAAAGATTATTTATGTTGACCACGTTAAAGTGAAAAAGAAAACATCACATCTTCAAGTCTTCTGAAGTTGTTGATAAGGATGCAACAATCATCAAGTATTCAAGATTGGACTAACCATCAAGTTGAGGGGGAGTTTGTCGCACCCCCAATTTCCACTAACGGCGTCCAACCGTGTGGGGGGTGATCCAAACCACGATCCAAGTCTTTAATTACAACCAAGCCATAAAACAAGAGATGAAATAGTCATAAAATGTATTTTACAAAACATAGTTTAAATAGCAATTCAGTGAAAGCATTTAGAAGTTTACAAAGTTGTTGTTTTGCAAAAATAAGTATTAATAGTGCTTGAAATACATTTCCCAATAGGTTATACTAAAAGAAGTATTGCCACCGCCCATGCCTTCACTAATCCTCCTAGCGACCTGAAAAGCATGGGAAAATCAAGTGTCAGCTAAAGCTGGTGAATTCACTAAAGCAGTCTACACTTCACCGTGTAGACCAAAATGCATAAGAATAACGAAAGACCAATTCATAAGTTAAAAGTGTTAGTTACAAGTAATATCCATATCGTTAGGTAGCTAGCCTTTGCTTATGTTCACCTAAAAGTTCGTAACCAAAGCTGACTATGCGACACAGGTATTAGTGTGTATGATTTGCCTTTCCCGTGTCTTTCCTGATCACGGTAGTTCTATGCTAATATTGTTCTCAGTCCGACCGCCAGTCGGGAGGGTGCATCCAGTGCACCGCTGAGCGGGGGTGTCAATCCTCATTAGTACTACTTAACATTACCCGCTATTCATTATTAACGGCCCGAGAATGTAAGGATTTTTTGTAATTAAAATGCATTTTCATGAAACATGTGATATATAACAGATGATTACTTTAACATACGAAATACTTTTACCGTTGTGTTGTCACCCTTCATCGGATGCAACTAGTGGTACAATGTGTGTTATAATCCTTAACCGGATATAACTAAATGAAGTAAGTAAAACTTACCTTAGGGTGCACTGGTACTCAACACTTGACTTTAATGGTTGGTTATGAGTGACCTATTTAAATGGATACAGTCTAACCAAATTAGAGGTTGTCGCTAGGACGAGTTGCTTATCACTAAGCACTCATGTTATCATGCATTCACCTTGGTCCAAAAACCTTAACACAAGTCCTAGACATGTAGGAAACATAGTGAAAGTTCATGAGCATTGGATCATCTACTCGATCTAGCTATTTTGGATTCAAAACGTAATAAAAATGATTGTTTTATTGATCAGAGAAGATTCAACGTACAATCAGGAACACTCAGAGTAAACACCCTTAAACATACACTTAAGCTCAGATCTATCACTCTCAGTTGTGAATTACAAAGACAAAACATCTATATATACTCGATCAGTCGAACCTCTGGCGAACTGCCAGTTCACCGGATCCGAACTTGGCAGATTTCTTGATTTGTCTTGTTCTTCACATCGTCTTGATACCAACAAATTGCCCCTCGACGTGTGCAGTATTTGTTCACCAATTAGAACATATTCTTCGAACAAACTCCCCCCCCCCCCCCAACTTCATGGTAGCTTGAACTTTGTATACTTGATGATACACAGTGTGTTTCTCTCTCTGTCAACCACCTCAGAAGACTTGAAGTTGTGACATCTTGTTCACTTAGCAACCTATTCAATCATAAATAATCTCGGCACAAAACGTCTCTTTGAGACTCCAAGATATGATTTTAAAATTCTGATTTGTATCACGTATTGGTCAAATCGAAAACAAAGCAGAAACAAAATCTTTTTTACTTTTAGAAAATTTATATCAAAACAAACCTAAAATCTTTTTGATTTTTCAAACTTATGCTAAAACACACCAAAAATCTTTTTGAACTTTTCCGAAATGAAATGAAATGAAATTGCAATACATAATCAAACTCTATTTTTGGTATGAGAAAGATCACTATACGGGATCATATTGGACATAACGCACTGAATTACACTTCAATTTCAACTAATTGAAGCTCATAAGTCATGTTGATTGCCGGTATAATTTGTCCATCTTAAAATCAGGCAGAGTCATACTCATAACATGTGGATATGTTAAAGTATTGATTAGATTTTCTTTGACCAGTGTATCCCACACTATGAGACATATTCATACATTTTTCTTTTTATTGTGTAATTACACTAGTGATCATCACATAGCGTATTGTTTTCATGATATCGTCAACTATGTTCCATGCAAAAATAAATAAGAACGTTAAATCATCTACCTTGAGGTTGATCTTTCTATACACAGATAAGGCCTCGGAGTTAACAAAATAAGAAAGATAAAACAAGTTGAAATTGTATAATTCAATAACAATCAGGTCGGTTTTGTGGACACGTAGAGAAAGTCCAATGAATTATACGAAACACCAAAGAAATAAAGCAGAACTTCAAACGAACAACAATCAGGTCGGCCTTGTGAGCACGCAAAGAAAGTCCAAGCGTTTGAGAAAAATAAAGAAAATCAAACAAGTTTAAATCTTTGTAAAATGAACACATGTATACACAGTGATTTCTCATTTTATTTTTCACACTTATTTTTCTTTTTGTCATGAAATAAGCTTCAAGATGTTATCCACATGGTCAAGCATAGCATTTAGTGTAAATCACATCTGAATACTTTAAGATTTGCCGAGCCTACCAAGCACACCAAACAACCATATTTTGGTTTTTTCATCTACTCTATCCATGAGTCAGATACGTAAGCCAATGTACTATCATTTCTCAATGATCAATTTCTCAAAAAATATATATTTTGCATGTATTCACCTTCTCTATATTTTGTATTTTTCCCATAACATGCCATTACTCCCCCTTACTTACAATTCTCCCCCTTAAAATGAAAACTCTATTTTTGGATTTTTCATTCTATAAAAACAAGACACTATGTTTGCCTTTTGTCAATTTTCTACCTCTAAACTACAAACAATGTAAAGAAAGAAAATTGATCAATCGACACGGATACCTTGCATTTTAAACTTTCAGAAAACATTCAGGTTCGAAAAATATAGCATGAAATTTAAGTTAAGCAGGATACTCTCCATCAACAACTTTTCAATCGTCGATAGGTCTTCTAGAAGTACTTGCACACTGGTCAAACTTATCAGTTCATAAATGACCCGAAGTGAAGTACTTCTAGTCGACCAGTGTCCTGGTTTTACTTAGAAACCACCTTAGGTTTCCATTATTGGTGTTTTGGTAAGTCAGTTTTCGATGAATCAATCACAGGAGAATGTGATGAACAACCAACATTTTGAACTTTTGGAAAAGTGGGAAAAATTTTTTTTGAAAGAATGTAGGCTGAAAATCATCAAAAACTCTGCCATGTTCATTAATGAACCTTTTTTTGGCAGGTTTACTAAAAACTGGAACCTTTTGAGTTCTTGAATTAGAAGCAGCAGAAACCAGACTATCTTTTGCCATGTGTCCCCTTTGACTACAAATATAACACAAATGATTGTTTATGTTCTTTCTTTTAGGAACCTGCAAAGCTTCACAAACAATAATGCTTCCAAAATGATCAAAGAAATAATTATATACCTGATAGGGATGATCATGAACCCATTTTGATGTTGGGCCTTTGGAAGTAGAACCACCAGAAGAATTCTTGGTCTTTGGAATATCTTTTACAAACACTTCAGCAATCTTGTGAGAATCAACGCAATGAAGAGGAAATTCTTTCTCAGAAAAAATTTGTTTCGAACCCTTAAGTTTGTAAAACCTTTCGGGTTTATTGACATGCTTCAGTTTCATTTTCTTCAGATTTTGTGGTTTTAGATCTTGAACCTCACAATCTGCATTCTGCAACCATTTTTGACTTGAACCCCAAACCCACATGTTTACCAGAAATTTTCAACGCAGATGAGTTATGCTCATTCTTCGCCAAACGAGAAAATTCAGCTTTGACTTCTTGCACATTCTTATGTTCATAGAAAATTGTCTCATCAAAATCAGGTTGAGAACGAACTTTCTCACTAGAAGTCGCTGACTTTTCAGTTTCTATCGACCTTGAACCAGAAACAAACTGTGGAGCTTTAGAGTTCTCATCATTCTTTGCCACCTTCTTTTTTTTTCTTTTCCTTCACAACGTTGTCTTCTTCTGAATTTAATGCGGAAAAATTTGAATAATCACAATCTTTAACTTTTTCTTTCACTTCATTAACAGCTTCTTTAATACTAGCGGGGGGGGGGGGGGGTGACCCTGTCTTGTCAAACATCCTTTCAAAATTTTCATCGTTTGCTAAAAAGCTTTTGAAAGATTGTGAATTGGTGACATTGTTCAAAAGTCGATTTGCATCAATCACTTGGATTTTCAAATCAGAGATCTTTTGTTGTGCTTCAGCCAATTCCTTCTTGGTAGCTATCAACCTCTTAGCAACCTTGTGAGTTTCAAATTTTTCAATCAAATATTGTCTAACTTAGCAAACAACTCTTTCTTCCATTTTTCTTCATTCCTTTTCTGAATGTCCAGATTTACATTTTGCAACTTATTCACTCTTGCTAATTCTTTCTTTTCAGCAAGTAACTTTTCCATATCAATCTGATAGGCTTTAATCTTGCCAGCATACTCCTTAGAAGTCTTGTTAAGCAAATCAAGTTTAATCTTTGACTTTTCAAATAAATCATTGAAATCTTTTTCAACATCATTCGCTTCAGCTTTCCATTTTTTAATTTCTTTAACTAACTCATCTACACAAAAAAAAAAACTTTCACAACCCACATCGCAAAATATGTCTCCATCTTTTTCCAACGCGCCAGAAGCCAACAATGACGCACTCAAGGAAAAACTAACCAGGAAAATTATGCTTGAGTTAAACAAAGAAATCCTAATGATGGACGTCTTGAAGAAACGTTCGAGACCCTTATCGATATGATGGTAGCAAGAGACGAAGTATATATGTTGGAACAAAAAATAAGTGTGACTGACGCTATCAAATCTATTCTCGAATAATTCGGCTGAAGAATCCTTTGTGAAATGATTCAAATACGCGGGTTGTGATGATCGAGGCTTGCAAGTTTGGACCAAAGACGTTTTCTTGAAAAGTCAATTGTTCGAGTCAACGGTCAACGTAAAAGTCAACAAAGATCAGTTCGAGCGAGTCAAGCTTCATATTAATTAAATCAATTTTGATTTAATTAAAAATTTATTTTAGTTGTTTATTTGTAATTTGCTCATTTTATTTGTGTCTTGCTAGTTAGTGGGCTAGTGAGCACATGGGCTCTCCTGTATATAGGGTGAGTGTGCTCCATTTGATAGATTGATGATCTTAAGTGATGTGAGCTATCATTTCTATAGAGAGAGTCTCATCTTGGGTTTGAGCTCAACCTAAGATGACCAAGGAAGATTCATGAGGGTTATGATGATTGTTGTGATTTCTTGTTGATTTTAATCATTCGGTTATATGAAATCATTCGACTTGATCATCATATTTTGTGTTTCATCCTAGATTCTCATCATCCCGTCTCTGCATCTAATCTTCGTTCTTGCTCAGTGTCAAGATTCTTATAGTGAAATCGGTCATGAAAAATGGTATCAGAGCGGGTACCGATCAGATCACGTCTCACGACGAATCTGATTTTTCGAATCTTGATTTTGAGCTTGAATGAAGTGTAGATTTGAAAACCACTTAGGAGACGAAAAGATCTATTTTTCTGCATTTTTGGAGCTGTTGGATGATTTCTGGATGAATCTGATGATGTATTCATGTTGTTGGGTTCATTTGGAAGTGATTTCATGCTCCATATGTCCAAATCTATGAAAATTTGAAGATCTGAGGCTGAAAAACGTAACTGTTAGAGTTTTCCCGTTTTAGGGGTTTTTGGAGATTTTTGAGCTTTGATCTTGAATTTTTTGTGTTATAATCAATGTTTTTGGATGAAATAAAGTATGAATCTTGATGGAAAACGCGTTCTGGATCCATTGGAAGCATCGGTTACGCCTAATTCGCGTCAGTTTTGACTGATCTGGAGAAACACACACACACTAGTGTGTGTTTCACGGTGTTCTTGGTGTTCATCATTCTCCTTGAAGATTGCCTGAGCAATTTCGCAGCATTGAAGATGTTCTTAGCGATCTGGAAGGAGCTTGAAGATGTTATTTGCGATCTGGAAAGCCCTTGAAGATGTGCTTGGCGATTTCACTTAGTTCTGGGCGATCTCGCATACATATCTTGGCGACTTCCTGGTTGTTCTTAGCGATCTCGTTTTTGCTTTGGCGACTTCGAATAACCTTGGTGATCTCGACTGAACTCGACATATGGGTATTTGTTCTAATAATTTTCTGAGCTTTTTGATAGTCTAGATGTGTAGAGGACGGAAAGACGAGTTCAGGGACCTATAATTCAATAGATTTCATCGAGTATCCACCGAATTATGGCCAAAACACGCTTTTCCGGTGACTATCTCGCTTTTCCGACGATACTAGGGTTACAGGAGGAAAAAGACGACGTTGGGGAATAGCGATGACGTGGCACTCGCTGAGTGGCTGCATGAGAAGTTCTTCTCTCTCCTACTGTAAAACCAGGTATGGATCATTTCCATATCATAGAAGGACAGAGACGGAGATTCTTGTCATTAAAAAATATCGAATGATTATAGAACGATAGGAGTATACATCGATTGGAGCTCTGGAGGAGGTTTGGACAGAACCTCCCCTCTCACTAAGAACACATAGAAATAACCAAGATATTTAACATTGCAATCTAGACTTCACTTATTTATAGGTAACCTGCTTAGAGTACCAGCCTGCCCAGCGTACCATTTGGTACGCTGCTCCGTACCAACTGGTACGTGGCTTTGTACGCTAGCAGTCTAGCCTAGTTTACAATCTCGACATTTAATCTATTCGCACAGTAACGACCAAACACAGGAACATGTTATAACAAATTCCCCCTTGGACGTTACTGTTGAATGTAGGTCTTTAACTTCTAGCAATCTCCAATCAGCTTGCTGCAGACGCCTCTATATTCAACAAACTCCCCTTGACTAAAACTTCAGGTATGCAGGAAACAACTTGCAATCTTTTACAATCACCAACATGAATAAAATTCTCCCTTTCTTCAAGCACTTCCACGGTAAATAGCATCCCATTCACATAGACGGATACTTCAAACCATCGGATACAACTTGATGTAGGATCATTTCATTAATCGTCAACAAACTCCCCTTGACTAAAACTTCAGGTATGCAGGAAACAACTTGCAATCTTTTACAATCACCAACATGAATAAAATTCTCCCTTTCTTCAAGCACTTCCACGGTAAATAGCATCCCATTCACATAGACGGATACTTCAAACCATCGGATACAACTTGATGTAGGATCATTTCATTAATCGTCATGAATAAAAAACAAAATCCACAAGCATCACCGCATTTGACAGAGATCTTTAATCCTCACCAAATTGTAATATACTCTGATCTTGATGAAAACAGACACGATCAACATCTTCAATCATAGAAATTCCCCCTTAGAATGAAATCCATCCCAATATATCAACAATCCAAGGCTATAACGTCAACTTCATGACTTAACACTGTATCGGGCCTTTGATTAAAGAGTTCCAAACCATAATCGAAAATTTTGACATATCGGTTTGCACTAACATCAGAATACACCACCTTTTCATGAAGATAAAAAATCACCATTATCCCTGAATTGATTGCTTTTGAATATTCAATTTTTCAATTATGAAACTTTGAAAGTTTTAGGGTCCCCATTTCCCCCCTAAACAAGTGAAATATTCAAATCTTCAATATTCTTGAGTTTGTGTAATCATATCCATGTCTCTGAATCTCTGTCCATCATCAGACAACACGTGTTTTTGAATCTTTGTCCATCCTCAAAAACATTGACTATCCACAAACATCTATTTTTGAAATTCAACATCTAATTCTTGATAAGTACCGGAATTTGGAAATTCTTCAAACATAACAACCCACGGCTATTGAATCAAGGGTATGCCCGATAACTAATTTAAATCTTTGAAATTCCCACGACCTCTCCCCATACCCCACCGTTATTTGTCTGAATTAACGGGGGTTCGGGGGCAGCGCCCCCGAGAAGCGAGATTCAAGGGGCGGCAGCCCCTGGCTGGGGCCATGCTGCCAGGTCAGCGCAAATTTTTTTTTTGGAACAAAATTGCTTCACTAAAAAATGCATCAGAAATTTGTGGCGGACCATAAGCTCCAACGTACCATTTGCTTCGGCGTACCATTAAACAGCGGACCATTGTTACGGCGTAACCGTCAGCGCACCAAAGATAACCGCTCCGGACCACCTTGGTACGGCCGATGAAGATTCAAATACGTACCAACTGAGAACCCTGGTACGTTCGATGAGTGCACTGGAACGGCAGTTGAAGATTTCCTAGCGTACCACCAGTGTACCAGTAGTGTACCAACACTCAAAAACCCAAAATTCTCGAATTTCACTCCAGATTCAAGAATTTGTCGAATTTCTTCACTCAGATACTACTGTTAGGTGCGAAAATGACTCAGGAAAGTTCGATTAATAAAAAATCGATCAAACACTCAAGGAATCTCACCTAATCAGCTCTTTAACGTCTCAAAAACTCTCAAAAGTGAAAATGTGATATGGAAATTGAACCAAAGGCTCTGATACCAGTTGTAAAACCATGTATGGGTCGTTTCTAGATCATAGAAGGATAGAGACGGAGATTCTTGTAGTTAAACAATGTCGAATGATTACAGACCGATAGGAGCATACATCGATTGGAGCTCTAAAGGAGGTTTGGACATAAACTCCTCTCTCACTAAGAACACACACAAATGACCAAGAAATCTAACATTGCAATCTAGACTTCACCTATTTATAGGTAAACTGCCTAGAGTACTAGCCTGCCCAGCGTACCATTTGGTACGTTGCTCCGTACCAACTGGTACTTGGCTTGTTACGCTGGTAGTCTAGCCTAGTTTACAATCTCAAGGTTTAATCTATTCGCAAAGTAAGGACCACACACAGAACATGTTCTAACACCCGTTGTCCTTGACCGGGACTTTCTTTTCACTGCTGGATGCCAATGGGCTGGAATAAAGGTGCTGGGACCCACCATGGGACGATATCCTTTGAAAGGGTTTGCGTTGTCGCCCTTTGATTGGGCAATCCACCTTCACGCGGATCCTGTTTCTACAGCCATGGATCTCCTCTATTCCCAAGCGTTGGATGGGTTGTGCTTGTCGAGCTCTCATTGGCCAATCCCTCTATATGTAGATTGTGATCCAGGCCGTTAATCTACCTTATTTTCTACCATAGATCAGATTAGAAACTCAAATCTGATTGGTTAGAATTTA
>JBCNJP010000007.1:48343949-48362578 GCA_039602395.1 Deinandra increscens subsp. villosa | reverse complement strand
TGTTTCTTGAAGGGATTAATGCATTAATAAATTTTTAGCATTTTCGTTAAATCTGGGGTTTTTCTTATCAGTTTTTTCAAGACTAACTAGATGACGCCCCTAACGGAATTATGAAAATTTTAGTGGTCATAAATTTATTTCGTTTATTTATCGGGTTTCTAGTTTTTGTTGACGTCAAGACCATATTAGCTAACGACCACTAACGGACTGGTTTCGCTTCTTGGTTAAGTATGTGACTTTTTTGTTATGTCTCACTCCAAGTTGTTTAGTTGATGTAGTGATGATATCATTTAACCGAATTCACTGGAATCTCAGTTAAATATTGGAATATTCCGTTAAATCTCCAACGGAAGGCCCGTTACATGAATAAAATTGACGGTTTGTCAGATTTATTCCAAATTGCACCGTTTAACTTGGAATCTTCACGGAATGTTTTTCTAAGCTCGTTTTTCAAGACCCAAATTCTAGAAGACTTCATTTACTTACAACCCTGTCACACAGATAAAGTGCAGTATTTACGGATCATTCACAACTGTCAGCATCCGACTTCCGGTTTTTCGCAAGATTGTCCAATTTCTGGATTTTTGCACCGGTTTCTCTAGCAACTATCTAAAAATCAAAGCTAAAACTAAAACTAGTTCCTAAAATCATGCACACATAAAAAAAATCACTACAACAAAAAAGTGTTTTTAGGACCTTTCATGTGGGACGCTGTTAAAATAGTGTCTTACAAAACTATCTAATAGGACAAATTGTAAAACCACTGATGGATTTTACTACTGCATGATTCGGTAATTGGAGAAACACAAACAAGTAAATAAAGCTTTGCTTTATTGATTCACTTAGAGAGAATACACAAATTCTAGTGAGAGAGAGAGAAAACACTCAGTTACACACACTTAAGATGTAGCAAATGACAGAACTAACTAACTCTCTCTAACACGGACTATTTATAGTCACTACCATACTGGCGGCGTACCACCCGGCGGACCATTTGGTACGCCCGTACCATCTGGTACGGCTGACCATCTAGTACGGCCAGTTGACTAACTTGACTCACACAGACGCTCTAGATTAGATACAATACACGAGACACAACGTTAGCATTGGAATATGCTCTAACAAACTCCCCCTTAGCTAGCTATCTATCTATCTAACAAAACTTCAGCCTTCAATCTTTAGCATCATTGCGTTTGATCTTCAACTTGAAATCTTGTCAGAAATAGAGCTTGCATGGCTGGATCAATCTTGAACAATCTTTGAACTTCAAGATCCACTTGTGAAAGATATTTATTCCCCCTTTCACTATGCTTGAGTCTTGTCACATAGATAACCTGCAATTTCAGAAGACAGAAACATGGCTTTCTTTTTCTTTTCTGAAAAATTAATTTAATCTTGGCACAAAACTTCTCTTCGAGAATCCAAGATATAATTTTGAAATTTTGATTTCGTATCATGTATCGATCGGCCGAAAACAAATAAGAAACAAAATCTTTTTGGCTTTTTGAAAATTTATATCAAAACACACCTAAAATCTTTTTGGAATTTTTAGATATGAAACATAAATGCAATACAGAATCAAACACTGTTTTTGTCTTTTGCGAGAAAGATCACAACTTGAGATCATATTGAACATAACATGTTGAACTACACTTCAATTTCAATTACTCCAGCACATACGTCATGTCGATTACTGGTACAATTCGTCCATCTTAAACTCAGGCACAATCATACTCATAACATCTGGATATGTTATTGTATTGATTAGATTTGCTTTGACCAGTGTACCTCACACTATCAGACATACTCAGATATGCATTTGCTTTTTATATTACACTTTGTGATTTCATTTGTGATTTAATCACATAATGATTGTATTCATGATATCGTCAACTGTGTTCCATGCAAAAAAGAAATAAGAACGTTAAATCGTCTACCTTAAGGTCGATCTTTCGATACGCAGATAAGACCTCGGATTTAACAAAATAAGAAAATAAAACAAGTTGAAATTGTATAACCCAACAACATTCAGGTCGGTACTCCCGTACATGCAGAGAAAGTCCCGATGAGTTATACGAAACACCAAAGAATATAAAGCAGGACGTCAAACGAACAACAATCAGGTCGGTCTTGTGGACACGCAGAGAAAGTCCGATTGTTTGACAAAATTAAGAAAATCAAACAAGTTTAAATCTTTACAAAATAAACACATGTATACACATTGACTTCTCATTTTTCTTTTTCACATATCTTTTTCTTGATATCATGAGAAATGTATGAAGATGTTGTCCACTTGTTCAAGCATTTGAAATTAATGTGTTTATCACATCTGAATACTTTCTGATTTAATGCCAAGCCTACCAAGCACATCAAACAATGATCTTATGGCTTTTTCATCTAGTTTATCCATGAGCCAGACACGTAAGCCAATGTACCATCATTTCCCAATTATGTCGGATACAATTTCTCATTTTTCAATGTTTTTCTATTTTCTGTTTTTCAATGTTTTTGTACTTCAGCGGACCTTAATTGGTACGGCGGACCAAAATGGTATGGCGGACCAAAATAACTACCACGGACCAGACTTGAAGATTGCCTAGCGGACCAGATTCAGCGGACCAGAATCTCGATGAAGATTGCTTGGTGGACCAACAGCGGACCAGATGTTCTTGAGGCGGACCAGAAGCGTACCACGCTGAATTCAACGGATTTTCACGAATTTTGACAATTTGGACTGGAATTTGCTTCAGAAAGGTGTGAAAACTCACAAGGATCACTCAAAAATCATTTTTTACCTCGGAAACACTCGGAATTGGAAAAATTTAATGAAAAACGAAGAAAACCTACACTTTCTCATTCTAGAAATCCAAAAATTGATCAAAAACACAGTAGTAGAGCAACCAAATGCTCTGATACCGCTTGTAAAACCACTGATGGATCTTACTATTGCATGATTCGTTAATCGGAGAAACACAAACAAGTAAATAAAGCTTTGCTTTATTGATTCACTTAGAGAGATTACACAAAGTCTAGAGAGAGAGAACACACTCAGTTACACACACTTAAGATGTAGCAAATGACAGAACTAACTAACTCTCTCTAACACGAACTATTTATAGTCACTACCATATTGGCCGGCGTACCACCCGGCGGACCATTTGGTACGCCCGTACCATCTGGTACGGCTGATCATCTGGTACGGCCAGTTGACTAACTTGATTCACACAGACGCTCTAGATTAGATACGATACACGAGACACAACGTTAGCATAGGAATATGCTCTAACACAAATGAATGTTCAGGGTCCTATTATACTATATGGAGTTAAACCGGTGTCCTAAAAAACTATGTAATAGGACGGATGAATATATATAGGGTCCTATTATCATATAACTTAATAGGACGCTTAGTATTTGGGATGCTTATAAAGTACATTATAGGATGTTTAGTAGTTAATGTCTTATTATGTGGTAATATAATAGGACACTTGATCATTGAGGGTCCTATTATAGCATAATCTTATAGGACACTTGGAATTTCAGTCATAAAATATTAGTGTAATAGGACCCTTATTTTTCATAGTCGTATGGTAACATAACTTAATAGGACCCTTGATATTTAAGTCATAAAAGTTTAGTTTAATGTTTATATATACTTATTAATAGGTTATTAGATAGAATCAAAGAAGAAAGAGTCTATGTTGAAGTAGCTTCAAATATGATATAATAAAAAAAAGCGCCACAATAAAAATAATACCGCCAAACCAAAGTAAATAAACCCTAAATTTTATTTTCGCCCCAAAACAAAGAAAATCTAGTTGAAGAAAAGGGAAAGAGCGGAGATGTTCTTGCTCTTTTATATATTCTGAACCAAATCAGCAAAAGAGGGAGAAAATTCGACTCGTAACACTATTACATAAACGAGTAAAAGTTGCGGTCAGGGTTTATCAAATACTGTGGTTCGCCTAAAAACCGCAGCTTTTGATAGAAGTTTTAAAAAAAAATCAAAACTTTCACAGGAATCAAAAGGTGTGATCCTTCTAAAACCGCATCATTTGACCTATTATTTTTGTCAAAACTCACAGCTTCCCTCCATCTTCAGTATTTTCCACCAAATCAATCCTCATTTTCCCTCTATTTCTCCATCACTTTTTCATCTTCTCAAAACAGTAGATACCTTTAACACCGGAGACCACCACCACCAAGCCACCAATACAACCGGCGACCAAGACCACCGGATGCGAACCCTAGCCGGCAACGATGAACATAGTGAGTTTGGGGGTTGTGTTTATATTTTCATCTGAATATAACATATATTCTTCTTCTATTTCTTTTAATTGTTTGATGTGTACCAATTCATGCGTTGGAATCATGGATTGATAGGGACGATGATGGAAGTCACGCTTGCAGTGGCGACGACTGCACTTTGGTAACCTAGCTGTTTTGCTCATAACATTTTTCCTCCTCTTTGTTGTTAGAAATTATTGACTTGCTAATCTTGACTTTTGAGGAATTTGTGTAGTTGATGAGCGTTTAAAAGAATGTTCAAGGTTCTGCAAACTTTCTCCTTTAAAACCCTTCTTGATCTATGATTTTGTTCTCAAATTGTGGTCTGAGATGCATTTTGAATTTTGATGGCCTTTATCTATTTCGCCTAATATTATTTGTACATAGGCATATTTAGGGTTATAATTATTTATCTTGAGGACCACTTATCTATATGTTAGGCATCATCTCTGATTGTTTTTCTTTGATGGACATACTTAGCTTTTCTGTTTATTTTGAAGCATAGTTTGTATCTTATAAGTTAGATAGAAGAATGTATTTATGTTCCAATATATATATTTTTTGGTTCAGTTTGTCCTTTGCTTCTTGATTAGGGATGTAAGTATGATATTATGCTAACTCTTGTGATAATAGAAGTGTGCTACGCTGATTATTTTCCTAAATATATTTTACTTTTCAATTGTAATTGTAACAGAGATCCCATCTTTAAGGGAATTTTATCATATCATAATGAAGCATTGCAGTTGGAATGGTAGGTTTTAAAATACCATCTATAAGGAATGTATCCCATCATAATGAAGCATCGCAAAAATTTAAACATAAATGGAGTAACATAGTTAAGAACAAATTTGTTCACACAGTTAAGAACAAATGGGTGTGTGTTCCCCATAGCCAAATGTCAGAACCTCCATATTTGTAAGCCATCTCTCTCTTACAATTATAGTAATGATCAAACACATGTTTTTTTAATATTGTCATTTATATGTATTTTATATGTTTTTATATATTGTTATAACTGCAAATTAGAGGCGAGTGATTTCATCTTCTCAGGTTAAAGATCCTTACACATGAAAAGCTTCCAATTTCCTTGAAGCATATAGATTATTGGTATGCTTTTTGTTCCTCTTGACAAATTATTGGCTTAGCTTTGTGCCTATTAATTGTTTGTTAAAATGTCTAAAATTATTTTTGGGTCTTTGGATTGTTTTGGGTTATTGCATGATGATGTATCATATGGTTTTAATTATTTCGGTATGTCCTCAACATGGGTCTAACTAAATTTTTAGTTGATTGATATTTTTGGCAGTTATTTGTTGTGCCTTCTTAGAGTTCTAGCATTCCTCAAAATTTTTAGCCAAAGTGGTTGGTTTTGAAAGATGATGTATGTTGTGGTGATAGATATGCTTTGAATCCTCACTTTAGTACTTTAGTTCTTAATGACTCTTTTTTGATATTTTTGGCTTATTTTGTGTGTAGTTGCTTGGACTCATATGTTTGTAGTATATGATATATTTATAAATAAACAGAACCAGTTTAACTTTCAGGAAGTCATATAGTTGTAGTATATGATATATTTAGTTAGTATGTTATTTTTTTATGGAGGTTATGAATAGTTTTCACCATGCTTTGATAGTCATTTCGCTTTATTTGTTGTTGCAGGTATACTTTTCTCTATTCAAGAGAACTGCTTCATTCTAGTTGGTATGTAATTACTATCATTTGGATGTGTGTTTTGACAAATGTTTAAGTGATAGTACATAATCAGATAGAGATAACCAAGTATTATAATCTTGTTCAGGAACAAAAGTGTCCAGTTTTAGGATAAACTCATTGAAAGGCAATAAGATTAATGTATAGATAATATTTTGATTATTTTGTCTACAGGTTACCGTGTTGACTTAATTTCTTACAACGAGTATGCTATAATATAATATATATTAATAATAACATTGGTAGAACTAGTAAAGCAAATCAAATTGTGTACAAATCATCTTATCAGGTTTTTGGTTAAACATTTTTTGCTCTTTTTTATTTTAAGAAATGCTTACATTACTTATGTTTTTTTTTTTTATAAATGTTTGTCAAATTGAAATCTAGGTTGGAGATGAAGGTTTCCTTAAAAACATACTATAGACAAAGGAATGGTAAATAGTTTAGATTCCAAATCAAAAAGTTGGGGGCACAGAGATTGGGCGCGATTGGTGTGAGGTAAATATTCAGATAGTTGTGAGAAGATATGAAAATTTGGTCAGACCATATGAGTCATTGGACAAAATCCAAGCTGCTATTGGTGCATCTATAGTAAGGCCATGTTCTTTCATTTTGGTATGTCATTATTGTTAAACCTGTAATATATTATTAAGTTTATAACAAACTTTAAGCTTATATATGGATGATTAATTTGTAGGTGGTTTGTGACGAGTGAGAAGGATGCATGATGACTGAAGACTATATTCTTCTAGCGTCTTTCATTACTTTCAGTTTCATGTTTAATGTTAGGATCTTGGATAAGAATGTTATAACTTATTTTTGTTTAATGCTTTTGTTATTGAAATGACTTATTTCAATGATAATTAAACTTTATTTATTCAATTAGTTTAAGTTCATCTATCGATAACTTGATGGTATCTTATTTGTATTTATAAATCATTATTTAATGAGAACAATTTTAAGGGTGTTGGTAATCGTCCAAAAATAGGTATGCTCATATGCTTTACAAATGAATAAAACATCCCATTATCATTTGACATGTTAGGACCCTTTTTGTGGTACTAATATAAGGATGATTTACTATTTGATCTATCCACCTTTTAGGACGCTAATATGTGTCATAAAATGTATGCATCTTACATCTTATAAAGTGTCATATTTTGTGGTTTATTAGGACACTATAACGCATCATATTATGTGGTTTACTAGGACGCTCTAACGTGTCCTATTTTGGGGTTTATTAGGACACTCTAAGTTTATAGGACCCCTTTAGAAAGTACACTTTTATTAGTGGTCATATTATCTCATGCGTCCTATAAAATAACATTTTAGGACCTTTTTGGGTGTCTTATCAAGCTACTTTTTTTGTAGTGAATGATGCAACTATCTAAAAATCAAAGAAAAACTAAAACCAGTTCCCAAAATCACACACACACAACAAAAATCACGCAACTATCTAAAAAAGTAATTCTCTAAGGGCTTCTTCTTTACAACTCTAGTCACTAATTAGTGTTGATACACGAAATGGCAATGAGCTGGATCTGACGAAGACACGAAGTTTTGGTATTTTGGTCTGGTGGCCGAACTCCGGCCGAGCCTTGGCCGAGCTTTGGCCGAACCTGAGGTTCGGACAGGCAGAGGAGTTCGGACATCCGTAGTTTATATATAAGTGTTTGTGTCTTTGTAATTCAGCAAGTTTTGTGAGAGAGAGCGAATTTTGTATGTGAGATTTCCTCTGTGTCTCTGTGTAACTCTGATTCTCTGTTAATACGAGATTGAGTTTTATTTACGTTTGTGTGTTGATTTCTCACTTGTTTACGATTGTATTCGATCAATTCGACCAAACCGATCCACGATCAGTCACTTTCAAGTGGTATCAGAGCAATCTGGTGTTGTTTGGTTCGAATTGTTGCAATTCGTTTACTCAAAGTTCGTTTTTTCATGTTTCTCTCTGGAATTTTACGGGAAAAACACCATGTTTTGTGTCAAAATTCATTGTTTCTGAGTGTTTTTAGTCCTTTGAGTGTTTAGAAGTCAGTTCTGAGTGTTTTCGGTGAGATCCAAAAATCTTCCGAATTTTACGTTTGGCCGAACTCCAAGTTCGGTGAAACCGCTCCGAAGCCAGAGTTAGGAGTGAGGTTCGGTCAGTTTTCCTGTTTCGGTGAGAGTTCGGTGAGAATTTTGTCTCGGAGGGAGTTCGGACTTGGATCGGAGATAGATCGGTGTTTCTGAGTTCGGTGATACGTTCGTTGAGAGTTCGGACTTTTTGTGAAAAGTTCGGAGCTAGTTCGGAGCTAGTTCGGAGCGTGTGAAAAGTTCGGAGCTAGTTCGGAGCGTGTGAAAAGTTCGGACCAAGTTCGACGAGATTAGAATTCAAATTTTCAATTATGTCGGACTATAACGCGTTTGCTGCTATTCAAACGCAGATGCAAACGTTACTCAACTACGACAATGAAATCGGAACAACACAGAAAGTTCCAAAGTTGCTTAAATTTGAAGACTATGCCAACTGGAAGAAACAGTTTGAGGCCTATATCGGAACAACGGATCCAGATCTATGGATCGCTATGGATGCACCATATGTGTATCCTGTTGGCGTTAACAATGTTCCTATTATGCAACGGAATTTGGATCTTTCACAAATTGCTGATTTTGTTCGTGAACAGAAAGCATATGGTTTAATCACTCAAGCTTTGCCAAAGGAATTATTACACCAATTCAAAAGTTGCAAACACTCTCATGAGTTATGGACGACACTGAAAGAGAGGTGTGAGGGCAACGAACAATATAAGAAAAGTAAGAAGAAGGTGCTAAACAAGGAATTTGACAACTTCAAACATTTTGATGGCGAGGGCGTTCCTGAGCTAATTTCAAGATATTGTCATTTATTGTCTGAAATGGATAATGTCCAAATTAAGAAAGATGACGAAGAGCTGAAGGAAAAATTGTTGGAAGGTCTGCCATCGAAATGGGAATCTTATGTTTTGATGATCATGAATGATAAAGACTATGCCGATTTAACATTTGTGAAACTTTTGGGTAAACTGCAAGCTCGTGATTTAGAAATGAAGAATGTTAACACTACTCCGGCAGCAGTTCAGAATCCAGATGTTTATTATGGGTCAAATGCAGCAACTATTTCTGGAAAATCAGCAAAGATAACAAGTACTGCACCTGCTACAACATTTGTGGCTGGAAACTTACCTGTATATGTGTCAAGTTCAGGAACTGGAACTGGTTCACAAAGTGCTGATTACAATTATAGTTCTACAATAAGTGGCACGTCAATTCCAGCAAGTAATCTGGTGAACACGGGAAAGATGGCCATGTCAGTATCTACCACTGAAGATTATATGGCTCTTGTTTCTGCATTAGTGTCATCATATTATGGATTGATAACTAGAAATGTCAGTAATGCTGAATTGACTGAAGAAGACTATGATCAGGTGGATCCTGATGATTTGGAGTTGATGGACATAAACTGGCAGTTTGCTATGCTGGCGAGAAGAGTGAGAAGATTTTTGAAGAAGACTGGAAGAAAAGATTTAAATTCTGGTGGCAGAATTGGATTTGATAAGTCTAAAGTTAGATGCTACAATTGTTCCAATTTTGGTCATTTTGCTCGCGAATGTCAGCAGCCGAAAAAGCAAGAATATCAGAAATTCACTCCAAAATCAAATGTTTCTGGATCCAACACTCCTTCGAGTTCAGGGAGTACTTCTAATTCTAAAACTAAATCCACAAAAGCTCTTGTTTCTCAAGTTAACAAAACCTATAATTGGGGTAATCAGTTCGCTGATTCATCTGCTTTAATTGTTACTCATGTGCAGGATGAAGAAACTATGACTGAATCTACTGAAAATGAAGAAGAAGTGCATGGTGAAGCTACTGATGGAACTTTTGATGGAATTAATGATGAAGATGAAGTCTCAAATTCAAGGAGTGGTCATAAGTCTGTGATTGATGAAAAATTTGCATTTATGGCTGATGTGTCTGAAAAGATCGAGTCCGATGCAATTCTCTTGTTGGAAAAGCAAATTAAACTTCTGACTGAGGAGAAAGAGGCATTGATTCGAGAATGTGACGCAGCGAAAGCCGAAGCAGTTGATGCAGCAAATGATTTTGAAAATCTTTATCAGAAGAGTCTTCCACTGAAAAAAGATATGAGAAAGCACAACAAAATGCTGTTGAAATTGCTGATAAGATGCTTGCATTGCAGAAGGATATGCAGAAAATTACTGATGAAAATTCAAGTCTGAAACAGGAGATCGGTTCATTGAAAAGGAGCAATCTTACTGAAACAGTTGCTCTGATGGCCGATTCTTCAAAGGTAGTCTCATATCCTTCGATGTGTAAATCGTGTGATGACTTTGCTACTGCTAAGTCTGTGCTTTTAGATGAGAAGACAAAGTTAAATGATCTTCTAGCAGTAGCAAAAGCTGATAAAAACATTTATAAGGAAAGATGGGAGGGGACAACCCAGGAATTACTGTCAGTACATGAGCAATTGCGTTTGCAAAAATTTGATTTTTCGAATCAGTCTGAATTGCTCGTGTCTGTACAGAAAGATTTGGCAGCTAGTCAGAAACTTGTCGCTGATTTGAAAATCGAGGTTTTTGAGTTAAAACAAAATTTGGATTCTGTTCAAATGTCATCTTCTTTTATAAATTTTCTTTATAAAACTGAAAAAGAAGATGTTTCTGGAAAGCTGAGTCAAGTTCCACCTCCGGTGAATATCACACTTGGTCCTTCATCTGAGGAGAAAGTAAATGTTTCTAATCAAGCTGAACAAAACAAATTTGACAAAGTTTTAACTGAAAAATCCATCTTGGATTCAACAGTTGATGAGCTTTTCTATGATGTTTCTGATTTTGACAAAGTTGATGACTTAGTGTCTGAAACTGATGTTGAAAATTCGGTGCACATTCAATCTAAAGTTTGTAAGCCAGATCATAATGATTTAATTTCCAAACATGATTTTCCAACAATTAAATCTGAGCTTTCAAAACTGAGTGCATACGAACAAAAGCAGATTGCTCGAAGCAAATCTGTGGAAGGTAAGAAGGTTAAGTACGGTGGAGTCGGCTTTGAGTCCTCAGCTAAATCTAAAACTGTTGCAAAAGATTCTACTTCGAAAATTTTGAAACCTACAAATGCTAAGGCTCGAAATCTTACTTTGGACACCGACTGTGATAAGGTTGAACCATGAGTGACTTATCGGTTAAAGGGTTCCAATAGGATTTATAGTGACAAAGAATTTCCTATAGATATGGTGAACCCGAATTTAATCGATCAAATTTTCTCATGTAAATATGATTCAACATATCTATACTACTATATAATACATATTCAACAAGAAGGGCATTTTTGTAAATAAGGGCGTCTTAATTTTAAGACGCTTTCTAATCCCGGCTAGAGTCTCAAGTTAGATCCGTTGGTTCCCCCATTTCTTTTACCGTTAAGGGAAGCATCATGTTTATTGTTCATCTCGCTCCTTCACGATTTTTTTATCAGAGATGCAGATGCTTTTCATCAGTGGTGCGCAGACGCTTTTCATCAGGTACGCAGACGATTTCTGATCCATCGCTCTCATATACGCAGACGTACGCTTATAGTGCTCTGCATCAGGGAAGCAAGACCAGACATCGCTCATAGCTTTCATCCAGAAGCCAGACATAGCTTATCGCTTTTGGTTAGGGAATCTCCTCTTTGAGTAAGTCTTCCATTGCTTTTCTTTTCAGAGTCCGCAAAACCCTAATTGGGGCAAAGTTTGCAGACTCACGATTATGAAAGTAGCGCTCAATTCAAATTTTCAATTCAAATCCCAATTTTCAATTCAACGCGTCTATATGTACACACCTCGCTCTCCTTCACCATCTTCACATAACCACCGAGAATTAGGTTTAATTATATTTTGATTTATGTTCTTATATTTCGTTTCTATTTATGTTACTTAAATCTGATTCATGTTCTCATTTCGTTTTGATTTATATTAGTTAAATCTAATTCAAGCTTAACTGAGTTTTACCAGTGTTTGCTGAGATGATTTGATTTTGAGGTACATTTAAGCTCCCTCTCAATTAGTTAAATCTGAAAATGTTTTATGCTTTATGTTATTTTCTTATTTCAGATTGTTTTGTTTATCCTCTACATGAAGTTTTGTAGCTATAAACTTGATAAATTGTGTTTGGATATGATATTAGTATTCATGTATGGTCTTTTTAGGTTTTCATACTTGAGATAAGGTTTGTTGTACAAGTTGTTTGGGTTCATTTTCGGATTTCTATGTAAAGAAGAGTATCATTTTTGACCTTTTGAAGTTAAAAACGAAAAAGAATTAGGATATCAGTTCTACACCTCCATTGAAAATAGAGATGGCCTTACATGTTTATGATTTTGATTGATTGCTGATTTGGTTGTGTTAATTGCATGTTTTTTGATTTAGTGCCTTTGTATTTAGGGAAATCAGTTTATGATGTAATTCGTTTGCTGTGGTGTGTTTGAATTTAGTTTTAGTTGCTTTCTGATTTTGAGGTGTAATCATGTATAGATGGTAGGTAAGTTTTCGTTGTTCTATGTTTCTGTTTGTTCTGCAGATGGATTTCAGCCATGTGAAATAAAAGAAATAAAAGTAGGAGTGCATACATTTGCTGCCCATGGTTAGATTACTTACTATTTGACTTATCACATATCTTATGGGAAAATTTTACTGTTAGTCAAATATCCTAAAGACTATGTTACAAAGACAATCATAAAATCTTACTACTGACATTTATTATATCAGAATTAGGTTGCAAGAAGATTTATTGTTTGTTTTTCAAGTTTAGGGTGGTATCATGTTAACACCATTAATGGTGAATCGAATAGAGGGTTTGCTAAAACTGATCCGTTACCCAACAGCCCACCCTTTAAACAAAGTTGGGTTGTGGCCCTAAACACCTTTTTTAAAAAGAAGTATTAGTAGTTTCTTTGTGTTGCATTTCTAGCTTTGCCGTTGCTGATTTCTTTTAAGAAAATTCGTCTCAGTTTTTCTTATGTTCTTTAGCTAGATGTAATTTTTATAGCCTTTCCTGTATGATTTGCCTAAAGTAATTACTAATTAACATGTTGCAGCTTGGAGGAGGCTTTAGTAGCGACTGGAGTTCGAAAGGTATATATATTACCTCAAATCTTTCAGATTTCTTTTAAAATTTATCATAACAGTTAGTGGGATATTAATTGGATACTCTAAGCATTATCAACCAGATTACACGTGCTTTTAGCCTTTGAATATAATGTGCTAACCACAACATATCAGAACAAACAGTATTTAAAGATTGATTAATTGAGTTCCAGTTTGTTCAGGATGGCCACTGGAATTCTTATTAACAACTGTCATAGTCAAGGAGACGATATTGCAAAGTACTAATTACAATAGTACCTTTCTTGATTCTGATGCATGGGTTTAAAATTGGTTGCAGGTTTTACTTTGTGAACTTATCAATGCTATTTGGAGCAGTAGTTTCATAGGATATATTGTGGCCACTAATTGGACAAAAAAAGAGAGATTGGTTTCCTCCTGGTTTGCCTGAAAGTAGCATGAAAAGCTTAAATGGTTACAAGGTGATGTTAAGCTTCTTCTCATTTGTACCATAGAAAAGTTAATATATTGTAAGTGATTATACTTCAATTAACAGTTTTATTAGGTTGAACGTTGAGTAAAGTTGGAATGTATTATGTAAAGTTTAAGGGTCTGCAGCTGATTTCAGGCATGCTAGGGTCAAGCTGAAAGAACTCAGAAAAAATCGAACAACAAACTCGGATTTTCTATGCCAGCATGCCGAAGAAAGTGTCGTAGTACCATATCTTAAGTACTTCTGTTCACATTCAATTTGTCTACATACCATCAGGTAATATTAACATAACAAGCTATTCTATTTTTAGTTGTTATTATGCATCTTAAACTCCTATCTTGGGTTATTGTAACATGCCAGTATTATGTTCTTAACTGTTTTTTATGTTTGCTAATATTATGTTCTTGACACTTTTAATATAACTACATACATATAATCTGATACTAAAATGTAATGTTTTAGTTTTTTGTTGTTTGTTTTCCTTGGGATTGCATCTGTTTGCATCGCTTGGTTTCTATAAACTGAATTTCACAATTTTTTTTTTGGCTAAAATGCTTTTAAGTTTAGAAATGAGCAATTAGTGGAAGAATTAGATTCATCACGTGCTAAATAGGCAATTGAATTTGACATAAATGAGGTTGAGAAAAGCTTTCAGAAATGAGCAATTTGTTTTTTTTTTAGGTTGATATGCCACTTCATCTATGCCTGTTTGAAATGAACACAGTCAAGCCATCAGACGTGATGATAGCAATGCATGCCCAGCTTGTGTAAGATATACTAGACCCCTTATCCACATCTAGGTTTTGTTGCTTTAGACATCTTTCAGAACTAATATGTTTTCCTTTTTATGCTTTTATTTTTATTCGTATTTCAGTCTCTAAATGGTAACAAACTGGAAGGAGAAGTGCAAGAAGAGCTTTACTCAGTTGGTGTCTATGGTAGAGCTATTGAGTATGTCTTAGTTTCACATTTTTTTTGGTGGCATGTATGATACTTTTTATTGTATGCAGGTGTGATTTTCCTGTGATCGTTGATGTCAAGGCGGGCTATAGATGTACTATTATTTATCGATAATACGGATGGAGGTAACTCTCTTCATTCTAAATAAATTTTAGATGACTAACCTAATCTGACCCATTTATGTAATCCAGCGGGTCAAGAGTTTTGAATCATTTATCCAATACATGATCAATCTGCTAAATAGATCAATACTTGGTTCAATCCATTTAAATATATAACAAAATTATTATGCTCAATCCATATAAATATGAAAAGGTTTTCCTTTTATTGGTTCAATCCGTTTATTGGTGTTAGTATTAATATTTATCTGTATAAGAAGACATGTGTAACGATTATGAATTTGCTTCTCCGCAAGAGTTAGTATTCAAGTACAATTTCTACTATTCTTATGATTTCTATTTGAAAAAATGGTTTAATTTGACATTTGTTCAGTTCTTGCTGCAAAGAGGAACAAGTATCAAACACAAAAATCATTAATGACTCTTGAAGTGGAGAGCCAACATGCCAAAGGTTCCATAGGGTATTACAGAAAGGGGGTTTAACTTGACATTTGTTCAGTTCTTGCTGCAAAGAATGGCGGAGACAGCAGCTGCTTTCACAAGAAAGGGAGGATCTCACCTGATAGGTACATGTGGTGACACAATGACACATAATATTTTTTAAATATGACACTGATGGTTTTTTTTTAGTTGGGTTTTGTCTATGAAATGTGTATTTGTAAGAGTATAAACGTACTCTGTATTAATAGAATTCTTATGGTAAGTGATGTACTTTCAATCAAAATGTTATTGGTTTAAGTTCTACAAAATCAAGTCATTATGATGAGGTGTTATCTCTGATCTTGAAGGCAAGAAGGTTTATATCCGTATTTAAGTGCTAAATTGCTAATTTGTTTATTCATGATAAGATTATGTTTATTTCTGTGAACAATTTTGATTCTTCAGATACCAATATATTTGTGAAATACATATATGATTCATTTTTTTTATATATGCTACTTTATAGTTTCATCTTCCTTAACGAGCATGATGTAAGAAGAGGGCCTTATAACATTTTTTTTTGCTTATATTATCTTAAAGGAGCATGATGGCATATTAATGTATCTTAGTTGTTGGTAAGTATTTTTTTAAGTTGTTGGTAAGTATTTGTATTTTATTTGTTTTGTATCTTATTCGAAGTTTGTTATATTCTTGCAGCAAGAATCCAGCTCCTATATTACCAAAACACAAGTTTAAACACGTTGATTGGTGGTCCTTTTTGTGAGCTATGTAGCTGTTACAATACAATGGCCATTTTATTTATTTATTTATTTATTTATTTATTTTTTATCTATGAATGCATCAGGATTTGCTTACACTAACTTCAATGACAAATGCCTTGGTATTGAAACAGTGAATTTTATTGTTTGAATTTGGTTGTTTGAAGAATTCTAAATCACCTTGGAAAGTTGATTCAGCTTTAAAAGTAGGATGGTGCATAATATAATTATTATAGTGATGGTGCATAATATAATCAATCATGGTGAGATGAAATTAATAATATTGTGAATCAAGTAATTAAACTGAAATTTAGTTCCGTTGATACATGATTTAATTATGCCACCACTTTCTTTCTCGCACCTCAATCATGATTCACGTTCTAGATACCGCCATGGATATGGGATGGCGACCAAGTAGAAGGGGGGTTTATCTCCTCAACACTATTTGAATAGGCCACAATAGGGTATTATTCAAGTATGCGGACTTTATCTCCATAAGAAATTAAACTTGCTTACTTTGCAATTTTTGAGATTTCAAGTCATTTTTTCTAATCGTTTATTATTTATATTGAATGTTTATTGTAGCAAACGTAAGTAAGAAATGAAGACCACATGTAAGTAAAATGAGAAAAATGATAGAAACGTTCAGAAGGATTACTATTATATTAAACTGTGTTATCTAGATTAAGTTTATTTTTTAACTTTAATATTAGCCGTTTGTTTTTTCCAAAGCACTTCTAAGTTATTGTGAAGTTTTAGTCAGTTGTGAACTCCCTTAATATGTTAACATGAATATCGGCTCTAACTACCGTTTGGTAATTGTACTCTTTTATCTAGGAGTAATAACCTTCAAAATGATTGTGAATTGACAATGGGGTTGGACTGTGTCATCAAGCCACGTGTTATAGATTTAGAATCTAATGTTAAATATATAGTTTATCTAGAGGGTTAATAAACTAATAAAAAAGAAAAAAAATCACGTATACAATATATCGTTGGTTGATTGTTCAAAAAAAACAAGAGAGGATTGATAAACTAAAAAAAAGTACCGCGTTCATTGATGGTCACGAGGTCATTGAAATAGTTATGTTTTATGAGGCCTTCTGAATGTGACCTCATCAAAACTATTATATTCATGAATTCAACTTAAAACACTGTTTATGAGTGATTGCATGGCGTACGACACGGATTTACTTCCTTACTAGGAATTCATTGACCCTCGGATTTTGATTTAAAAAGTACTATGTTATTACTGATATCTTAAAACTATGTTGATGACTTCTATCTTACAACTCATTTGGTTTTAAATTACTATGTTTGTGACCAACATATATTTCAATTCGAGTGTTTATTGTTATTTGTTTGAGTTCTAAAAAAATGAATACCTCGATGTAAATTGTCGTGCCGTCATAACAAGCGAACAGAAGACGAATAACACGCTATACACTGTTGCCGCCGCAACGCGCGGGCACACGACTAGTATATATATATATATATATATATATATATATATATATATATATATATATATATATATATATGGAAAATATATAGTGAAAGCGCAGCTTGAGTTGCGCTAAAAATCTTTGAAAACCCGTCCAAGGGTTGTTAGCCTATCCACCTCACTCTAACATGTCTTTAGCAAAAGGGTAAGATTGTATTTTCATCTTTCTTCCATCAATTATGACTTTTGTGTTTTCAATGTCCCATCCCATCATCTTTTTTTCCTAGATAACCCCCCTCCATCTTTTTCTTTTCTTCACTTTTCATTTACTCTTATTCTTTAATTCTTCTTCTTCTCGTATCAAGAAAACTCATTAACTCCATTAATGCACTTCAAGAAACCTTAAAAATTCAAAAAATGCAACCTCTGAATATAATGTCATCTCATCAACATCAGTTTCATCACAATTTGGAAAACCATTTGCATTGTATGGAATCATCCAGTGATTTTAATATTCATAATGGACAATCTTATGTAGGTATGTTAGGAGTTTTTTTCTTTTTAACCTTCTTTTTTCTAAATGTTTTTCCCCCAACAGTTTTATATGTACTTACATATGTTTTATTCAAAAGCTTCGGATGGAGATCCTAATATTCAAGACAATGTCAACAATGAGGGTTGTTTATCTAATAATGCTGTCTTGTTTGAACAAACTGAAGCATTTTCTTGTTTCATATCTCACAACGGATCCAAGATTTATTACCCACATGTTTCATATCTCTTAACGTATATGAAATGATGAACTTGTTTTCTTCCTAGGTCACGAGATTTTGTGTCAAAGATGATGATGCTTATCAAGAACTCAAGAACAATTAGTTTTTATGTATTTTTGTTAGATTTTATATATTTTTGTTATTTTGTCATAATTTTTTATTATTTTTTAAATGTCATTGTATAGTTACTTATAAGTTAATAAAATATATTTGTTATTTTTTTAGTAATATCTGTCTAGATAATTTACATACGTATAATGCTGTGAGCATAATGTTTAATATCACTAATATTTTTTTTACATATGTTAACTCTCCATATATTATTAAATCTATATATGTAAATTAATTGTGCTGCATACGTAAATTAGATGAAAATCTACGTATGTAAATTACTTGGATGTACATATGTAAATTACTTGAATTTACATATGTTACATGTTTATGATGTTTATGTATATGAACTGATTAGCTTTTTTTATAGAATTTACATATGTAAATTACTTGAATTACATTACTTGAATTTA
>JBCNJP010000007.1:48316221-48343449 GCA_039602395.1 Deinandra increscens subsp. villosa | reverse complement strand
AAATTTTCACTTCATTGATATAATAACTTTTTCTTTACAATGTAGAGGGATCTTCAAAAAAAATTACAACAAAAACGAGGAATTCAAAAGATAAAAAAATAAACAGAGATAAAATTTCTAGAGCTCCTTTAACTCTTCCAAGGCGATAACTTTGTCCCTTGACTTCTTTATGGCGCTGACCATAACGCCATGCAAACCATGATGGATCTGCTCCTTCAAAGCAAGTTGCTGAGTCATAAACTCAACAACCGTTTGTTGCATTGGGGAGGGTGGAAGATCCATAACTTCCTGCAGCATCCGGGCGTGTGCCTGAATGCTCTTGGTTGTAAGACCAGTCACCATGCCAAAATTATTACGCATGATGCGGTCATCCCTGGCTTCAAGTCGATGGTTTTCTGTAAGAAGGATGATCATGGCATTGGATACAGAAAGTTCGGAAGAGGAAGACGCCATTGTTTTATGAATATTTGGGAGATGATCGGTTAGTAGAAGATAGGTGAGCAGGGAGGGTTTCTAGGTTTTTTGCGTGTAAATTTGCATGGTCACACCAAAGAGCCTATATATACTATAAGGGCTAAAATTGGAGGCAAAACGAAACGTCGCGTAAATAAAAAAATAAAACAAAATCATAGTAAAAAAAATACACACAATTAAAATGAAAATGTGTAAGATTATATACTTTCACGATAATTAACACGCACAGTAACAATAATTACACCCTATTCACATTCATCTCCCAATAAGCGTACCCACTACACACGGTTACCAATTAACACATTTAATACCCCACTAGACACACATCAAAACCTCTAAAAAAAACTAGACACTCGATTACATTGAAAAAAACGAGCTACGACGGCATCTACACAAAAAAAATATTAATAACCCACACCGCAAAAAATGTTGATCATAACACACATATGCATCAACCATGGCAATATATGGAATTTAATAGAATCGCAACATCAATCAATAAGTCAAAACCGAGAAGAAAGTCAAATATTCAACTACTCATCACAATGGTCTAGATGGCATAATTAGTTTAGCCTACAATCATGGTTTGAATGATAAACATAACAAATTCTGGAACTTGATTCAAAGACATGATAGTATCTAACAATTTAAAACGAAAACGAAGTGATTAGAAGAACCGGTGAATGATATGTAGTGCAATTCCGATCTCCCAATGCTTCTCCTTGATCCCAGCTCTCTTCTCCTCTGAAAATCGCCCTTAATCGCCCTACAATTCGTCTGGAGTTCGTCCCACTCCCGAAACTAAACCCTAAAGTCGAATTTATATCAACTAAGCAATCTTTCCGGAAAACACACCTCCAAGCGTATCGCTTGGAGGCCTTAGACTTGGGCGCGATACGCGCGGACCCGCTAGGCGACAATTTAGTCGGGCGTCACCGCCTTTGACTTTGGTTGACCTTCACTCCCCAAGCGTATCGCTTGGGGATCTGTCTTTCCTAGGCGATACGCCTAGGACTTGTCGTTCAGCACTTCTTTATCTTTTCTCCTTAACTTCTTCTTTGGCCTCGGGATTTTATCAAGAACCTACAAAACTTATAAGAAAACATAAAAAGGACCAAAAGACTCAAACTTTAATAAAAGCACTTAAAACAAATGGAAACTGACTCAAATGGACTCAAATTATAAAATAAAAGACTCTTAATTTAGGATGTGTTTGCAACACATCAATGCACTCAAGGAAAACTAACCACGAAAATTATGCTTGAGTTAAACAAAGAAGTCCTAATGATGGACATATTGAAGCAAACGTTCGAGACCCTTACCGATACGATGGTAGCAATAGACGAAGTATCTATGTTGGAACAAAAATAAGTGTGACTGACGCCTTCAAATCTATTCTTGAATAATTCGGCTGAAGAATCCTTTTGAAATGATTCAGATACGTGGGTTGTGATAATCGAGGCTTGCAAGTTTGGACCAAAGACATTTTCTTGAAAAGTCAACTGTTCGAGTCAACGGTCAACGTAAAAGTCAACGGAAGATCGGTTCGAGCGAGTCAAGCTTCATATTAATTAAATCAATTTTGATTTAATTAATAATTTATTTTAGTTGTTTATTTGTAAATTGCTCATTTTATTTGTGTCTTACTACTTAGTGGGCTAGTGAGCACATGGGCTCTCCTATATATAGGGCGAGTGTCCTCTATTTGATAGATTGATGATCTTGAGTGATGTGAGCAATCATTTCTATAGAGTGAGTCTCCTCTTGGGTTTGAGCTCAATCTAAGATGACCATGGAAGATTCATGATGGTTATGATGATTGTTGTGATTTCTTGTTTATTGTAATCATTCGGTTATATGAAATCATTCGACTTGATCATAATATTTTGTGTTTCATCCAAGATTCTCATCAACCCGTCTCTGCATCTAATCTTTGTTCTTGCTCAGTGTCGAAATTCTTGTAGTGAAATCGGTCCTGACAAATGATATCAGAGCGGGTACCGATCAGATCGCGTCTCACGATGAATATGATTACTCGAATCTTGATTTTGAGCTTGAATGAGGTGCAGATTTGAAAACCACTTAGGAGACGAAAAATTATATTTTTCTACATTTTTGGAGCCGTTGGATAATTTCTGGATCAATCTGATGATGTATTCATGTTGTTGGGTTCATTTGGAAGTGGTTTCATGCTCCATATGTCCAAATCTGTGAAAAATTTGAAGATTCGAGGCTAAAAAACGTAACTATTAAAGTATACCCGTTTTAGGGGTTTTTGGAGATTTTTGAGCTTTGATCTTGAGTTTTTGGTGTTATAATCAATGTTTTTTGATGAAATAAAGTATAAATCTTGATGGAAAACGTGTTCTAGATCCATTGGAAGCATCGGTTTCGCCTGATTCACATCAGATTTGACTGATCAGGAGAAACACACACACACAAGTGTGTGTTTCACGATGTTCTTGGTGTTCATCATTCTCCTTGAAGATTGCCTTAGCGATTTCGCAGCATTGAAGATGTTCTTAGCGATATGGAAGGAGCTTGAAGATGTTACTTGCGATTTGGAAAGTCCTTGAAGATGTTATTTGCGATTTGGAAAGTCCTTGAAGATGTTCTTGGCGATTTCACTTAGTTTTGGGCGATCTCGCATACATATCTTGGCGACTTCATTGTTATTCTTAGCAATCTCGCTTTTGCTTTGGCGACTTCGAATAACCTTGGCGATCTTGACTGAACTCGACATCTGGGTCTTCGTTCAAATAATTTTGAGCTTTTTGATAGCCTAGATGTGTAGAGAATGGAAAGACGAGTTCAGGGACCTAAAATTCAATGGATTTCATCGAGTATCCATAGAGTTATGGCCAAAACACGCTTTTCCGGCGATACTAGGGTTACAAGAGGAAGAAGACAACGTTGGGGAACAGCGATGATGTGGCACTCGCTGAGTGGCTGCATGAGAATTTCTTCTCTCTCCTACTGTAAAACCATGTATGGATCGTTTCCAGATCATAGAAGGATAGAGACGGAGATTCTTGTCATTAAACAATGTCGAATGATTACAGACCGATAGGAGTATACATCGATTGGAGCTCTGGAGGAGGTTTGGACAGAACCTCCTCTCTCACTAATAACACACAGAAATAACCAAGATATTTAACTTTGCAATCTATACTTCACCTATTTATAGGTAACCTGCTTAGAGTACCAGCCTGCCCAGCGTACCATTTGGTACGCTGCTCCGTACCAACTGGTACGTGGCTTTGTATGGTGGCAGTCTAGCCTAGTTTACAATCTCGACATTTAATCTATTCGCACAGTAACGACCACACACAGAACATGTTCTAAAAAATTCCCCCCTTGGACGTTACTGTCGAATGTAGGTCTTTAACTTCTAGCAATCTCCAATCAGCTTGCTGCAGACGCCTCTATCTTCAACAAACTCCCCTTGACTAAAACTTCAGGTATGTAGGAAACAACTTGCAATCTTGTACAATCACCAACATGAATAAAATTCCCCCTTTCTTCAAGCACTTCCACAGTAATAGCATCCCATTCACATAGACGGATACTTCAAACCATCGGATACAACTTGATGCAGGATCATTTCATTAATCGTCATGAATAAAAAACAAAATCCACAAGCATCACCGTATTTGACAGAGATCTTTAATCTTCACCAAATTGTAATATACTCTGATCTTGATGAAAACAGACACGATCAACATCTTCAATCATAGAAATTCCCCCTCAGAATGAAATCCATCCCAATATATTAACAATCAAAGGCTATAACGTCAACTTCATGACTTAACACTGGATCGGGCATTTGATTAGAGAGTTCCAAACCATAATCGAAAATTTTGACATATCGGTTTGCACTAACATCAAAATACACCACCTTTTATGAAGATCAAAAATCACCATTATCCCTGAATTTATTGCTTTTGAATATTCACTTTTTCAATTATGATACTTTTAAAGTTTTAGGGTCCCCATTTCCCCCCTAAACAAGTGAAATATTCAAATCTTCAATATTCTTGAGTTTGTGTAATCATATTCATGTCTCTGAATCTCTGTCCATCATCAGACAACACGTGTTTTTGAATCTTTTTCCATCCTCAAAAATATTGACTATCCACAAACATCTATTTTTGAAATTCGACGTCTAATTCTTGATAAGCACCGGAATCTAGAAATTCTTCAAACATAACAACCCACAGCTATTGAATCAAGGGTATGCCCGATAACTGATTTAAATCTTTGAAATTCCCACGACCTCTCCCCATACCCCACCGTTATTTGTCTGAATTAACAGGGGTTCGGGGGCAGCGTCCACGAGAAGCGGGATCCAAGGGGCGACAGCCCCTGGCTGGGGCCGTGCTGCTAGGTCAGCGCAAAATTTTTTTTCAGAACAAAATTGCTTCACTAAAAAACGCATCAGAAATTTGCGGCGGACCATAAGCTCCAACGTACCATTTGTTTCGGCGTACCATTAAATAGCGAACCATTGATACGGCGTAACTGTCAGCGCACCAAAGATAACCGCTCCGGACCACCTTGGTACGGCCGATGAAGATTCAAATACGTACCAACTGAGAACCCTGGTACGTTCGATGAGTGCACTGGTACGGCGGTTGAATATTGCCTAGCGTACCACCAATGTACCAGTAGCGTACTAACACTCAAAAACCCAAAATTCTCGAATTTCACTCCAGATTCAAGAATTTGTCAAATTTCTCCACTCAGATACTACTGTTAGGTGCGAAAATGACTCAGGAAAGTTCGATTGATAAAAAATCGACCAAACACTCAAGGAATCTCACTTGAACAGCTCTTTAACGTCTCAAAAACTCTCAAAAGCGAAAATGTGATATGGAAATTAAACCAAAGGCTCTTATGCCAGTTGTAAAAACATGTATGGATCGTTTCTTGATCATAGAAGGATAGAGACGGAGATTCTTGTCATTAAACAATGTCGAATGATTACAGACCGATAGGAGTATACATCGATTGGAGCTCTGGAGGAGGTTTAGACATAACCTCCTCTCTCACAAAGAACACACAGAAATGAACAAGAAATCTAACATTGCAATCTAGACTTCACCTATTTATAGGTAAACTGCCTAGAGTACCAGCCTTCCCAGCGTACCATTTGGTACGCTGCTCCGTACCAACTGGTACGTGGGTTGGTACGCTGGTAGTCTAGCCTAGTTTACAATCTCGAGGTTTAATCTATTAACACAGTAACGGCCACACACAGAACATGTTCTAACACATGTTGTCCTTGACCGGGACTTTCGTTTCACTGCTGGATGCCAATTGGCTGGAAACAAAGGTGCTGGGACCTACCATGGGAAGATATCAGTTGAAAGGGTTTGCGTTGTCGCCCTCTAATTGGGCAATCCACCTTTACGCGGATCCTGTTTCTACAGCCGTGGATCTCCTATATTCCCAAGCGTTGGATGGGCTGTGCTTGTTAAGCTCTCATTGGCCAATCCCTCTACACGTAGATTATGATCTAGGCCGTTAATCTACCTTATTTTCTGCCATAGATCAGATTAGAAACTCAAATCTAATTGGTCAGAATTTATGCACACAAATTATGTTTCTTGAAGGGATTTAATCCATTAATAAATTTTTAGCATTTTCGTTAAATGCGGGGTTTTTCTTATCAGTTTTTTTCGAGACTAACTAGATGACGCCCCTAACGGAATTGTGAAAATTTTAGTGTTCATAAATTTATTTAGTTTATTTATCGGGTTTCTAGTTTTTGTTGACGTCAAGACTACGTTATCTAACGACCACTGACGGACTGGTTTCACTTCTCGGTTAAGTATGTGACTTTTTTGTTATGTCTCACTCCAAGTTGTTTAGTTGATGTAGTGCTGATGTCATTTAACCAAATTCACTGGAATCTCAGTTAAATATTGGAATATTCCGTTAAATCTCCAACGAAGACCCGTTACATGAATAAAATTGACGGTTTTCTCAGATTTATTCCAAATTGCACCGTTTAACTTGGAATCTTCATGGAATATTTTTCCAAGCTCGTTTTTTAAAACCCAAATTCTAGATGACTCCAATTATGATTAGTTTATGCTCGAGATCTCAGTTTTTCTCCGATTTGGCACTTTATTTTTACTTATAACCCTGTCACATGGAAAAAGTGCAGTATTTATGGATCATTCACAACTGTCAGCATCCGACTTCCGGTTTTTCGCAAGATTGTCCGATTTCTAGATTTTTGCACCGGTTTCTCTAGGCAACCAAGGGGGACGGTTCGACTCTCCGCATCTGATCTTTGCGCTTCCGTTGGATGTTTTTGGAGAAATTTAGAGAAATAGGGGGAACTAATATGGATTTGGATTATCGGGTCGATTATCTGAAGTTGGAGCATTTTCAATGATTGACTGGTTTATCTGATTCGGTTTATTGTGGTTTTGACTCCGATGTTTAGCATTCTTAGTATTGTACCCGACCGTGTGAACCGAGTGAGCTGCAGCACTTGGCTCTCAACTGGAGAAACAAGAACAGAAACAACTTATTCAAAGCGGGAATCTTTACAACAGAAAGATCCGGGTTCATCAGTTGTTCTTCGAAGATGTACGACAGAGCGGTTCTTCATCAGTATGATAGATTTGACAGCATCAGTCAATGGAAAATATGTTGGAACAAAAAATAAGTGTGACTGACACCATCAAATCTATTCTCGAATAATTCGGATGAAGAATCCATTGTGAAATGATTTAGATAAGCGGGTTGTGATGATCGAGGCTTGCAAGTTTGGACCGAAGACGTTTTCTTGAAAAGTCAACTATTCGGGTCAACGGTCAACGTAAAAGTCAATGGAAGATCGGTTCGAGCGAGTCAAGCTTCATATTAATTAAATCAATTTTGATTTAATTAATTATTTATTTTAGTTGTTTATTTGTAATTTGCTCATTTTATTTGTGTCTTGCTAGTTATTGGGCTAGTGAGCACATGGGCTCTCCTATATATAGGGTGAGTGTGCTCCATTTGATAGATTGATGATCTTAAGTGATGTGAGCTATCATTTCTATAGAGAGAGTCTCATCTTGGGTTTGAGCTCAACCTAAGATGACCATGGAAGATTCATGAGGGTTATGATGTATTGTTATGATTTCTTGATTGTAATCATTCGGTTATATGAAATCATTCGACTTTATCATCATATTTGTGTTACATCCTAGATTCTCATCATCCTGTCTCCACGTCTAATCTTCGTTCTCGCTCACGATCGGGATTCTTGATATGAAATCGGTCCTCACAAAATTAAAAACTAATGGCTTTGCCAAAAAGTTCCGTTCGAGACCTCGTCAGAGTGTTCATGATAGACAAGGACAAAACAGATCTGGAACAAATGAGCGAGATTGCAAACATCCTGAAGAACATAAAAGCATCTGTGGAATTGAAGATGGTTATTAGTAGAATAAAAACAATGTTGTAGTTTTATGTTTTTGGTGTTTTTGTGTTGTTAATAATATGAATCTTTTTAAGTTATTCATTTTTTTTGCTTTTTGTTTCTCCTTTAAAATACAGTTATTAGACAAAAACACTAACATCTAAAAAATGTTTATAATAACGCATCAATAAATTATAAATTACGCATGATGAAATATTCATAAAAAATGTAACATAACGCACACTAATAAATGTAAAAGTTACGCATGATGAAATTTATATAATCACACAACAAATAAATTGTTAGATATCCTTTAAAATTACGTACGAATAAAACTAAAATTACGCATTCAATATAACATAAAAAACCACACATAATATCAGAAAAAATGTAAACAACATATAATAACGCAACTATTAATTAAAAATAACGCATGCTGAAAGAAGAATAAAAGATACAATTAATTGATGTGATAAAATGCTATACTATAAATCACGCAAATTATTTAAAACCATGCGTGAAAAAAATAAATAAAATATATGAATATATAATATGTAGCACAATAGAGTCACATAGTAATCACGCAAAAGCAAAAAATAATACATATAACGTACGTGAATTATAAAAAAGACGCAAACAAATGATGATAATAATCACGCTAAAAATAACGCAACCTGTAGTAATGAATATTTAATATGAAGCGTAAAAATTAAATCATGCAAAAAAGATATGGTTCGCCCGGTAACGTTACGCATAAAAAACACGATGTTTTATGAAAAAGACAATAATGTTGTCCGCATAAATATACAACAAACACGTGTCGCGCTCTCCTCCCTTCGCATGCTTCGCACGGAAATAACACTTTATATTTGAACTTTCACCTTATTTTATAAACATTCAAATAACGGTCCACGAGGTTTGTTAACGAAACTAACGGAAATAGTTAACGGCGTTAACCTGGAAATTTGACAGTTGGTCACATCTCCCTGAGTTGAAATAATTTTCATCCCGAAAATTAACCTAGTGCTCGAGGTGCTCAGGTCAGTTGGATGAGATGAAGGGGGCGAATCTAAGCAAATTTTCAGTTGTCATATCATCCCCAAGTTGAAAGGGAATTTTTCCCGAAATTTACTTTCGTGTTAACAGTTACAAGGTTTGGCTCTGACAATATCATTATGAAAGAATCCAAGTTCTTTATTCCAACGAGGAGTGACGGACGATATATGTTTAAAAGGCATTGAAAGAACATTTCGTATGAGCGTATAGCGGGTGATTTCTTAATAAGCGTTTCCCTGAGCGAGTCGAATTGTGTCGTGTTGTTAGGTAACACGATGACATAAATGTTTGAAATAGAAATCTTAATTCGACGAAGTGACCATATGTCTTAGTAGCCTTCAGCTATAATGTCTGATGCTACGACCGGGATTTCATTTCGTATTTCATTATCACCTGCGGCATTTTCATTCACTAATAACCTGGGTGAACGAAAGACAACAGAAAGTATTGTGTCGGAGAACACAGTAGAGGCATGAGGTGCTGCATAAAGTTCAAATGTTGACGTCTCTGGAGAATGGGTATGCACCCTTAAACTTTAGCTATGATCGGGTGATTCATCCAGTTTGCAAAGGGGTATGGGCAGATGACGCTACAAGGCATCATAGTACACATAGCATGACGAGTAAATGTAGTAATCTCATAAAGAGTCACTCTGCTCCACCAAGCCGGCGTGACTGAGGTCGCTTGCTCGACTAGTTTTAAATCTAGATGTACCCGATTTCAATAAGTTACGGAAGGTCAGAAACGCAATAGCTGGACGACCAATTGGAATATTTCACCAATTTCCACTATGAACCAAGATGGACATGGATTTGGACAAGTAAACATCAATAGGAGTCTTAAAAGAAGTCACATGGGCGTTCAGGGAGAATATGTGGTTTGTCATTTATTATTCAAAACTTGAGCTGTTAAAACGTTGTTGTTCATCTGGGTCGAAACCTACATTTGACCCTTAATAGTTCCTCTCAATTAAGAGAGGTGGGAAAATAAGTTTTATTTGGTTAAACTGTGTATATCCCTTCTAGTGAAAAGTATATAAGGGACATGCAAAATTATAAAGGGAGTAACATTAATTTGCTTTACTGTTGGCATAGTCCCATTAAACGAAGTTCTCAAAATAAGCTTTTTGTGCATTGTTCTAAAGTAAATTCGCGGTTCAAATTTGTTCCCACCTTCCAAATTCCGCAAGTGCTTATGTCTAGGGTGTACCACAGCTAACCCACCACACTACCAGCACCTTGAGGGTGTACCACTTACCTTACCTTTCTAGCTATTATTCAAATCCCATTAAAAATATACATAAAATAGGGTATTTTAAGTTTTCCTCAATACGTGTTGAGTTGTATGGGAGTGAGAGAGTAAAATTACAATGCGTCATGTGAAAATTTTGGATTTATGACAAAGAGACTTTTTCGTGGTTTCGGACAATGGGATTTTCACCCACGGTGAGGATTGTGGAGAGTTTAGTAGGCGCAATGCGAACAACAATACGATTCGAATTTCTTGAGTGAATTCAATAGGTAAAGTAATCTATTAGGTTGAAGTTTAAGCTTGGGTTCACCATCATAGGATATATCATCATGCATATTACCCTTCGATGAAGATTGAAAATAGGGGTGACGTTCCAGTGATCGAAGGGTTCTCTGCAGAAGCATGAACAACATCAAGTATGGATATAACAAATTCAGGATGAAGAGTGAGGTAGCAAGTGTAAGATAGTCGCAAATGCGCCTTTCCAATAATCATCTAGCATGATTGACGCGGATAGGAGAAAAGGATATGAGTCAACCAATATCAATGCAAAAGTGTCAATGGTTGCACCGTTTAGTAGGGTAAATATCATGTAGGAACATCAGTTTGTATCGGTTCTCAAAAGTAGGTAAAGGTGTAAATCGTAAAATAAAAATGGGTTTTTGAAACACAGAGCGCTGAGGTATTGAAAAATAATACATGGCTTTAAATGAGTGTAAATATGAAATGTAGCTAAGGTTTTGCGAGGTCTACTTGTTGGACTCGGTCTACCCAAGACACATATTAGATTGATGTGGCTAGTACGTTATGATCCAAGTTGGGTCATACCCAATAACGAGCTAGACAAACATCCGTAATATTTATTTATGATATGATCATATAATAAGTGTTACCACTTGAAGATATATTTAGAAAATGATTTTCTAAATTATGGCACTTTAATGTGTCTTTTAAATTATAATAAGTGTTACCACTTGAAGACATATTTAATGTGTCTTTTAATTTAATGAGGTAGGCACTTTGGGATAAGAAAGTAATCATTACTCAAAAGTTGATTCTCTCTCCTCCTCCCTAGGCAAAAATTCAGCCAACCCCATTAAATTCACTCCACTTGATTAGTTTAAGAGATATGACAAGTAATACACTCTCTCTCAGGCATCTCTCTTGCTAGAACCAATTTTTTTGGTTCTTTTTAGTGTTCTTCACTTGCTTGGATCGGTCCAAGAGGAAAGAAAGAATCTTTAATTAAATCCTAGCAACCAAGGTGTTTGTTGGAGGTTCGTGGGTATACAAGCTTCAGGCTTTCGCTTTTGGAAGCTCGTCATTCAACATCCTCATCTTCTTGCTTTCTTGTTTAAAGAAAGGTATATCTAAAACCCACTATGGTTGTGTTTTATTTTGATAGCATACACTCTATATTTGGATCCTCCTTTGTTCGGGTTTTATTTTGCATGTTAAAATCGGTTTTAACATAACATAACTTCATGAAAGTAAATTTATTCCGCTGCGTTTTACATATTAAGTGGGTAATATGACTGGGATAAACCCGTTGAAACCCCAACAATGGTATCAGAGCCGCTTATATGGATGTATGCTTCAAAGAGTTAGTTGGTTAACTCTCCCAACTTTCGTTTTTTGGTTCCTCATACCACAAATCTGAAAATTTATATATGGTTATCTCTTTGTCTTTCAATATGCTTCACTTACATGTATGTGATTATCTTGAAAGACTGATGTATTTTAAGTCATTTGGATGATTTGTTGTTTGGACAACAAACCTAAATTTTCGGTTTTGTGTTGGACCGAAAATGGAAGTGGGTTAAAAGGGAGCCATTTTAATTTCCTGAAGATATACATACTTGGATGTGTATTTTGGTGCATAAGACCTAGCCATGACTTTGTGTTTCTTTGTGGTGAATGATTGTGTTTGTGTTATGTATTTAATTATTTCAAAGGATTGTAATAGTTAAATAGGTTTTTCATGGTTATGTGATTTATTTATTTTTCCATTTGGTATGTTAATTAAATAAATTAGGTGCATTTTAATTTTATTAGAAAAATGTAATAGGTATTATTTCGTAAAATGTAAAATGCACAAATGTGGATTTTCGGTTGGGCCAAGGTTACGCCCCAAAAGGCTCTCGCGGGCCGATAGGGGACTCATGCCCACTATCCGAAACCCACATATTGGAGGCCCAATAACCATGGAAGACCGAAGGCAAGCGGGGAACACAAATAAGGATACAACACACTTGAAGCATTCGGATGCGGGATCAAGTGGGAGTTCACCGACACATCACATGTGTCATTTTGTCCCTTAGAAGAGACCTTGACACACTTGTTTCGGCCAACAAGTGTTGTCAATAGTTGGCTATGGCTATGCACCTACTTTATCATGCTTGAGTGGTTGTTTATTTTGTTGTTTGGATGATATGTGGATATGCATGCTTAAACAAACTAATATACATTAAACAAGCTAAAATCGGTTCTAAAATTGTCATTACCAAGCAGAGGCGTAGCTTTTAAGGGGCAGGGGGCGCCCGACCCCAATTTTTTTTTTGCGATGTATGGGGTATACAATTTTCGTGTAGAAAATTTTGATATACTCCGGTTTCGACCCCCCCCCCCTTTACCAAAAAATTGGCGTTAGGAAAAAAGAAATTAGATCCCGACCCCCCACTTGACATTTTCAAGCTTCGCCACTGTTACCAAGGAGCAAATAATTTTTTTTATTTAAAGGTTAATGAGTTAATAATAAAAATGGATTACATAAAAGAACCATGAAATATGGATTTCACAACATTAGGGTACCACGCATTTGAATGCATGCGAATTGCATGGTACATATAGCTTTCTAAAACTAGAATTTTGAAAGCTAAAAGACCCTTTTAAAACAAGTTTTAACGTCACCCTTTTATACGACACTCGACTTACTTGTGAACTCTTTATGGGATAAAGGTCACCTAACCATATTTGAGGGAACTTGCATAATTTAGGTAAGTTTACCATATTTGTGGGATAAAGGTCACCTAACCACTTATGTGTGTAAACTCACATGTGCGTATAAGTATGCCAACTTGATTTGGAAAGCATGTGATTAGGGTCACCGAAGCATGGAGACCAAAGACGTCAATGGGATTAAACATGCCAACTAAACATATGATGTTTAACCGATCCCATACTTCTAGAAGTTGCAAAGGGGTTGCAATTGTCAAACATGACTACCTTGTTGATTTAATAGTCGGGATAAAGGTTACCTAACCGATTATGTAAATGCAACGTTGGATTCTAGATTTTAAATTATTAATTTTCTATGAGACATAAAAGGGCATTAATAAATTAAAAATTAATATTGATATCCAAAATACTAAAATTAAACTTTATTAAATTTTATAGATGGCCAATAATAATGAAGCCAACCCCCCCCCCCCCCCCACTCGTCCATAACCTATTGTTAAGATCCATACTAGACAAAAATCGTCTCAACCAAGATAACTTTGTGGAAGGGTACCGCAACTTGAGAACTGTTCTCAAGCAAGAAAATAATTCTTATGTCTTGGACGATCCTATTCCCGATGAACCCGATGAGGAAGACATTGAGGCCTACGCCGATTAGGTGAAATACACCGAGCACTCTATGCAAGTTTCTTGCCTCATGCTAGCAAGCATGATCCCCGAACTCTAAAAGGACATTGAGAATCACAAGGCATATGACATGATAACCCAATTGAAGGTAATGTTCCAACAAAAGGAAAGGGTTGAGCGCTTCGAAACGGTTCGATAACTCCATGCATGTCATATGGACGAGTCCCAATCGGTTTCATCTTATGTACTTAAGATGAAAAGCCACATTGATCGTCTCGAAAGGCTAAATTGTCTCGTTTCACACGAGTTGGCTACGGATTTGATCCTCAACTCTTTATCAAAGAAGTTTGAGACTTTTGTATTAAACTACAATATGAATGGTTGGGACAAGACCATCCCCGAGCTTCATGGAATGCTTAAAACGGCCGAACAAGGGATGGGCAAAACGGTTTTGCCCGTTCTAAAAATCAATGAGGGTGGAAATAAGAAGAGGCCTCGCTCTAGCCCTAAGGCAAATGTTGCCAAAGGGAAAGGGCACATCAAAGGGAAAGGAAATGGGAGGAAAGAAACCCCAAAATCGAAGGAAAAGAAGCAAAAGGTTGCTACGAATGATGCATGCTTTGAGTGTGATGAGGTAGGACATTTGAAGAGGAATTGTCCTACCTATCTCAAGGAGTTGAAGGCAAAGAGGGATGCTCTGGTACGATGTTCATGATTAATATTGAGCTTAATGCTATTTCTTCAAACACATGGGTATTAGATACCGAATATGGAACTCATATTTGTAATATGTTGCAGGGGTTCAAAAGAAATAGGCAAGTGAAAATGGGAGACGTTAGTCTCTTCATGGGCAACGGAACTAAAGTTCAAGTTGAGGCCCAAGGAGACTATCTTTTGAAGCTTCCAAATGGTTTGAAAGTAATTTTGAATAATGTATTGTATGCTCCTAGTTTGACTAGGAACATAATTTCAGTTTCCCGTTTAAGACATCTTGGATATGATTTTAAATTTGTTAACAATGATATCCATGTTTCTTTGAATGATGTTTCTTTGAAGACATCTTGGAAGACGGATTGAAATGGAGGAAAAGGGATCAAGCTCAGTTTCAACAAGGCGATGACTATAGTCGCTATGGGTATGTGTACTTATTGGCACACAAGTATGAAGCTTTTGAAATGTTCAAAATCTTTAAGAATGAAGTAGAGAATCACTTCAACAAAACAATAAAAATCATTCGTTCGGATAGAGGAGGTGAATATCTAAGTGATGAATTTCAAAGCTATCTTAGGAGTTCTGGAATTGTCTCACAACTCACTCCACCTCAAACACCACAACATAATGGTGTGTCGGAAAGGAGGAATCGAACCCTATTGGATATGGTTCGATCCATGATGAGTAGAAGTTCACTACCTTTATCATTTTGGGGTTATGCCTTGCTCTCAGCGGCCCGTAATTTTGAATATGGCCCCAACCAAGAAAGTGGAAAGGACACCCTTAGAATTATGGCATGGAAGAGTTCCATCTTTATCATACCTAAAGGTATGGGGTTGTGAAGCATATGTAAACACGATGCTTCAAACAAACTAGAACCTCGATCCACCAAGTGTATATTTGTAGGATATTCTAGAGATTCTATAGGATATTACTTCTACAATCTAACAGAGAAAAGGTACTTATTGCTAGAAAGCCTGAATTCTTGGAAACTAAGTTCCTTATGGAAGAAACTGGTGTTAGAACGGTGGAACTTGATGAAGATCAAGAACCACAAGTCGATACACGTTTGGTTGATACTAGCCCACAACAAAAGGTTGTTGAAGATGATGAAATGGTTGATCAAGACACACACAACGTTCGTAGATCTGGTAGAACTAGTAATCCACCTGAAAGATATGGATTTTTCATGGAAGGATGATATGTGGTGAATTCTGATGAACTAACAACATAGCATGATGCAATGTGGTAGATTCTGATGAACCAACTAAATAGCATGATGCAATGTCCCAATCTGATTTGAACAAATGGTTAGAATCCATGAACGTTGAGATGCAATCCATTTATGACAACCAAGTTTAGGACTTGGTTGTGCCACCTCCTAATTCTTAAGTAGTTGGAAGTAAATGTGTTTACAAAAGAAATACCGACATGCATGGTAACTTGAACACTTTTAAAGCTTGACTTGTAGCAAAAGGTTTCACTCAAACTCTAGGGGTTGATTATGATGAAACTTTCTCACTGTGGCAATGCTAACGTCGATCAGGATAATGTTTGACATAGCCGCATACCATGATTATGAGATATGGCAAATGGATGTCAAAACGGCTTTCCTAAATGGATATCTTGAGGAAGATGTCTATATGGTTTAGCCTGAAGGTTTTGTGGATCCAAAACATCCTAATAAAGTGTGCAGGTTAAAGAAATCAATCTATGGATTGAAACAAGCATCAAGGAGTTGGAATCACCGTTTTGATGACGAAATTGAAAAATTTGGGTTCATCAAGGACGCTCATGAAGCTTGTGTGTACAAGAAGGCTAGTGGGAGCATTATTACTTTTCTAGTGTTGTATGTCGATGACATTTGGAAATGACATTCCAACCATGGAAGGTGTAAAAGCCTGGCTTGGAAGTTGCTTTTCCATCAAGAATCTAGGTGAAGCCGCCTATATTTTGGGAATAAAGATCTATAGGGATAGATCAAGGCGCTTGATAGCTTTGAATCAAAGTTCATACATAGATAATATCTTGAAAAGGTTCAAGATAGAAAACTTTAAAAGAGGTTTGGAGCCTATTCAGAGAGGGACTATATTAATCACGTCTCAATGTCCAAGCTCAAGGGATAAGCAAGATGGAATGAGTGGAGTCCCATATGTGTCCGCTATAGGATCCATCATGTATGCTATGATATGCACTAGACCGGATGTGTCATGCGCTTTAAGCATGACAAGTAGATACCAACAAAATCCAGGTGATAGTCATTGGATGTTTCTAATATAAGGATCTGGTGAGGAGGAACTCGTAGTAAAGGATTACACGGATGCGAGCTTCCAAACGGATAGAGATGATTCTCAATCACAATCGGGGTACATCTTCATTATGAATGGAGGGGCCGTCTCTTGGAAGAGTTCAAAACAAGAGGTGGTTGCATTGTCCACTACGGAATCAGAATACATCGCCGCTTCTTTTTACGCGCAAGAAGCCGCATGGTTGAAGGAATTCATTGCCGAGCTAGGGGTTGTTCCTACCATTTAAGAACCCCTAGAGATTCTTTGTGATAACACGGGTGCGATTGCTTAAATCAAAGAACCCCGTGATCATCAAAAGACGAGGCTGTAGCGACCTTAAAAATATGAGGCTTTTGCATTAGATATTTTTGGGCTAGTTTATAATGTGATTGGGCTAAATTGTATGGGTTATTAGTGGGTTAAATTGGTCCGGTCGTATGTAGGGTCTATGGGCCGAATTTTGTAACTTGGTTAACAAGTTTAGGTCACCACTATATAAGGAATAGGTGGGTAACATGTTTAGGGGGTTGGTTGTGTGTTTTTGACAAGGGTGATCATCGAAATTCTCTTTGAGAATTTCGATTGGTTCAAGGTGTTTGGCAAATGGATTTCATCAAGTGTTATTCATCTAGTTCACTTGTTTAGGGGGATGTTCGAATCCCAAATACTCCTATTCAGGTTACTCATGGGCTTGCACCAGATGAATCTGGTGACAGTTTTGATCCAACATTGTATCGAGCCATGATTGGGCCTCTTATGTATCTTACAGCTTCTAGATATTTTTTTCATCTTATTTTCATCGTTTCTTTATTGTTTTATTCGACCATACTTGAATCATCTATAATCACCGGATTCTGCATGGTGATTATTAGACATTGATATCGTGTGAGGGACTTATCGATCCTTACAATTGGTATTAGAGCCAAGAAACGCAAGTTTCGTGGCTCTCGCGATATCAGATTTAAGTTTTTGCTGACTAACGATTTGAGTTTCTTGGTGATTTTTAGCGTTTAGCATGAAACGGGAAGTGTTTTTGCAAGTTTCGCACAGGACAGAAGCAGGCTGCTAGGATTTCATAAGCTTTTCGACCCTTTTGGATACTTTTCGATCGACTTCTCGATCGAATAGTACTTCTCGGTTCCCCATTTGTCGATCGGAAAGTCCCTTCGTGATTTTTCGATCAGCTCCGTTTCCATCGGAAAGTCCTTTAGTGACTTTTCGATCAGATCCGCTATTAGATCAGAAAGTCCCTTCGCGACTTTTCGATCACCTTCGCCTTTCGATCGAAAATTCTCTTCGTGACTTTTCGATCAGCTCCCCCTTTTTCGATCGAAAAGTCCCTTCTGTGACTTTTCGATCAGCATACACTTTTCGATCGAGGCGCATTTCTTCCCGATCGAGAAGCATACTTTTCGATTGACCCTTGTTTGATCGAAAAGTACTTTCTGATCCAACCTTGTTTTGACCGTAAACCTCTTTTTGACTCATTAGGTGTTCTTCAGTATGTCAAGCCTGCGACTCTGGAGATGGACGCAAAGATCGGAGCCAACGCCAGACCTCCTCACCTGATGTCTGGGAAAGATTTCATGAGCTGGAAATATCGGCTTATGAATTATGTGAACTATAATGATCCTAAGATCATGAGATCGGTTGAGGTGGGTGACTATGTACCTAAGACAACTCTTGCAGCTGCTCAGGAAGCTCAACCCAAAGTAAAGTCAGAATGGACTGAAGAAGACTTGGAAAAGGTAGAACGCGACAGGAAGGCTCTGGCTGCATTGACTATGGTTTTATCCCCCGAGGTAGCTGAAGCTTTTAAGGAATACACATCCGCTAAAACACTCTGGGATGCTCTTGTATCCGCATATGAAGGCAATGACAGCATGAAAGAATCTCGGTGAGAAAATCTCAGAGAGCAGTTTAATGAATTTAACTATGTGTCTAGGTAAATATGGAGACTCAACTATAGCGGTTCATCAAAATCGTGATAGGTATGAAGGATGCAGGAGTTACCTACACTCAAGCCAAGGTAAACAAGAAGTTGGTGAACTTTCTTCCACCAATTTGGGATAGCACAATCGAGTTGATCGAGAAGACGGTGGAAATGACTACATCACCATTGAGTGAGTTCATGTCAACTATTAGAGCCTACAAAGAGAAGAAGCAGAAGAGAGCTAGAAAATTAGGCAATGGTGCTTTAATGAACCAACTCAACCAAGCCTTCATCTCACAACCAGCTACATGTCCAAGCAATTCTCTCACTAATCAGATGGCATTTGTCTCACAAACCCCTGGGCCTAGCTCATCTGGATCATCTAACCTTATTTCCTTAGATATAAACAATCTAACCAGAGATCCTAGTTTTGCCCTTGGTGTAGGTATCATGAGTTGCTATCAGGCACTCATTGCAGGTTCTCTTCTACCCACCGACTTAACGCCTGATGATGTCAATCAAGTCAACCCTAAAGATCTGGAGCATATGGATATTTCTTATCAGATGGGAATGTCTGCTTTAAGGGCAAAGCAGTTTATGGCTAAGATGGGGAAGAAGGATTGGAATGGAGTAAAAGGGATCAAGCTCAGTTTCAACAAGGCGAACCTGCGGTGCTACAATTGCAATGGGTATGGACACTATGCTAGATAATGCACCAAGCCGAAGGTTGAAAGAGATGTCAAAGCTTCTAATGATAGGAATGAAGGTATAATAAAGGATGTTGGGAAGAATGATAGGGCACTGGTGGTTCAGCATACACCAGGATATGATTGGATTGCTCAAGTGGAAGATCTGAGTCTAACACTCGATCATGTGGCCCTCCTTGCTGAAGAGGAAGCAGAGAAGGAAGCTGCTGAAATCTGTCACCATGCTTTCATGGCAAACATCATCCCAGGTTCAGAAGCCAGCTCAAGCAGTCATGAGGTATGCTTAAATTCTAAATGCCAAACCATGTTTAAAGAATGTAAAGACTGGGAACGTAAGTTCACTAATGAAACCCTAAATCACGAATCTACTGCTAGAGACCCTAGGGAGTATAAAGATAAGAGTAGAATATTTAGAGAGAAACTGGAAGCCGCAAAGTTAGATATTAAGAATCTCCAAACTCAAGTTAGTGATAAAAGTATATATCTTAGGATTGCTAACTCAAAAGTTGAAACTTTAACCAAGGAGGTAGAGGAACTTAAAGCCCAATTAGGAACATCACAAAACAAAATTGAATGTAATGACAAGATTGTGTCTGAAATGTTGAAGGCTAGTTCCCTATTCTACAACACTGATGTTAGAATGCAGCATCTGAAAGTCAACTCTGGTTTGGGTCTTGGTACTGATGAAAAGGATGAAAAATCCACGCACTCGGTACCGATGACTTTGATGCATGAAATGATCTCAGATCATGAAGTCTCTAAGACCACTCTAGAAGTTAAGGCGGAAATTGATAGAAAACTTGTTGCTTGTCCAATTAAGATATTTGCTATTATTTCTAACACTTAAAACAATTCTACTTGTTGTGCAGATAAAGGTAATAAAGAAGCAGGGGTAGTGGATAGCAAGGAGTCTTCTAAGAGTTCCAATTATAATGACTTCTACAAAAACTTTGATTTTGAAAAACTTGAATCGTTTGTTCAGTCTGAGTCAAAAACTTCGGAGTCTGCTTTGTTTGATAAAACTTCTGAGTGTGGTGTGTTTAACTTTGGTAAATGTGATGCAAAGCCCATGAAACCCTTAAGAACTGTTAAGATTTTAAGAAGGGGTAAGGACCACAGGTTGCTGGTCCCAAACCCACAAGTGATGGTTTGTTTGGTCTGAAAGCTTGTGAAAATAAGATTGATAATGTTGTCCAAAATGTGCAAAATGTACGGGATGCCAGACCTCATGACTTTGTCCCGTACCCAGAAGTTAATTCTACATTTGACCAGTTTAAGCCGATACAGCGGGAGTACATCTTCACCACTAAGCCAAATGGCAAAACCCATTAGATACACAAAAATTGGGCAAAACCGACTAGGATATCCACTGGGCAGAACCAACTACAGGCTCCAGCGTATCCTAAGAAGCAGTCTTGCCATGTGTGTGGTAAACCTGGACACTTGGCAAGAAACTGCTTACACCAACCATACGAACCCTTCTATCCCAAATACAGGGTGGCCCGACTAAAAGGTCTGATTCGTCAAAATCCAAGGTGTAGAAATCGGCACCTCAGAAGGCACAGGGATACAAAGTGCATCAAATGCCCAAGTTACCTAAGCATAAACCTAAAAATGATTTCACAAAAAGCAAAATGGACATTTTTCGGAAATCAATAAAGGATGTCGGTCTTGTTAAACTAGTTTGGATTCCAAAATCTGTTGGATCCTCAAAATTTGTTTCACATTCAAAACAGGCCAGTTTTTCTAAACCACTAGTCCATCCAAAACCAGTTGGATTGTTAAAATCAACTGGCTGGCGGAAGGATGACAGGTGGAATGTTCCAAAGGTGGTAAATCTGTCTTTCAAGCCCACTGGAGTGTACAATAAACACTCCAAACAATTCCAAGAGGTGAATTTTCAAAATCAAAATAAAAATAAACATCCACCGAAAACACCTCAGGATCTTGGGAAAGAAAATAATTGTCCCAAAAATGTCAACACAAAGGACATACTCAGTCCAACCAAAACAGACCCACCTTCACCCAGACCCATTAAGGCCTGGGTACCTAAAACTAACTGATCTCCTTTGAATGCGGGAACAACCAAGGAGGACTGTTAACAACCTTTGGTATGTTGTTAGTGGTTGTTCCAGGCATGTGACGGGCGACATATCTCTATTGCAAGACTTGGAGCAATTTGATGGACGATATGTGTCGTTCGCTGGAGGAGTTGAGGTTATATCAGTCAGAAAGGAAGAGTCAGAAATGGATGTCTCAGCTTCCATGACGTCAACTATGTCAAGCAGTTGAAACACAGTATGTTAAGTGTTTCACAAATCTGTGATAGGGAGTATCCGGTACTATTCAACAACAAAGAATGACTAATTCTCAAACCTGGATACTCCATCCCTGATGATTAGGTGTTAATGCGAACACCAAGATACGGCAACTCCTATGTTCTCAATATGCAGAAACCCCCCACAACTGAGGTGGCATGCCTTCTCTCTAAAACAACTGAGAATCATGCTCAGTTGTGGCACAGACGTTTGGGGCACATGAATCTGAAGAATTTGAATCGGCTTGCAAGAGGAGGACTTGTCAAAGTCCTTCCAATCAAAGAATTCATGATCAAGGAGAAATGTGAGGCATGTCCTAAGGGGAAGCAACATAAACACCCACACAAGCCAAAGGTGTTCAACAGAATCTCCTCAGTACTGGAGCTGCTTCACATGGACCTTTTTGGTCCGGTCAGTATGTTAAGCCTTAACCGTTATGCATTTTGTCTTGTTATTAATGATGTTTTTTCTCGTTTTACGTGGGTATTCTTTTTGCCAAGGAAGAGTGATGTTGCAGGAATGTTGATAGCCTTCATCAAGCTCATTGAAAACAAGCTATACTTGAAAGTGAAGTCCATCAGAAGTGACAATGGGCAGAATTCAAAAATCATACAATTGACGAATTCTATTCAGAGAAAGGAATTGAACATCAGTACAGTGCACCCTATACTCCACAGCAGAACGTCGCAACAGTTTGCTGATTGAAGTTGCCTATACAATGTTATGTGACTCCAAACTGCCCACCATGTTTTGGGCAGAGGCAGTCAACACCGCCTGTTATGTCCAGAACAGAGTTCTCATCAACAAGCAACATCAGAAGACCCCTTACGATGGTGATTGAGTCTACCAATGTGGATTGTCTTGAAGAAAATCCCTCAGATGGTGGAATGGGTCCCGCACAAGCTTTCGACTACAATTAATTCTTCGTTCCATTTGGATTGGATTCGGTCATTTCTGAAGAACTATATGACGATGCTATATCTGGATCATCAATGACTCATACCATTTCAATATCTCCGGTTACTACCTCCGACGCAGATACAACACCAGCACATGAAACTGTCGATGCTGGTGTTGATGATGAGATAGAGAACAACCCCAGCACAGACACTGTTCAAACACAGGCAGCTGCTGCAGAGGCGGATGCTAAACTAATGAAGAACCAGTTCAGACAAATCTACCTCTAGAAATCCCAGTTCAAGCCGTTTCTGAAACAAGGATCCACAAATATCATCCCTTGAACAATGTCATTGGTCCTTTAACGTCTGGGCTGATAACAAGAAGCCAATCAGGAGACATCAATCACTGCATGTACTCTTGCTTTATCTCTCAAATTGAGCCCCCAAACATTACAATGTCTCTAACAGATCCTAGATGGGTGGAAGCCATGCATGAAGAGCTGAACCAATTTTCTAAGCTTCAGGTATGGAGGTTAGTGGAGAAGCCTGCTGAAAAAAAGCTCATTACAACTCGATGGCTTTATAAGAAAAAAAAGGATGACAACGGTGTTATTGTCAGAAACAAGGAAAGGTTGGTGGTTCAAGGGCAGAAGCAGGTCGCAGGAATCGACTATGATGAAGTATATGCACCGGTTGATCGTTTAGAGGCTATACGATTCTTTTTGGCCTACGCATCCTACATGAATTTCACTGTCTACCAATTGGACGTTAAAACTGTGTTTCTCTATGCTGAAATGGATAAAGAGGTGTATGTTAATCAACCTCATGGGTTCATTGATTAAGAACACCCCTACCATGTGTACAAGCTAGACAAAGCACTATATGGCTTGCACCAGGCCCCATAGTCGTGGTACAAAACATTGACTGATCATCTTCTAGCACACGGCTACACGAGGGGAATAGTGGACCAGACACTATTCAAGAAAGAGGTTGAAAATGACATAATCATGGTGCATGTTTATGTGGACGACATCATCTTCGGGTCCACGAATGAGGATTTGTGCAAAGAATTTGAAAAGGTGATGCAGACAAAGTTTGAGATGAGTCAGATGGGCGAAATGGAATTCTTCCTGGCATTACAAGTAAAGCAAAGTGACAGCGGAATCCTTATTCATCAAGCCAAATATGTCACAGAGATTCTGGAGAAGTACAAGATGGCAGATTCGAAGCCTGTCTCCATACCCATGGCAGCCAGGCCAGCACTTACCAAAGATCCAAATGGTTAATTAGTGAGCGAGCACATGTACCGGTCCATGATCGGGTCACTGATGTATTTAACGGCCAGCCGACCAGACATCATACTTGTAGTGTGCCAATGCGCATGATATCAGGCTAATCCTAAACTCTCTCATTTATCTGCAGTTAAACATATTTTCAAATATTTGAAGGGTAGGCTTAGGCTGGGCCTCTGGTACCCTAAAGAGTCTGTGTTTAATCTGTATGCGTTTACTGATAGTGATTATGGTGGCAATGAGCTTGACAGGAAATCTACATCTGCTGGAGCTCAGTTCTTAGGTGACAGGTTGGTTGCTTGGCAGAGCAAGAAGCAGCACACGGTGTCTCAATCTACAGCTGAAGCAGAATACGTGGCTGCATCTGCATGTTACTCATAGGTGGTATGGTTGCAGCATCAACTGGGAGATTACGGTTTGAATTTCTTTGACACTCCCATCTATTGTGATAATATGTTGCAAATTGTTAAGAATCCTGTGCAGCATTCGAAAACCAAGCACAATGATATTAAAATGCACTTCATTCGGGACTGCTACGAACGCAGGCTGATTCACTTAGAACGGGTGCAATCGGATGACAATGTGGCGGATATGTTCACCAAACCCCTCCGTAGTGCAAATTTTGAAATGTGTCTCAAAGGCCTCAGGATGATAGCCTTTGATGAGTAGTCTGACAACTTCTATCTGTTTATTTAAAAAAAACAATAAAATCAATAAATAAAAAAGTTGTGCTTTTATTCTCAGTCTGTTTTCTAAAATAATCTAAAAGCAAGGGGAAGATATAAAATAAATATCTTGATGTTTACCCTATATTTTGTGTGCTTTTGATTTTTTTACTGGTTTTGATTGACCAGGTTAGGAAGTGATATAAATTTTCAGGTGTTTGTTGGCTGACACGTGTAAGGTGGATGTGAAAAGCTGTGAGTCATGGTTGATATGCTTGGTAGGCTCTGCTTTCAATCAATCAAAATGTATGGTTTATCACAACACTTGAAGATAACGTATGATGCTTGATAGGAAACACACACTTAGGTTAGTACAATCTCTATTTGATTGTGTACCAGGAATCCTGAGACACATGCCCAGTTCTGAGTGTTGATGTCATGCTCAAAAATCCCATTCACTCTGCTTTGCGTGAGCAATGACCTGGGAATGTTGTACGTGAGTCAAGACTCCTCTGTTCTGCGGTAGCAGAGACCTGGAACCTCCCTGATCCACGTACATCTAAGATCACAGTTTACATACATAATAAACCCAAAAGATGCCAATGTGCACAACCAAAAGAGACCCTCAAGTGTCCAAAACCCTCAGCCTTGTCACTAATGAGAACATTATTAAAAATGTTTCAAAAATTCATTTGACGTTGTATATTATCCCAAAAAATCTCCGTGTCTATTACTTCTTTTCTCAACCTAATCTGGAGCATGGCGTTAGGCTTAAGGAAAGGTGTCGTGAAAAATGTTGTACGGAAACCACGTGTACTTGATAGAATGTACAAACTATACCTAGGACTTATGTGTGCAACCTGGATAGATGTTCATAATTAATAAACCCTAAAATATAATTTATGTGATGAAACTGCCTGAGTAAGCAAAAGCAGTACGAGTTTAAAGATGGATCAAAATATCGGCAATCGCCTGAACACGCGAAGTAACTGAAGCTGAAAAGGGTTCCTCAGTCACAAATTATCTGGTATGATCCTTTATACGCCTTCTCACTCAAAGCTCAGTCTGTCTATTATTGGGTATCTTTTTTTAGATATTTATTTTGTTTTATTTTTTTTTATTATTCACCCTAGTTTATTTTTTTATGTTTGTGTTATTTTAAGTTGTCAGACGTAAACCTCTCGGGTTTGAGTTCAGGGTAAGTTTCTAAAAGAAATGGGTTTAAAAACTTAACAAAGTGGATTTTTTTTAAATTATGTGTTTGTTAAAGTTTTGTGTCAAAATGTTAATTTCTCAAAGCAAAAGGGGTCAAAGTGAAAAAATTTAGAAAAATATGAGTGAAGAGAAGGGGACCGATCGGCCCATCCCTCCTCATTTCTCTCCTTCCTCAAAACCCTAACCTCCAAACACCACCATCATCCTCGCCGTTCACCACCATCGCACACTACCACAGCCGTCGCCACCACCTCACGACCTCACCACCACCTCTCTCGTCGAAAACCACCACCGAAACACCCCTCTTCTCCCGACGTCGCCGTCGCTACCACCTGCCATACACCTCCATCCGCCACCGATTCCAACCACCTGACGCTACCAGGGCTGTCGGATTTCAACTACAAGCACTCCCATTGTGTTGATTTTGAATTCTATAGTGAATGGCGCCTCGATTGAAATGAGCCGCTAGACCCGCTAAAGACGCCGTCGGGTAAATGAATTTTAGGGCTTGTTTTTGCTTGGATTATGTGCGAAATCATGTTTGCAGGTGTTTGGGATTGAAATCGAGTGTCAAAACACTCGTATATGGACTGTTAATTTGAGTTGCAGGTTTTATATGGAGAAGATGACACTTTTTGATCGAAGTCAGGGACCTTTCGATCGAGCCGAGAGGCTTTTCGATCAGTCCCAAACGCTCTTCGTTTGGGAACCTTAGTGTCACATGGGTTTTCGATCGAACAAAGGGGTTTTCGATCGGGGAACTATGCTTTTCGATCGAAGCCTAGGCTTTTCGATCATAGCATGGGCTTTCCGATCAAGACCTCGGCTTTTCGATCAGATGCTCTCGGTAACCAATGACTTTTCGATCAGATGCTCAGTAACCAATGGCTTTTCGATCAGAAGGAGGCTTTTCGATCGAAAACCTTGTTTTTCGATCGAAAAGGTACCTAATGATGATTCAAATGGTTTTTCTCTAATTTTAAGCCGTTATGCTGCCCGTTTTTTAAGAAAATTCTTATGTCTAATGAATTTCTGTTTGTTTTGGATTTTATCTGTATTTATGATTGCAGGGACTTAGAGTTTATCAAGGATAACAATACTGTTGCATATTTGCTGGATCCACCTGCCGAGTATAAAGAAAAATATAAGTCCATGATTGAAGGATTTAAGAAATGTTGTCTGCACTATGCTTTCACTGCCAATCCAGTTATCTGCAAGAGGATGCATCAAGAGTTCTGGAAGACTGCATATGTTTCTGATGATGGAAAGCAGATCATAGCAAAGATTCAGAGCACATGTGTAGTATTGACTGAAGAAAACTTTAGACAGGCTCTAAGATTGAAAGATGTTGCTGCTGATCCTATTGCATTGGAGAAAGAAGTGGTTACCTAGTGTTTGAAGGATATGGGGT
>JBCNJP010000007.1:48293848-48315721 GCA_039602395.1 Deinandra increscens subsp. villosa | reverse complement strand
ATAAACAACCTATGGATGTGTTCAAGTTTTGATAGCATGCAACTCCATATAAGGATCCTCGGTTTGGGTTTTAATCTTGCATGTCAAAATCGGTTTTGATATCAACTTGAACAACTAAAGTTTTGTTCTTCCGCTGCGTTTTACATTTTAAGGAGTTAAAATGGCTTTGATAATGTTCTTAAAACCCATCAATTCCAGCCTGCTGGAGGATGCTGGCTCATTATTTTGTAAAAATGCATCATTGCTAAGAAGAGTTCTACTGATCAGCTAAACCAGGTGCACACCCATGCAATGGTGTCACTGGTCCGTGGTGTTAGATTCAACTGGTCCAGGTTAATCTTTGAAGATATCAAGGCTGTGGTAACAAGGGACAAGAAGTTTGCTGCAGTCCCAAGATGTATACAACTAGCTCTGGATTCTAGATATCCAAATCTCAGGAAGTCGGGAGATACTCATGATACAAAACCTATGGGGATTGAGGTCTTTCCAATGATAAACCCCAAGAAGAAGCTAGCTGATAAAGTCCCATTTGGTAACAAATTTGGAGAATTTGCTAAGTTAGTGAAAGAGAAGGTCCCTATTCATAGAAATGTTGTTGCTGAAGAAGAACATGATGTGCCTGCCTCTCAGAAGCCCATCACTGAAATTTATGATAGTAGTGAATGGGAAGATTTTCATTTGGAAGATGTGCAGATTGGAGCTTTACATTTTGATGATAGTGACAATATCAATTATGATTCATATCTTGATGACGTTGAGATTGAGGAAGAAGAGACAGAGACTGATGAAATTCCACTGAAAAGAAAACGGAAAGCTACAGAGGATCCTCCCATCAGTACTTCTGTTACAGAGAATCTGACTGAAAAGGTGAAGATTGCCACACAACACCTTACAGAAGCCTTAAATGACCCAAGAAGGAGACGTTTAGACCCTATAGTGCCTATCTCTACTGGCACCGGACCTAGTCAATCATCCTCGTCATAACCCACTATTCAAGACAAAGGGAAAGCTGTAGAGACAATGAAATTCAGATTGGAAAAGGAGCTTAGAGCAGAAATAGCAGAATTAAAAGCTCAGAATGCAGCTCAGAGTGAGATAACTGGTGATTTAATTGATATCCAGAAAGTGCACAATACAGAGCTGGAAAATCAGAAAAAGATCACAGAGAATTCTCATGGCAGTTTAGAGATTGACACAAGTTAATCAGACAGCTTAATTCAGCTAAGTCAAACCCAAAGAAAGATGATAAAGGAGATTCAGGTAATAAAGAGAGCAGTACAGGATCAAGTGGTTCCTCACATTCACCAGTTTTTTACTTTGAAGCCGATATCCCAGATGCACCCGGTCCTGTGATGCCTGATGTTACAGATGACGAAAAGGATACAAGGGATAGAGATTAAATGACTGTACCTGCTTCTGAGTTTGACGGAAGTTGGGATGCTCAGTCTTTTGCTTATCCCCCTGAGAGGTACTTGATTTAGCTTGGTGAACATTATCATGACAAAAGAGGAATTACCTATGATGTAAAGTCCTGGATGTTCGATGGAGAAAAACATATGTTTGTGGTCCGGAGGAAAGGACAGTGTCCATTGGAGTATTACAAGTGCTGGACGCAATTTTATTCTTGGACGACTGTGGATTTGACTATGCTTTATAAGGCACCTTTCTTCAATCCATCGAGGAATGATTATGCAACTCACTTCTACAAGAAACTGAGGAATGCAGTGCTCAGCAAATTTATAAACTTTGATGATTTTCCTCACAAGAAGTCGTATACCAAAAAGTACAGGGATATATTCAAGTATGACTCGAAGAAGAATTTCTCTAACACGTTGTATCCACTAACAGAGAAAACTAAAACCATCCCTCTACCAATGAGACATCTTGAAGGCTGTTTGGATGATTTCCAGACCTGGGCTTATAGTCATTATACTGGTGAAGCAAAAATCATTTGCAAGTTGAATACGATGACTGTAATGGAAGTTCACGACTTGCTGAGGTTTTATGAGAAGGACATACGGGTGCTATACAAGAATCAAACAGAAAGCTCTCCAGAGACTGAACAATATGACAAGTGCTATACTCCAGCAGTGGCAAATATTGTTGAAGAGAAGCTGTGGTATGATCCCTCTACTGTGCAAGTATCCAAGAAGTTCAGAATGTGAAAGCAGTCTAATGCTAAAGCCTAGGGGAAGATTGTAGAGACCTTAAAAATATGAGGCTTTTGCATTAGATATTTTTGGGCTAGTTTATAATGTGATTGGGCTAAATTGTATGGGTTGTTAGTGGGTTAAATTGGTCCGGTCGTATGTAGGGTCTATGGGCCGAATTTTGTAACTTGGATAACAAGTTTAGGTCACCACTATATAAGGAATAGGTAGGTGACATGTTTAGGGGGTTGGTTGTGTGTTTTTGACAAGGGTGATCATTGAAATTCTCTTTGAGAGTTTCGATTGGTTCAAGGTGTTTGGCAATCGGATTTCATCAAGTGTTATTCATCTGGTTTGTGTTTTCATCTTATTTTCATCGTTTCTTTATTGTTTTATTCGACCATACTTGAATCATCTATAATCACCGGATTCCGCACGGTGATTATTAGACTTTGATATCGTGTGAGGGACTTATCGATCCTTACAGAGGCATATTGAGCGGAAGTTTAACTACATAAGGGATGAAGCTAAAAAGGGAAAGATATGTATTCGCAAAGTTCATACGGACCAAAACATTGCAGATCCACTCACGAAGCTCCTAGAAAGGCCAAAGCATGAGCGTCACATTTGTGCCATGGAACTTCGATATTCTATTGGAATTAATCTACTTTTGTATTTGGATATCAGAACGGTTGTTATTTTGTCACATTTATATGATTATGGTATTTTCATTTAAAATGTGTAGTGTTCCATTTTAGCATGTTTAAATCCTGGAATTAGTTGATTATTCTAAACGTCCATAGTCGGTCATATTTGTGGGAACAAATATGAAGGTAAGATTGTTATGAACTTGGATTGGTGGATATTCATACCGTATGAATATAGAGCAATTGGATGCTGCCAAAGTTTATAGATATTTGTGGGATACAAATATTGGACTGACCAGCTCTCAAGACTTATTACATGGAATCTTTGTGATTGATCATAAATAATCTTGAGTAAGGGAGAATATCATACTATCCTCTGACCTGAGATACATATTGGTCTTGATATTCACCTAAGATTGTGCTTTGACTTGGTTCTTCGTTGTCCTGAAACATGGCAGTACATAAGGCTAAGCTCAAGTGTAGTGCCAGGTGATTGTGAGAGACGTATGTAGTCAAGATGGAAGTTGTCCCTCTAATTCGTTGAGAGTTAGATTTCTAAGGCCTATAATAAAGTTAAATCAGTGGAGAATGATCACTCTACATCTCTAAGATTTAACATGAAATCTGTGATAAAAAGAAATATGGCTTATTCACCTAAAACATTTAAAGTAAGGGACTTGAAGGAGATGATGTTATTGAATGGCACTTCGTCATACGTATTAGGGGTAGTAAACCATTTTTAGGCGGTATTTGCTACTTGCATCAATCTTCTATGAATCTTGTGCAAGTGGGAGATTGTTGGACTCGGTCTGCCCAAGACACGTATTAGATTGATGTGGCTAGTACGTTATGATCCAAGTCGGGTCATACCCAATAACGAGCTAGACAAACATCTATAATATTTATTTATGATATGGTCATATAAATAAGTGTTATCTCTTGAAGATATATTTAGAAAATGATTTTCTAAATTATGGCACTTGAAAATAATAACTCATATGGATGATTTATTTTGGAGAGTATAATCATGAAGTTATTTAGTGGGTTAAATAACTTAGTGGGGTATTTTATATTTGAAGTAATTGTACTTCTTTTATAAAATAAAGGACATATTTAATTTGTCTTTTAATTTAATGAGGTAAGCACTTTGGGTCAAGAACGTAATCATTAATTTGCATGGAGAAAACTTGTAAGACTCAAAAGTTGATTCTCTCTCCTCCTCCCTAGGAAAAAATTCGGCCAACCCCATTAAATCCACCCCACTTGATTAGTTTAATAGATATGACAAGTAATAGACTCTCTCTCAAGCATCTCTCTTGCTAGAACCAAATCTTTGGGTGCTTTCTAGTGTTCTTCACTTGCTTGGATCAGTCCATGAGGAAAGAAAGAATCTTCAAGTAAATCCTAGCAACCAAGGTGTTTGTCGGAGGCTCGTGGGTATACAAGCTTGAGACTTTCCCTTTTGGAAGCTCGTCATTCAATATCCTCATCTTCTTCTTCCTTTCTTGTTTAAAGAAAGGTATATCTAAAACCCACTATGATTGTGCTTCATTTTGATAGCATACACTCTATATGTGGATCCTCCTTTGTTCGGGTTTTATTTTGCATTTAAAATTTGTTTTAACATAACATAACTTCACGAAAATAAATTTATTCCGCTGCATTTTACATATTAAGTGGTTAATATGCTTGTGATAAACCCGCTCAAACCCCAACACTACCATGGTTCGAAAGGTCGTGTTGTGTATAAGATATAAAAATATCGGGTACTTTGGTTACTTTTAACGATCCTCGGGTAGCTCATTGCATATACGATTGATTCAAACGTGTCTTCATTTAATCGGAAGTCAAACTACTTCCTTACGCATGTTTTTAAAAGCTTGAGTCGATCATTCAAGTATTCGCCATTTGTTATGAATCAGGGGTTACCAATGAAAGCTTTCTAGAGAGGAAGGAATGAGAACATTTGATATCCATGTTATGCAGTTTATCTGTCGTCCGGAAGTTGATGTTGTGAAAACTTTTCCAGTATACCGATGCCTGTTGTTTGTTGCTGATGTTTGTTGTGCAGGAGCGCTCGACGTTGAAGTACATGATAGTATCATCAGTGAGGTTAACTAGCCACAAGGGCTCAAGGCTTGAAGACCATCCAAGTCACGAAAGATAATAAGAGAAAGAGTTTACTGGTAGTTAAGTTCGTAGATGAATCGAGTGTTGAAGACAAAACAGGTCATACGGGTTAAGGAAGTTCTTTCACCTTCATTGCTCCGTTAGGCGAAATTACAATTGCAGTGAGGTACAAAGTTTGTAAGGTTATGATAAGACTATTGGCACCAATTTTGGTTCGTACAGAAGTACTAAGGGTTACAAGCCAAGAGAGCAAAACTTCACGAGATTTTCCTGCCGAAAGGTTGGTTCCATTGATTAAGGTGTAATTATCCATTCAAGACGTTTGGGTTTTTATCAGGATAGCATTTATGGATTTGTTGAACAGTTGTGAGAGCTCAAAGAATGGATCTGGCGGTTAATGTCATAGGAGTAGAGTTAGGATTGCGGATGAACTAAAACCAGTCAAGAGTTAAACCACGGATCGCTCTCTGTGAAGGAAGATCTTGTAATCGAATTGTGTGAGTAATACGATGTCTTACCGGGGTTATCATTTGCACAATCATTTAAAGGAGTTTGATAGGTTGAAAGCCTTATCTAGAAGAGAGGAGAGCAGGTGGGATAGAGTAACGAACATTGATAGATGTCCTCAACCATACGGTTGAGTCCCACATACTTGACAATCGATGTCATGAGGTTTTTGAAATAGAAGGTTGTATCCCTTATAACCAACGGTTTACTGAAAAGAATTCCCCAGGATTTCCATACACTACAAATTATATTTACGTGTGCACCCGTAACGGTATTTACCTTGTATGATCACGCTGGTTCCACTTACTTTAGCTATCAGGTATTATGGAGTACGTATGTAGTTTCCATGGGGTGAGTATTAAAGATGTGGTCACTAACTCAAAGTTAACTGCCCGGGATTCACCAAGGAGAAAAGTTTTGAGAATAAACTGCTCATTTAATTTAGAATTTACCATTATTACGATTCGATAAGCAAGTGGTTCAGCAGGAGTTTGGGTAAGGCATGCCACAATGCCCCCAGCTTATTTCAGAGACACAAAATAGTCATTTCCCACTTCGACTCGATCACGAATCCGTTATACACACACACACACACACACACACACACACATATATATATATATATATATATATATATATATATATAATAGTCTTATTCATCACATGCCCGATTCCATTGAGGTTATAAGAGTCGCATCCATGTTGAATAGTTACAGCCCAACTATGTGATTAAAATGAAAGATCTAAAATGACCAAGGAAAAAGGGTGTCAACAATCGGGGTAACAAAGGCAATTACCAGCGTCCCATGAGTAACCATCTGGTTCCATACAGTTCTCCCTTAAATGAGGCTGTACGGCATTCTTAATAACACATTTCAATAAATATGCTCTCGGATTGTGTTAATGGGTGATTTACTCAAATAGTATCTACATCAGCTCCTTATTATGCTATAAGAAAGTATGAGCATTTAAGCTTAAGATATGTTGGATCATTGCCTTAGAGTCTAGACTGTCATGAACTAGATTGTAAAGAGTAAACTTACCAAGGGCGTTAAGCAAGGCCGTATATCACATTACACTATAAGACCGTTAGACAAGACCGTTAGGTGTAAACAAGGTCGTTAAAACAACCAATGTCGTTAAGGGTTGAACAAGTCCGTAAAGATGTCAGGATCCTAGACAATGGATCTTACCCAAATCATGAAGCTAGTGCGGAACTACAACATTTATGATCAATCATTCAAGTTTTGTTGAAGAAATCTAGCAAAATGATGGTGAACACACACTTAAAAGAAAATTTCTTTCTGATTGTATTTTAGGTGTGACTTACCCCAATAGGGTTACAAAGGTCCTATATACACAATACAGGGAGCATGCGCATTTAAAAACATGCTACAAACAACCACTAGATTAAAATCATGAAATTCTTCCAAGTGTCCCCTGAAGTCCGCTAAGAATAGTTTAAGTTCGCTAAGAATAATTTTAAGTACACTAAGACATGTTACAAGTACGTTAAGAAAAAAAAGTTCCGATGTCCGCTATGGTGAAAATGAAGTCCTCTAAGACTAACTTAAAGTACTCTACGACCAACCTGAAGTACTCTAAGAACAAACTCAAGTACTCTAAGAACAAAATCAAGTACTCTAAGAACAAAATTATTTATTTATTTATTTTTCAAGTCCGCTAAGAAGAAATGAAGTCTGCTAAGAAGAAAATCAAGTCCGCTAAGAAGGAAATCAAGTCAAGTCCGCTAAGAAGAAAATCAAGTCAAGTCCGCTAAGAAGAAAATCAAGTCCGCCGAGAACAAAAAGGCAAGTTCGCTAACTTTGCTCTTAAAGGACTTCTGACTCAAAATCATCAAAATTTCCAAGTCTCATTAAAGAAAAATATTTTGACCAAGATCCAAATCCTATAAAGACATAAAACAAGGAATTTTGCGTGAAGATCGGCTTCGACACGCAGGGAATACTTACTAGAACACAATGTAAACGTAACGGAAAACAGTCAAGTATTAGAAGAAAAGATAAGATATATCCTCAAAAGAGAAAGGATATTAAAATCTGTATGAAATACAGATTTCTGTATTCATACAAAACTACTCTGGAAATTCCGAAGTAGTTCTGTATAGATCAAACTCTACAGAAATCCTCATTTCTGTAGAAGGCTTCTAATGGGACGCATCAACAGTCTTCAAAGAATAGTCCTGAAGGAGTTCTGGACTATCAGAAGATAAAAATTACGAGAAGAACATTAATGCTTTTGTGTGAGGAACAAGAAAATTGAACACCAACTTAGCATTAATCACCGAAGCAGTTGAAGACAGTTGAAAAAGAGATAAATTGAATATCCTCAATTTATCTCTATATACTCTGACACACTCCAAATTCAACCATCCTCAACCACCTTATCCAATTGTAACTTGCTGCATCTTCCTTTAAATAGCAAGCTGACTTCACCAATCAAGGCAAGACAACAAGCATACAATTCAATATCTTCTCAAAGCAATTGCAACTTACTCCCATAGAAAAGTTGTTTCTGTTGATACATTTTTTATACTATAAACTTGTGTAAACCATTATTTACATTTGAGATATACAGAAAAACCGTTTTAATGAATTGTTGTCTTCCAATTTGATTTACTTTCGGCAACTTGTTTATCTATTTTAAATCAAATTGTGCCAACATTGTTAAAGAGCCCCTCACGGGACCTAACAATTGGTATCAGAGCAGATGGAATAATCAATATTCAAAGATCATGCTCTTTAACATCTTCTCCTTAACACTCTCTCAAAAATGTCTTCAAGCTGGAACAATGGAAAATCACTTGGCTCATTAGCAAAACCCCCTATGCTTGAAAGGGAGGAATAACCACAGTGGAAAATCAACTTCTTAAAAGAAGTTGATAGCTCCCTGTTGGAATGCATAGCCAAGGGACCCCATTGTCCCACAGTCGATATTCCTAATATAAAGGAAACTGAAACCTCAGCCGGTGTTCCCGCTCGCACCATCCACAAAGAAAGAAAATGGTGGAGTGAGGAAGACAAGAACAAAGAAATTAATGAAGACATAGCCAAGACAGTCCTCATTATGGCTCTTCCTCATGGGATATTATGTGAAGTTGACTGCAATACCTCAGCCAAGGGCATATGGGATGCCTTTGAGAAACTCTTCGATGGGGGGGGGGGGATCAAATGAAAAGAAACAAAATAACTAAAGCACTGAACGAATATGAATCTTTCAAGTCATTCCCAAGGGAGTCACTCTTAAACACCTACAATCGTTTTGCCACAATAACTAACAATCTGAGAAAGTTCAATGTTTCTAAATCTAATGAGGAAACAAACATTAAGTTTATCAAAAGCCTTCCTCATGAATGGAGAAGTCTAACCATGAATCTTCAATCAACTTTGGATTAAGAAGAAAACAATCTAAATGATCTCTTCTATATTTTAGACTCTCAAGAGTCTGAAATATTGGACATCTCAAAATCCAAAGTTGGTCCACTAGCTCTTTACTCTGAAAGGAGGAAAAAAACACCAAACAAGAGCCAACGCACTCAAAGAGAAAAGAATTATGTGAGTCGGAAAATGAATATTTAGGAAATGAAACAGAAAATGAGTCATTTGAAAAGTCACTAGCATTACTGACCAAACAGTTTGGAAGATTAAAAAAGAATCCTTCCTGGTCAACAAGAAACAATTTCTCAAAAAATAAAGAAAGTAAGAAACAAACATCTGAATATAATAAACCTGAAGTTGACAAGAGTGAGATAAAGTGCTTTAAATGTGGAATAATGGTCCACTATGCATCTGAATGCAAGAATAAGAAACCCAAAGATGCAGCATACTATAAAAAGAAGTATGAACAGGCCATGCCGAAAGAAAAAGCACTAATGGCTGAAATTGAAAACTGGGACTCAGATTCATCGTTTGATGAAGAATTCCATTCAAACAGATGTCTCATGGCCAATGATGAATCTCTCTCGACTGATCTCTCTGGACCTTCACATGATGAACATGTAAGCTCCTCTCATAACGATCTAATTTTTCAATTTAACAACATGTCAATAAATTATAAAGTTCTTCAAGAAAACTCAGAAAGAAACAAACTTTTAAACGAGAACATATTTAAAACTTTTGAAGAAGAAATCAGCTCTCTCCTATATGAACTTCATTAACCAAAAGGAGACAGAGAAAACGAATTGTTAAGATTAAGACAACTAGAAACACATAACTTTAGCAACAAGGCTAAAATTGATCATTATGAAACTGAACGTGCAACTTTGTATCAAAGATTCCACATGGAAACAAAGAAAATAATTGGTATCATAAATGCTCATGATCAACTTGAATACATGACAAACACACCAAGGAATTATGGTCAAGGGATCGAGTATATTCAAGGAACCAAGGAAAACGTTTTCCAGTTTTCCATTTTCAGTTTTCTAGAAAATGAGTTGAGTTTTTCATTTCAAAAAAACACATGAAAATTTTTGAAAACGCGTTATAAACCAAAAGATGGATTTTCCGTTTTCCAAAATAGAAATCTGGAAAATGAAAAAGGAAAATGGAAAACCAAAAAAAGTGTTTTCTAATTTTAGTTTAAAAGTTAGAAAATACCGTTTTATGTTTTCCTGAAAAAAAAATTTCTGGAAAACTACAGTTTTGACGCGTTTTCTGTTTTTCATGTTTTCTTAGAAAACAGAAATGGAAAACAGGGTGTGTTTTCCATAACCAAACGCACCCTAAAAGTTCCAAGACTGTCTTTGTAAAAAGTAGCAGTCAAAACGACTCAGAACTGGACAACAATGAAATAAACAAAAAACCAGTTTGTGAAGCTCTGATTAAAAATCAGTCCAACCCCGATGACTCTAACAAATCCAAATCTGAGTCAACCAGTTCCTCCAGTCAAAATTTTGAAAATTTAGTAGAAAACATCATATATAAACATTGCATGTGTACTGAAATGGTAAAGCTAATTGGAAAACACTAAAACATACAAAGAGCACACCCTGCAAACTCAAACACCTCCTTGAATGTGTCTTCCAAGTCTATAAAAATCAAAAGAAAAAAGGAGACCACAGAAACAATAAACAAAAAAGTTGAACGGATACTCTTCAGAATTTCTGAATATTCTGAATATAAAATCGAAAAACCAAATAATGTCTCTTCCAAAAAGTTAAATATACTCTTCAGAATTTCTGAAGAACATCTGTATTAACTAAAAGACTCCCATCCCAGCACCTATCTAGGGGGAGTCATTCCTTTCCTCACTTGGGTAACATTTTTTTCACTTACTTTTCTTCTCTCCCTCCTTTTAAAGTTAATAAATAATCTCAAAAGACACTTGTCACTTTCCGAATCTCTCCTAAAAAGTTAACTTTCACTTCTTCTTGAAAAGAAATGATACCCATCAAATCACATATTTAAATGACAATATGCATATCAGGAAACAAAATCTTTGTGAGTTAAGGCACCCAAAAGGGGTAATAATAACTCTAAAATAGGAGAATTATGAAAGTAAGAGTTAATTCCCTCTCACAAACCATCCCACCTACCTTTATCAGAGGTCTAAACAACAGACAACGCCCAAAAGTCTTACTGCCACATTTCCAGACCTTTGAACTCTTCCCGATTACAAATAGATGGATCTCACTCTCATCTCATCCATGTACACAACCAAACAAATCCAATCCAAATCTTCATCAAAAATGGATTTTTGAACTCTGTTAGAACGACAAGCCTTCAAAATCCCACTTCACCAAACTCACAACCTTTGTCTTCATACATCTAATCATCAGCAAATCTTTACCAGAATGATGAGGTTCTTGCAAACCTGCGCTATTGGTTTTGCACTCACTCAAAACACCCCCTTCAGATACGAGTTTCTAAGGGAATTCTAGGTCAATGCAAGTTCTGAACCCAACCTACCTGGAAGCCCAATAAGAACTCGAGTGAACCACCTCTCCTTTGAAGTTACTGAGGACTCCATTCGCTCTGCTCAAAATCTAAATGACAGAAATGGAGCCACTCACTTCAACAGGGCCCAAGTCATTGAAAATTTGTTTAACATTGGGTATGATGGTGGTTTATTCGAAGAACAGGCCAATAGATTCCACCTTCCCACCATCTGGCAATTCTTCTTCTTTCAAATTCAACTATGCTTCTCCTCCCGAGTAAATAATCACCATCTTGCTGACCATGATACCCAAATGGTCATGCATGCTCTAATTCACGGACTGGACATGAACTTTTCTCACTATCTTCTATAGAACATGAAAAAAAACTGCTATCTCCCTGTAGAAGAGAGAGTTATTCTATATCCCCGTTTCATGACAAGCATAATTTGCCAGGCCAAGCAATGGGAAAGAATCCCTCATAGCTATCCCACTCAACTCATACCCTCCCAATGGTATCTTGGTCTTCATCTTACTAGACTTCCAAATGACATAATAGAGGAAGAAGATGAGGGCCTAAGACCCATCTCACATAACAATATTCCCCTCCAACTTGAAGCCATATCACATCCTCCTGTGCCCACAAGAATTATCCTACCTTGTACTTGTAGAACTGCATGCACTCACTTAAACTTAATGTTTAAATAAGTAATATATTAGGTGTTTTTTTGTAAAAGGTTGTTGGAATATAATCTTTTGGTGGCGTTGTAAAAAAAGCTCAAATTGTGTTAACATAGAACATCACAGCAAAAAATTATGTGCTTTCTCACTGAGAAACAAGTCATACAAAACCACTCCGGAATTTCCGAAGTAGTTCTGTACAGAAGCTGGAATGCTAGTATGAAACAAAACAAAAGGGAAGAAAAAATCTTTTGACGCATTCTCTCACACATACACACACACACACAAAGGGGGTTTGAAGGAAGGAAAAGAATGATGAAAAAGGAAACAATAATGTCCACTGTGGTTGTTGAAGAACACATTTGACCCATACTAAAAAGACCATCTCAAAATTTGGGCTCAAAATTTAATCCTTCATCAAGATTATTAGTAATCCCATGCGACAATAAAGATGATAAAAGCTCCGAATAAATAGGAATGGTAACTTTTTTCAGTTATGAGGAAATCAGTGATCCAACGGATATCCGTTTCACCACCCAATCAATCCAATCAATGAAAAATAGCTGCTAAAACCCTAGAATCTCTCTCCAACCATAAAATCCTCACTCACTCTCCAAATCAAACACTATCCCTAAAATCATCATCCTCACCAAGCAAAGCATCTCTTCGAACAATCAAAATGGCCTCATCTTCTCAAAACTCCCCATTCAGAACCTTCAACCTCGAGCAAAACAATATGCGGGCAAATCTAAATCCACTGGCTTACTCCAATGATGTACAAATCGTCATGAAGCACTAAGATATTCTCCTCTCGTGACTGCTCTCACTAAAGATGAAGAAATTACCAAAAAGATCCTTATGAATGTCAGGTCAACCATAAAAGTAAACACTGAAACTGTGAGAGCAAATACTTCTCAACCACTCTCCACCTCCACCTCCTTCTTCCCATAAATCTCCATCAAAAAGAGCCATGAGAGCAAATACTTCTCAACCACTCTCCACCAGAACAACAAAGAAAAACCCAGCAAAGCAGGCTCAAATACAATCATCTTTATTAGTTGGATCCTTCATATCTGGATCCGCATTTAAAGATGATTACACTGAAAAACAGAACATGCAAAAAGTTATCTTAGAGAAAAATAGAAGTACACAAATCTGGCCTTAGATTTATTCCTATTTATCTTAGAGAAATTCAGGACAAACGACAACAAACGAAAACAGAACGAATGACAACAGAACATAAGTTGAAGCCTTAATGAAAGAGAGAACGGTCTTTCGAACCCTGTAGGGAGAATGCTCTAAAAACTACAAGTTTGTAGGGCAATGATTAGAAAACATTTGTAAAACTTCATTTACTATTTCTATAGAATGATCTATGAAATGATCTATGCACCTTTTACTTTCTCTTTTTGTTCATTTTCTTCAAATACTTATGGGGAGATTGGTAGAACACAATGTAAATGTAACGAAAAATAGTCAAGTATTAGAAGAAAAGATATGATATATCCTCAAAAGAGAAAGGATATTAAAATTTGTATAAAATACATATTTATGTATTCATACAGAACTACTCTGGAAATTCCGAAGTAGTTCTATATAGATCAAACTCTATAGAAATTCTCATTTCTGTAGAAGGCTTCTAATGGGAAGCATCAACAGTCTTCAAAGAAGAGTCCTGAAGGAGTTCTGGACTATCAGAAGATAAAAAATTATGAGAAGAACAATTATGCCTTTATGTGAGGAACAAGCAAATTGAACACCAACTTGGCATTAATCACCGAAGCAGTTGAAGACATTTGAAAAGAGATAAATTGAATATCCTCTATATACTCAGACACACTATAAATTTAACCATCCTCAACCAACTTATCCAATTGCAACTTGCTGTATCTTCCTATAAATAGCAAGCTGACTTCACCAAACAAGGCAAGAAAACAAGCATACAATTCAATATCTTCTCAAAGCAATTACAACTTACTCCCACAGAAAAGTTGTTTCCGTTGATGCATTGTTATACTATAAACTTGTGGAAACCATTATTTACATTTGAGATATACAAAAAAACCCTTTTTATGAATTGTTGTCTTCCAATTTGATTTACTTTCCGTAACTTGTTTATCTTGTTTAAATTAAATTATTCCAACATTGTTAAAGAGCCCCTCACGGGACCCAACAATACTTTTGGGATCAAGTTGTAACCAAAGCTTTAAAAAATAGTTACAGGTCAAAAATACTTTTGAAAAGTTATAGTTCGCTGTAACCAAGGGCTCTGATACCAATATGTCACATCCCCAATTTCCACTAACGATGTCTAACCGTGTGGGGTGTGATCCAGACCAGGATCCAAGTCTTTACTTACAACCAAGCCATAAAACAAGAGATAAAATAGTCATAAAATGTATTTTACAAAACAGAGTTTAAATAGCAATTCAACTGAAGCATTTAGAAGTTTACAAAGTTGTTGTTTTGCACAAAGTGAGTATTAATAGTGCTTGAAATACATTTCCCAAAAGGTTATACTAAAAGAAGTACTGCCACCGCCCATGCTTTCAATGATCCTCCTAGAGACCTGAAAATCATGGAAAAATAAGTGTCAGCTAAAGCTGGTGAGTTCACTAAAGCAGTCAACACTTCACCTTGTAGACCAAAAATGCATAGGAATAATGAAAGACCAATTCGGAAGTTAAAAGTGTAAGTTACAAGTAATATCCATATCTTTAGGTAGCTAGCCTATGCTTATGTTCACCTGAAAGTTCGTAACCGAAGCTGACTATGCGACACAGGTATTAGCATGTACGAATTGCCTTTCCCGTGTATTTCCTAGTCACAGTAGTTCTAGGCTAATATTGTTCTGGGTTCGTCCGCCAGTCGGGAGGGTGCATCGTGTGCACCGCTGAGCGCGGGTTTCAATCCCCTGTAGTACTACTCAACATTACCTCGCTATTCATTATTAACGGCCCGAGAATGTAAGGACTTTTTGTAACTAAAATGCATTTCAGTGAAACATGTGATAGATAACGAATGGTTACTTTGTCATACAAAATACCTTTACCGTTGTGTTGTCACCCTTCACCAGATACAACTAGTGGTACAATTGTGGTTTATCATCCTTAACCGGATATAACTAAATGAACTAAGTAAAACTCACCTTAGGGTGCATGGTACTCAGCACTTGACTTTAATGGTTGGTTATGAGTGACCTATTTAAAAGGATACGGTCTAACCAAATTAGAGGTTATCGCTATGACGAATTGCTTATCACAAAACACTCATGTTATCATGCATTCACCTTGGTCCTAAAACCTTAACACAAGTCCTAGACATGTAGGAAACATAGATACACAATTCCAAGACAATATGCACAAATGAAAAGTTCGCATGTTAACTACTTAACATACCATTTGTAGACATGCATAATTTGCTCCACACTTGGATTTAGGTTCTAAAATTTTGCAGATATACACTTCCCAATATTCTTAACATATTGCAAAATTAATCACCCCAAAAGCTTAAGTATTGAGTGAGTTATGCGGGTTTGAAGTTGGCTAAAAATCAACTTTGTTGCAGTTTGACAAAGTAGTGAAAATAGACTAGAAAAATTCATAACTTGATCAAAACTTGTAATTTTCTTACCAAAACTTCCAGATCCTAATATTAATATATATACATCATTTTCATCCAAAAATCCCTTCATTAGTACCCAAGAATTATGCCCCATAAAATAGTATAAACGTGTTATTACTGGATTTTGACAACCATGCACACCCAACTTGCGACGACTTTTTCAGAGACCAAACCAAGGTCTTAGAATGCGTACGAGTAGCCAAATTAAATCTAAGACATCGAACTTTACTATGAAAAAATAATTACTTGATTGGGAATAAAATTGAGCAAGTTATGACCTGTACAAGATGACCCATATTTTCTGGCGGAATTTGCCCAAAAACGGGTAATTGTAAAAATTGTGTGAAATTGCGTAAGCATAGGATCGTCTACTCGGTCGTATAGAAATCAATGTTAAACGAAGAACACGATATGTAAATACAATGAAACTTGTATTAAGACCATAGAGAATACACACTCAGTTCACACAGTAAATTTGACAAGTGAATAAAATCTGAATAAGACAAAGCTATTTATAGTTGAACATCACTATGCTAAAACACGATCAGCTGAACTGCCAGTTCGGACAAGTTCGTGTGTATCTAAACTGGCAGTTCGTCTTCAGTTCGGACCAGCACAATCTTGCAACTCTTTGTCTCATTCTTGATACTTCACATGACGACCAAGAACCATGCATCTACATTGTGTTTCGAAGGTTTTGGCCAACATATTGATCTTCAAACTTTTTGTAGAGATTTGTAATACCATAACCAACATTTCACCCAAGATTACAGCCTTCATAACCAACATATGACGATCATAGAAAATCAAAACATGAAACCTGCATTTACAGACATACACCTAAAATTCATGTTCATCTACACATGCTTTTAACAAGAACATCACATAGCATATTTTTCACCAAAATTTCAGCCCTAATATCAACTCATATTCAGCCCTAAATCATAATTTAACTTATCTTAACATAAAACATGTTTCATGAGCATAGATACACACCAATTTGCACAAAACACAAGATTAACACATGCATTCAATCAATTTCAAGTTAAGAAATTTTAGGGCTTACTAGGTGTAGAGAAAATGGCGGATTGGTGAAGATGAGATAAAACCAAAGCTTCTCCTAGTCTTCTTGAAGCTTGCTTGAGCTCCCAAACTTGAAATCTTGCTTGCTTGATAGTGGATTTCAAGAACTTCCAAAAGTATGTGTGTGTGAAGAACCGTATGGTAGAAGAAGAAGAAGAAGAAGAAGAAGAAGAAGAAGAAGAAGAAGAAGAAGAAGAAGAAGAAGAAGAAGAAGAAGAAGAAGAAGAAGAAGAAGAAGAAGAAGAAGAAGAAGAAGAAGAAGAAGAAGAAGAAGAAGAAGAAGAAGAAGAAGAAGAAGAAGAAGAAGAAGAAGAAGAAGAAGAAGAAGAAGAAGAAGAAGAAGAAGAAGAAGAAGAAGAAGAAGAAGAAGAAGAAGAAGAAGAAGAAGAAGAAGAAGAAGAAGAAGAAGAAGAAGAAGAAGAAGAAGAAGAAGAAGAAGAAGAAGAAGAAGAAGAAGAAGAAGAAGAAGAAGAAGAAGAAGAAGAAGAAGAAGAAGAAGAAGAAGAAGAAGAAGAAGAAGAAGAAGAAGAAGAAGAAGAAGAAGAAGAAGAAGAAGAAGAAGAAGAAGAAGAAGAAGAAGAAGAAGAAGAAGAAGAAGAAGAAGAAGAAGAAGAAGAAGAAGAAGAAGAAGAAGAAGAAGAAGAAGAAGAAGAAGAAGAAGAAGAAGAAGAAGAAGAAGAAGAAGAAGAAGAAGAAGAAGAAGAAGAAGAAGAAGAAGAAGAAGAAGAAGAAGAAGAAGAAGAAGAAGAAGAAGAAGAAGAAGAAGAAGAAGAAGAAGAAGAAGAAGAAGAAGAAGAAGAAGAAGAAGAAGAAGAAGAAGAAGAAGAAGAAGAAGAAGAAGAAGAAGAAGAAGAAGAAGAAGAAGAAGAAGAAGAAGAAGAAGAAGAAGAAGAAGAAGAAGAAGAAGAAGAAGAAGAAGAAGAAGAAGAAGAAGAAGAAGAAGAAGAAGAAGAAGAAGAAGAAGAAGAAGAAGAAGAAGAAGAAGAAGAAGAAGAAGAAGAAGAAGAAGAAGAAGAAGAAGAAGAAGAAGAAGAAGAAGAAGAAGAAGAAGAAGAAGAAGAAGAAGAAGAAGAAGAAGAAGAAGAAGAAGAAGAAGAAGAAGAAGAAGAAGAAGAAGAAGAAGAAGAAGAAGAAGAAGAAGAAGAAGAAGAAGAAGAAGAAGAAGAAGAAGAAGAAGAAGAAGAAGAAGAAGAAGAAGAAGAAGAAGAAGAAGAAGAAGAAGAAGAAGAAGAAGAAGAAGAAGAAGAAGAAGAAGAAGAAGAAGAAGAAGAAGAAGAAGAAGAAGAAGAAGAAGAAGAAGAAGAAGAAGAAGAAGAAGAAGAAGAAGAAGAAGAAGAAGAAGAAGAAGAAGAAGAAGAAGAAGAAGAAGAAGAAGAAGAAGAAGAAGAAGAAGAAGAAGAAGAAGAAGAAGAAGAAGAAGAAGAAGAAGAAGAAGAAGAAGAAGAAGAAGAAGAAGAAGAAGAAGAAGAAGAAGAAGAAGAAGAAGAAGAAGAAGAAGAAGAAGAAGAAGAAGAAGAAGAAGAAGAAGAAGAAGAAGAAGAAGAAGAAGAAGAAGAAGAAGAAGAAGAAGAAGAAGAAGAAGAAGAAGAAGAAATGTCGTGAAAGGGGGAAGGAGGGGAGTACTTGGGCAGATTTTAAGTTTAAAGAAATTGCACATTTAGTCCCTCTATTTCCATTTCTTGTGTAATTAACCCAAAACAAGTAATAAGTGGGGTTTAAACCCAAAACTTGGTAAATAAAAGGCTAGGATTTTCAAGTGTTCACAACTTATTTAAAACATAATACATAGCCGGGAAAAGTCTAGTTATCGTGTACGCACATAAAATTTAGCTTACCTACAAAAACATGATTTTTCAAGAAATGACAATTTCAAGTAACACATAAAGTCACGAAATAATACACAAAAACTAATCAGCAGTTAAATATATATTATTATATGAACATTCAAATAACGGTCCACGTGGTTTGTTAACGAAACTAACAGAAATAGTTAACGATGTTAACCTATAAATTTGACAGTTGTCACATCATCCCAAAGTTGAAAAAAAAAATTCCTGAAAATTAACCTAGTGCTCGAGGTGCTCAGGTTAGCTGGATGAGATGAAGGGGGCGAATCTAAGAAAATTTTCAGTTGTCACGGAGTTTGATTGAAGATACAATTCTATGTGGTGAACCAGATACTACACACGTCAAGGGGGAGTTTGTTAGAGCATAACGGTTCTTCGTGTGAAGTATCTTAATCAGAAGACAAGTGCTTGAGAACAAAGCCACGAACTGACAGTTCGTGGAGGCTCAGTTCGTGACCAGCTTCATGGGTATAAATACTTGTGGCTTTGTGTTTATAAATAGAATTTTGATAGAGAACAGATATTAAGTGTGTGTTTCTGAGTGTGTCTCAGTTTGAACTTCATTGAGTGTTTGTATTTGAGTCTATCAAGAAAACATTTAGTAAGATCCATTCCACGTCTTTTCAGGGCCTACGGCCGGAAATGTGATGGATCTTTCAAAACACCTTTTGTTGTCGTGTCCCCTAGTTCGGACCATTCGTATGTTTGTTTAATAGGCAGAGTACATTCTCATGATCATCTCAATGTACTCAACCTCCTTTTTCCCAGCCCCTTCTTTAACCCTCCTCTTTTCTGGATTTTAATTTCCCAGACAAGATGGGCCAACTTCCCTGACTTTATTGCTACTTCTACTTATTTCCTCAGTTGAATACAATCGTCAATGCGATGACCATTTCCTTTATGGCAGTTACAGTATTCATTTGGTTGGGCCTTGCTCCCATGACGATTGGGACGGGGCTCGCCAAAAGGTAATAATTCCCTTTCGCCAAAAGGTAATAAGTCACTAGGTGGCTTAAGAATAGGAGTAAATTTTTCAAAGCGGGAAGGTGTACCTAAGATGGACTCATAAACCTTACTTTCTCTAGGTAGATACAAGGCATAGGATGCATTGTGTCTCTCGGAGCTCCCCCTTGCTCGTGACCGGGAGCTTCCCTGACGGGCGTCTCCCTTGTCCCTGCCCATGTTGTAGGAGCTTCCTGTATATTTTTGTCATCCCCATTCTTTAGCCTTCTAACCCATATCTATTCCTCGGATGTAAGCCCTTGCTCGATCCATCAGGGCATCGAAGAAGGTACAGAATTCATCCCCTAGCAATTCACATAGCCGGGAGCTCCTTACATCTTGAATAAACCTGCTTATTTGCATCACTTCAGGCACGTCTCTGATATACATTCTTTCTTCGTTGTATCTGTGTGTGGTTCGCTTCTGTTTATAGAATTGTGTAATTCGATTAATTGAAACAGGATTACAAAGGGTATATAAATAGAAAATACAATCTCCTAAATAAGGATAAAATACTAAATCAAATCAAATTGAATCTCTAATAAAAGAGATGAGATCATATCCACTAATATTCCCCCTCAGTTAGAACGTGGAGAAGAGGACACGTTCAAACTGGAACGAAAGGAATCAAATAGATATTGCGGTAGCCCTTTAGTAAAAATATCAGCATACTGGTGAGGTGAGGGAATATGAAGCACCCGAATATGGCCAATCTGAACTTTCTCTCGAACAAAATGAATGTCCATTACCATGTGCTTGGTTCGTTGATGCTGCACGGGGTTACCGGAGAGATAAACTGCAGAAACGTTATCACAATAGAGTATTGTTGCTTTGTTAACAGGTACCTGTAGTTCGAGAAGAAGATTGCAAACCCATGTGGCTTCAGCAACCGCATTAGCGACCCCCCTGTATTCGGCTTCGGCACTAGACCGGAAGATAGTGGGTTGACGCTTCGATGACCAAGAAATGAGATTGTTGCCCATAAAAATGCAATAGCCCGAGGTGGATCGTCTAGTGTCCGGACAACCACCCCAGTCGGCATCTGAATAAACCACAAGAGACATGTCTGAAGATGCTGTAAGTCGAATACCCATATCAAGCGTGCCATCTAAGTATCGAAGGACGCGTTTGAGAAAAACCATGTGGCTCCCGTGGAGCATGCATGAACAAGCAAGTCTGTTGGACAGCGTAGGACAAATCGGGCCGAGTAATAGTCAAATACTGAAGAGCCCCGGCGAGACTCCGATAAACCGGCCCGTCAGATAAAAGTTCCCCATCCGTTGCACTTAGCTTCGAATTAGTGTCCACAGGTGTATGACACGGTTTACAAGCGGGCATCCCTAGAAACCGTGACTCCTAAAAAATGATGAAGAGGACCCATATCAGTCATAGCAAACTCATTAGAGAGGCGAGAAATAACCTGTTGGAGAAGTTGAGGATGGCTAGCCGTCAAGACAATGTCGTCCACATATAACAATAAATAAGCAGTCTGATCCCCCTGGAGATAAATAAACAATGACGTGTCGCATAGGCTGTGTCAAAAACCAAGTGAGGTGACAAAACCCGAGAACCTAGAATACCATGCCCGAGGGGCCTGCTTAAGGCCATATAAAGATTTACTAAGTCTGCAGACATGAGTAGGAAATGACTGGTTAACAAAGCCCGGTAGTTGCTGCATATATACCGTTTCAGCAAGGTGACCGTGTAGAAACGCGTTTTTGACATCAAGCTGATGGATCGGCCAAGACCTGGAAACTGCTATGGACAAAACAGTACGTATATTGGCCGGTTTGAAAACCGGACTGAAGGTTTCCATGAAGTCAATTCCGACCGTCTGAGACTTACCATTACACACTAAACGGGCTTTGTACCTGTCTAAGGAACCATCCGCTTTAAACTTGTGGTGAAACAACCACATAGAGCGAATGACAAGTCGATCAAGTGGACGGGGAACAAGCTCCCAAGTATTATTACTCTGTAAAGCACTATATTCATCATTCATGGCTTGCAACCAGTTAGGGTCTGATAAGGCTTTTATATGGGAGGTTGGGACGGGAGAGATGTTTGTGGAAGCCGCAAAAAGGTAACGCGGATTGGGTTTGGTGAGACCGACTTTGGCCGAGTTTGCATTGGATTGTGTGGAAGCATATTCTTATGCTACGTTGTGTCTCGTGTATTGTATCTATGTGAGAGCATATGTGTGTGTGACTATGAAGGCAGCGGACCAGTTGGTCCTGCGTACCAAATGGTCCGCCCGGACCAGATGGTCCGGATGTGGTCCGCAGCTCATTTAGTCGTACCTATAA
>JBCNJP010000007.1:48140158-48293348 GCA_039602395.1 Deinandra increscens subsp. villosa | reverse complement strand
ACGATCCATCGCTCCTTGCATCTACAGATGGGTGTTTGTCGGAGGGGGGTGAGGGTCCGAATGGGCAGAATCGGGGCTGGAAGGGGATCCGAAATGGGTCTCGACAGGCGCGTGCATGGGTGTTTGGTTGGGTTGGGTCGTGGATGGTTGGGGGCTAGGAATCGGTGAAGGGGGAGTGGGCTGATGGGGTTGGGCCGATGATGTGGTGGCAGGAGAGGGGCTTGGGGGGGTGGTTTGGCAAGGCATTTGGGTCGTGGGCATGGATGTGGGAAATGTCACATTATGGAACGGGAGTTGGTCGTCGTCCAAGAATGTGTACGTGGAGGTGTCGATGGGGGTGTTAAAGGGAAAGGTATGCTCGTCAAATGTGACGTGACGAGATATGTGTACACGGCCTGATTGCGGATCCAAACACCGATAGCCCCGGGAATCCAGATGATAACCAAGGAACACACATTGAGTGGAACGAGGAGATAATTTGTTTGGTTGAGTGGCCGACATATTAGGGTAACACGCACACCCAAAAACGCGTAAATGATCATATGTCGGGTGACGACAATAAAGGGCAAAGGCGGGTGTGAGGAAATTGAATTTTTTTTAGGGTAAAATATTATGGAGGTAGGTGGCCGCGTGGAGAGCTTCCACCCAAAACGTGGATGGAAGACGAGAATGGATCAGGAGAGCTCGTATAATGTCATTTAGTCTCCTAATCATGCATTCAGATTTCCCATTTTGTTGGGATGTTTGGGGACATGAAAATCGGAACACAAGCCCTTGTTGATTGCCAAAGTTTTTAAAAGTGGTGTTGTCGAATCCCCCCCCCCCCCCCCCAAGGTCACACTGAAAAGTTTTGATATTTGTATTGAATTGTGTTTGAATGAGTTTGTGGAATTTAGCAAATTGGGTAAACGTTTCAGATTTATATTTAAGCGGATATACCCAAACAAAATTTGTGAAATTATCAATGAGCACCATGTAATACTTATAACCAGAATTACTAAGAACCGGCGAGGTCCACAAATAACAATGTAATAAATCAAAAGGTTTAAAAGTACTAGACACAGAATCAGTAAAAGGCAAACGTTTGTTGTTCGAAACTTGACACGATTTACATATCAAAGAATCGACATTTTTATTTAAATTTAAAGTAGCAAAACGACTGATAGAGTGCAACACGTTCGCTCGGGGATGCTCAAGACGATCATGCCATGGTGCAGCAGAAGATGTAGTGACCAAAGCGGTTGCGGCAGGTGTGAAGGGATAGAGGTCACCGGTACTATTGTGTCGGGAAAGCAGGTGTCCATCCTTGAGGTCCTTCAAAGAAAAACCAAAAGGGTCAAATTCAACAGAAACTTGATTATCAATGGTGAATTTGCGGACGGAAATTAAGTATTTTATGACCTTAGGGGAGTGGATTATTTGGTTTAATTGGTAAGTTTTATTTGGGGTGTTATAAAAGCCTTGTCCGGATCCGCTAATAGGTAATAATTGACCATTACCGATAAAAATAGGCTAAACAGGTAATAAACTAGGAGCGTGAATTTTACCTGGATCGTTCGTCATGTGGGATGAAGCACCAGTATCCATGATCCATTGGTGTTGATCGTTGTAGTTGCGGTGCACACTTGTCATAGCCGCTCCGATATCTGACGGGTTGAGTGCACTGTACACCGGTTGCTGTTGGATCAAACCGAAGCCAGGTGGGGTGATGAGAGCAGGCTGGCCCAACTGAGGAGTAGGCTGGACTCCCACGTAGTGGGCCTGGGAAGGGTAAAACTGGGCCGGTTGTGAGGGAAACGGACTAGGGGGAGTCCAGGAAGTATATTGGGCCCCAAATTGAGGACCTTGGGCCATGCGACCTCCACCGGTTCCCCCTGGAATGTACGTCGGCTGCACCCAGGCACCTGCTTCGCTGCTATTTCTCCGGGCAGCTTTGGCCGGGTCGTAATTCCGCCCCCTATAACCATTCGGATAGGGGGAACGAGGCGGTTCGTTGGGGTTGATTAGGGGGTTGTTTCTATTATCTGAAGCCTGTGCCGGCGATGTAGGATGGACAAGGACCGACTCGCGGTTGTCAGATGACCGAGCGGCCTGTCACTGCTGTTCGGCTTCTACCATACCCCGTGCTTCAGCCCAAGTTAGGCAACGATGGTTGATAATCGCCCCGATGGTGTCGTATTAGGCGGGCAGTCCACGAACCATTTGGATAACGAGACGATTATCCAAGACGGGTTGCACGAGATCACCGAGTTGATTGGCCAAGTCCTTCAACGTTTGACAGTAATCAGCAAACGAGGAGTAGGCAGTGAGTTTTGTGTTGGTGAATTGTTGTTCCAACGTTGCCGCTCGCGTATTCTTGTTGTTGAGAAAAACTTCTGCGATTTGGAGCCAAGCCGCCTTAGCAGTGGTGTCGTCAGCAAGGATACGACTAAGAACGTCGTCAGACACCGTACTATAGATCCATTGGAGAACCAACGGGTCTAATTCGACCAATGCCTGGTACGTAGGGTCATCCGCGGCGGGTGGATCAGTTCCGTCGATGTGGCAAGTCACCTTGTAGATTTTCAGATGGTTCTTGAACAGCTTTACCCACTGTCAAGCGTACGAACTTTAAGGCTGACATTGGAAACGGTGAAAGCGGGGTGGAGGTTTGTTTTATCGCCGGTGGTCTTCTCGGAGCCCGAAGGCTTTGAGCCGTCGGTTTCCACCATGGCGTGGTGGTGGTGGCGGCACAAAGGAAGGAGAGAAAAAAATTAACCTAATGCTCTGATTACCATGTAGAATTGTGTAATTCGATTAATTGAAACAGGATTACAAAGGGGAAATAAATAAAAAATACAATCTCCTAAATAAGGATAAAATACTAAATCAAATCATATTGAATCTCTAATAAAAGAGATGAGATCATATCCACTAATACTGTTGACTAAAGTACCTGAGAAACTTATCCGTTAGTTCTTCATAAATATCAATGCTTCTTGGGGGTAGGGTGTCAAACCACAACCTTGCGTTCCCTGGTAAGGTAGAAACAAACATATGGTACCATGTTGGCATGGTCTACCCTCTGACCCGTTAGGCCCCAGATGACATATAAGTGATATTCAGGGTCTTGGGTTCCTTCGCATTTACCAACGGTAGGTGGGAGCATCATATTTGGTTGTAAAGTTGCCTCAGATATTCTATCCGTGAATTTAGAGACATTCATTACAATGGATGGATGGTCTAGTATGGCCATCGGGTCTTTCATCGTCTCCTTACTGGGCTCCTTCTACAGCGGTGCCTTCGTTTGTACCTCCTTGGTTTGTTTCTTGAGAGCCCCAAGCAACCTTTTTAGTAGGTTGCTCCCCCCTTCGAGTTGAGGTTCCTTAAAGGTTCCAGCCTTGTAAGTGTACCTAGGCTCTTCGACATCCTTAGGGCTTTCTAGTACTAAAAACTTACCATCATCATAATCGTTCCTTTCAAACAAGTGCGTAGGTGTTATAGTTTTCCCTTCAGCTTTTTCTAACTTGATTAACTATGCCTTTAGTATTTCTCTATTGCTTTTTACCAACTCAGGGGTTACAACGTCCCCTTCTTATTGCATACCTCTCTGACCCTTGCCGATCAGACTCCGAAATAATTTTTTCTTGCATCGGAAAAGAGAGTGAGTTTTCCTCCTGTACTAGGATCCCTAGGGTTGGTTCCCTTGTCACCAAAGTTTTGACCCCGATGGCAGTGGGAGTATTTGTATCCCATTGTGTTGAGTGAAGGTCCTGCAAAGGAAAGAAAACCATTAGCCTTTTTACGTAGGGCGCCAAAGGGGTTCTTCGTAACCAAGCTTCGACGTGAGAGTAAATGAAGGGCCTAAGAGATAAAGTACTAGATGCGTAATCAAATTTAAGAGCTTAGAGCAGAATACCTGAGCCTTCATCTAACCTCTCTATTTATAGCCGTCCATGTGAGATTAATCATATTCATCTACCTATGTATTTAGTTATATAAGTCCAAGGGTTAGTTGTGTCAAATGTCTAAAGTTAAAGTCTAGTGTCAAATTGTAAATATGTATCTAGTTCAGGGGTCTGTTTGGTCAAGATTGGAAGTTAAAAACTTCCTCTATGTCGGTCTGTAAAACACGTATATGTATTGCGATGGGTAGACCATCGACAACACAATCATCACAATCAAAAGTTTAATTGAGTCAAAATTCTCTCAAGTTTGTGTAATCGATCGATTCTAGATCCAACATTTGGTATCAGAGCCACGTTTCACAATCGATTACACTTTCGATTTCAAGAATGAAGATCCGAAAATCATCCTTTGATTCCTGTCGCTATACATTCAATCGATTTGCAGATTTCCGTTTTGTTTGATCGCGATTTACGAATTCGAAAGAGACCATCAGAAGGGTTGATCGGATTTTGTGGAATCAAGAGATTACCACATTAGTTTCGCGAATCAAGGAGGGCCGAGAGTTTTTTTTCGTCCCTGTTCCTATTCATCTCACAAAATCGATGTTTTTCCTTTCTTTTTAACATACAAATCCTAATTCACGGAATTACAAATTCGAAAGAGACCAGACGGGTTGATCGAATTCAGAAGTTAATCGGGGATTGCTTCAAGATTGTGTGGATTGGAAAACGAAGAACACAACAGGAGACATCAAATTTTCGCAAAAACCCAGAGGCTACGGGCTGTTAGTTTGTTGCGGGAATTCAGAATCATCAAATTCCAGGTTTTATCGTTTATTTACTTTGGAATTTATCTAGATTACAATTCTAGATTATTACTATTATACTATACGAATTCTAAGAAGAGAATTGCATACAGTATATTTTTTCTACTACTTTGATCTTTTCAAAACGAAGATCTTGAAAAATATGTCGGAAAGTGACAACCCAAGTGGTGGTAACGCAATTATTGTACAAAAGGAAACGGTGTCCTCACCGAATTTCAAATGCCCTATATTAAAATCACTTAATTATACGGTATGGGCCATTCAAATGAAAACCATACTAGAGGCAAATGGACTTTGGGAAAGGATTGAACCGACAGACAATACGGAAGCGGATGTCAAGAAGGACAAGACCGCAAGCGGGTATTTATTCCAGGCATTACCGGAAGATATGATACTCCAAGTCGCAAGTTGCAAGACGGCAAAAGAAATTTGGGACGCATTAAAGACATGTCACGTTGGAGTAGATCGCGTGCAGAAGGCACGTTTGCAAACACTCAAAACCGAGTTTGAGTTGTTGCAAATGAAAGAGGAAGAATCAATAGATTCTTTCACTTCTAGATTAAATAACATCGTCTCACGGGCAAGTGCCTTAGGTTCAACGTTAGAACAATCGGCACTAACATGGAAACTCCTAAGTTCTGTGCCCGAAAGATTTTCACATATTGTCGCCACTATCGAACAATTTTGTGATCTAGACGAAATGAGTCTAAATGAGACAATAGGACGCTTGAAGGCTTTCGAAGAAAGAATTAAAGTGGAGAAAGGAGGACAGTCTGACGGTCAAGACAAACTCCTACTTACGCGTCAAGATAACCAGTACAATCGTGGAAAAGGATCTGGGAACAACGGATCAGGAAGATTCAAGTCTTACAACAAGAATTGGAAAAACAAGAAGTTTAGGCAAAATGATAAAGAAGAAAACTCATCTCAGAAGTCGCAAGAAAATAACTTCAGCAAAGGAAACAAGCCTAAGAAAGATATGAGCAAAGAGAAATGCTATAACTGCAACAAGTTTGGACACTACGCTAAAGATTGTCGTCAGAAAGATCAGATGACTGAACAATCTAATCTTGTAGAAGAAGATTTAGAACCGACACTGCTGATGGCTTTCGATGACAAGGTTGCGGAAAATGAGGAAGTTTTCCTTAATGAAGAAAAGGTTCATCCAAAGAACTACACGTCCACCAACAAGAGTCTATGGTACTTAGACAACGGTGCAAGTAACCATATGACGGGGACTCGTACACATTTTACTGAGATAGACGAGAAGATCTCAGGAAATGTTCGCTTTGGAGATGGTTCACGTGTAACTATCAAAGGCAGAGGATCCATATTGATAGAATGCAAAAATCAAGAGCAACGAATCATATCTCAAGTCTATTATATTCCTAGTCTAAGAATCAATATTCTAAGTCTGGGACAATTGACTGAGATTGGTTGCAAAGTCATTATGGAGAACGATACCATATCTCTCTATGATCCTAGTAGGGAACTTCTACTAAAGGTCAAACGTGCGAAAAATCGACTTTACAACATCAATTTGAAGATCGGGTCACCAACCTGCCTAATGTCAAGTTTGGAGGATAAGGCATGGTTATGGCATGCAAGATTGGGACATCTCAATTTCGAGTCAATCAAGACAATGACTCAAAAGGAACTGGTACATAGGATACCTAAGATCAATCACACAACCCAAATCTGTGATGCTTGTCTATTAGGGAAACACACTAGGACTCCATTCCCACAAAAGGCTAAATTCAAATCAGAATAACCTTTAGACTTAGTCTATGGAGATCTATGTGGTCCTATATCACCACCAACACCTTCAGGAAAGAGATACATGTTCCTTCTAGTAAACGACTGTACAAGGTACATGTGGGTGTATTTTCTTAAGTCAAAAGACGAAGCTTTTGAGACTTTCAAATAATTCAAGATTAAGGTGGAGAACGAAGTAAAGACAAACTTGAAGATGCTAAGGACAGATAGAGGTGGAGAGTTCACATCTCACGAGTTCACTAAGTTTTGCAAAGATAATGGAATTGCAAGACAACTTACTGCCCCATACTCCCCACAACAGAATGGAGTGGTTGAACGAAGAAATCAGACAATAATGTCCACAACTCGTAGTATGTTAAAGGCTACAAAAATGCCACAAGATTTTTGGGCTGAAGCAGTCAGACATGCTATTTACATACTAAATCGAGTTCCAACCAAGGCTGTGTTGAACAGTACTCCTTACGAAGCTTTGAAGGGTAGAAAACCCAAAATGGGTCATTTGAGGATATTTGGTTGTATAGCATATGCCAAGGTAACCATTCCTAACCAGAAGAAGTTAGATGACAGAAGTGTTAAAATGGTTTACTTAGGATCTGAAGAGGGATCAAAGGCATATAGGCTATTTGATCCAGCTAACTACAAAATCTGTGTTAGCAGAGACGTAAAGTTCAAGGAAGATGAGATATGGAACTGGAAAGAATACTTGGATGATATGGATAATGGGAATGCTGAATGGACTGACATTGTAAGGTCAGAAAAGCAGTTAGAGACTGCTCACGTTACTCAAAGAGAAGAGTCATCCAATTCAGAAGATGAATCTGAAGAAGAAGGTGCATATGAGAATGATCAGAATCAATCACCTTTAAATCATTCGGAGAATTATTCCACACGCCTCATAATAGCTCAAGGACCAACACTCCTCACACGTATACCTATGAGCCTAACTCATCACAAATTACGGTGTATAATTCAAACAGAAGTTCAGCAAGACCTTTTGATCACACACCACTAAAAGGATTTAGGGACTTGCCTGAAATCACCCAAAAGGCTCCAAGTGTAGATCCACGAGTTATCTATGGAGAATTAATGTTGGCAGAAGAAGAACCAAGAAATTATAAAGAAGCTGCTAAAGATAGAAAATGGATTGAAGCAATGAATAGTGAGTTAGAATCCATAAATAGGAATAATACATGGAAATTAACTAACTTACCCGACAATCAAAAGGCAATAGGTCTTAAATGGGTATTCAAGACAAAGCGAGATGCAAATGGGAAGATTACAAAGCATGAGGCTCGCTTAGTAGCAAAAGGCTATGTGCAAGAACAAGGAATAAACTTCGATGAAGTATTTGCACCAGTAGCTCGAATAGAGACAGTTCGTCTTATTCTAGCACTTGCAGCATATAATGAATGGGAAGTACATCACCTCGATGTAAAATCCGCATTCCTTAATGGAGACTTAAAGGAAGAAGTCTACGTATTACAACCAGAAGGGTTTGTAAAACCAGGAACCGAGAAGAAAGTATACAAGCTCTCAAAGGCACTGTATGAATTGAAACAAGCACCACGAGCATGGAATATCAAGTTAGACCATACTCTGGAAACACTCAATTTTCAGAAATGCTCATTGGAACATGCAGTCTACATAAAGAAGAGCAACACATCAACTATAATAATTGGAGTTTATGTGGATGACCTCATAGTCACTGGAGCACCAAAGAAGGAAATAGATCATTTCAAGTCACAAATGGAGAAAGAATTCGAAATGAGTGACTTGGGGCTCCTAGCATACTATCTTGGTATAGAAGTCACCCAAGCAGGGGGTGAAATATCCATCAAGCAAACAGGATACATCAACAAGATCCTGAAAGAAACTAATATGCTTGATTGTAACGAAACAAAGATTCCTATGGAACCGGGAACAAGACTCACAAGAACTGAAGAAGGAGAACCATTGAATCCTACGGAATACAGAAGCTTAATAGGATGTTTGAGGTACTTATTACATACAAGACCAGATCTGAGTTATTCAGTTAATCTACTCAGTCGTTTCATGCAAGAACCAAGAGAACATCATCTGAAGGGAATCAAACAAGTACTACGCTACATCAAAGGAACCAAAGATCATGGAATAACCTACAAGAAGACTGGAGGTTGCAAGATAACAGGTTACAACGATAGTAGTTATGGTGTCAACACTGAAAAGGGAAGAGGCACTACAGGTTATGTTTTCTACTTTGGAAACTCACCTATTACTTGGTGCACTCGGAAACAGCAAATGGTGGCACTTTCATCATGTGAATCAGAATTCATAGCAGCCACTGCAGCCGCACAACAAGCACTGTGGTTACAAAGATTACTCAAAGATTTGATGGGATGGAAAGAAGAGAAGATAACACTAATGGTTGATAACATCTCAGCAATAGCATTAATGAAGAATCCAGTGTTTCACGGAAGAAGCAAGCACATTGATAAAAGATATCACTTCATCAGAGAATGCGTAGAGAATGATCAGATTCAATTTGAACATGTAAGTGGAGAAATTCAACGAGCAGACATACTGACGAAGGCACTAGCAAGAGTCAAGTTTATCACAATGCGAGAACTACTTGGCGTTCAAGATTTAAAGAATCAAGAATGAAGATGATATGATTAAGGGGGTGAATGTGAGATTAATCATATTCATCTACCTATGTATTTAGTTATATAAGTCCAAGGGTTAGTTGTGTCAAATGTCTAGTTAAAGTCTAGTGTCAAATTGTAAATATGTATCTAATTCAGGGGTCTGTTTGGTCAAGATTGGAAGTTAAAAACTTCCTCTATGTCGGTCTGTAAAACACGTATATGTATTGCGATGGGCAGACCATCGACAACACAATCATCACAATCAAAAGTTTAATTGAGTCAAAATTCTCTCAAGTTTGTGTAATCGATCGATTCTAGATCCAACCGTCCAAGCTTACTTGGTTCATTAAATGCTCAAGACCTTAGTCCAAGCTTACTTGGTTCATTAAATGCTCAAGACCTTTGTACCACGTTTGTTGTGACAAGGTGCATCTAATGCGAGCCAAGCTTGTGGTCAAGAACTCCTCATTCCTTGCAAAGCCAGCTGGATGCTAAAGATGCCAATCACATTAGCCGCCGCTTTGCACTTGCCCAGTTTGGATATTTAGAAGTTAAGGATCCATTCACTTCTTAGCTTCCTTATTGCTTTTGCCAATGAATGAGTCCCTTCCGCATACGCAGCTTCCCTTGTGAAGCCCGTCGCCCTTATAGACGGGACGAGACATGAGAAACCCCTCTGGAGTATATCCCATCACCCAACGATGATAGTCGGTCATTGATCTCTATTGAATCCGTGATTACCAACATAAGTTAGCATAATATTTTATTTTGTATATACGTGATTAATTTGTACATATAAAAAAATATGCAACCTTTTGTTCGTGCTTCAACCGTCCAGTAATAATCTATGCCAAAATTATATATTTTGTACTTTAATATTTTGACTTGTAATAGTTATATTAATCAATGAGAAGAAACGAGATTCATATGTTTGGCATTGTCAGGTCATTTTTAGGTAAATCTACCAAAGCATAAGCTACACAAATCTCTTTCGTGGTTCCAGAGAGTGATCCAAATAATTGGCTAAAGAAACATTTTTTTGTTAACCGTTTTATATACGGAATCAAATTAAGTGTCAGATCCGTTTTATAATGTATACATCAGCTCCAAGTAGTATGACATCTCGGACCAACAATGCTGAAGTCTCGTGCACAAAGAAACTAACAAGGTTAGTGTAATGAGCTCCATCATCCCATGCAATTCAAAAGTTACTTGAGAGATCGAATTTACAATCTCAAAAACTTGCCTAAAAATGTTTGGTAAATAGTGCAAGGATAGTTACCTAAAGAAATTAGCTACCTCTATTCCCATTTCGTATTTACAATAAATACCTTCCTAATTACCATCTGTAACTTGTTCATCTTTGAAAAAACCCAAAAATATAACAACTCAAAACAACAAAAATAAAGATGTATATAGGTGGTTACATTCGAAGGGCAGTATGTTGCTTGTTTGTTGTCACAATGGTTCCGATAAACCGTGCTGCTGTAGTCAACATAAAATCTAAAGGTGCCGTGGGTGATGGCAAAACCGATGATGGTCCGGTAATAACTGACATTCATGATCATTGATTATTATGTGTGTTCTTGTGAATGATGTACGTGTATATGTGTATATATATATATATATATATATATATATATATATATATATATATAGTGAAAAGTTCATTGTAGACACCCTCATAAGTGTAGACATGTAACACCCTATTTCACCATTAGATCTCTTGATCTAGTGGTTGTGATAATTTCATTTTTTCCTTTTCCTTTTTCTAATTGTTCAGAGCATTTCACATGTAAAAGAGCTATTTCACATGTGAAAGTGTCTACAATAACCTCACCCTATATATATATATATATATATAGGTTAGTTCAAATGAAAACTTTTTGAGAACCATTCTAGCCACTAATTTTCAGGAGGGAAGCATTCAAATTCATGAGGGGGGGGGGGTTTCCTTATATATAACTTGTGGCTCAGAATGGTTCTCAAAAGTTCTCAAACCTAATTGGTTTTCAAATGATCATCTCCCTATATATATATATATATATATATAGATATAGAGAGAGAGAGAGAGAGAGAGAGAGAGAGAGAGAGAGAGAGAGAGAGTTAGGTTCAAACGAAAACTTTTTGTTTTAACAATTTTTAATAACCAAATCTCAACCACTAATTTTAGGTGGGGACCACTATAATTCAGGGGGGAGGACTCCATATATATAAACTAGTGGCCTTGAATGGTTCTCAAAAGTTCTCAAAAACAATTGGTTCTCAAATGATACTCTCCATATATATATATATATATATATATATATATATATATATATATATATATATATATATAGGGAGATGATCATTTGAGAGCCAATTTGATTTGAGAACTAAAAAGAACTAATTTGAGCCACATGTTTATTACATGTATCCCCCCTCCCATGAATTGGAGTGGTATCCCCCTGAAATTTGTGGTTGAGATTTAGTTCTCAAAAGTTCTCAAATAAAAAGTTCTATTTAACCTAATATATATATATATATATATATATATATATATATATATATATATATATGGGTAAGGATCATGTGAAAACAACTTTTATTGCGAAAACACGAAAACAAATATTAAAACATCTATAACTTTTTCATACGTTAATATTTTTATAAAAATTTTGCACCAAAATCCTTAAAATTATATTATCTTTAGTTATGGGAAAAAATTTAAAAAATAATCAAATTTTTTTAAAAATTATTATTGCACAGGTGCAATAATTTTTATTATTATTATTATTGCACATATGCAATAATATTAAAACCTTTATAACTTTTTTCATATGTTAAAATTTTTTATAAAAAATTGCACCATAAATCTTATAATTTTGTTATCTTTAATTCTGCAGAAAATTAAAAAAAATTCAACGTTTTTTTTATTTTTTTATTATTGCACATGTGCAATAAAAATTTATTATTGCACATGTGCAATAATATTAAAACCTCTATAACTTTTTCATACGTTAATATTTTTGATAAAAAATTGTACCATAGATCTTATAATTCTGTTATCTTTAATTCTGGAAAAAATTAAAAAAAAATTAACGTATTTTTGTTAATATTGCACATGTGTAATATAATTAATACGTATTATTGCACATGTGCAATAATAAAAAAAATCACGAAATTTTATATTTTTAATTTTTTTTCCTAGAATTAAAGGTGACATAATTTTAAGACTTTTGGTGCAAATTTTTTTAAAAAATATTATCGTATGAGGAAGTTATAGAGGTTTTAATATTTGTTTTCTTGTTTTCGCAATAACATCTTGTTTTTATTTGATCCTTCCCCTATATATATATATATATATATATATATATATATATATATATATATATATATATATATATATATATATATATATATATATATATATATATATATATATATGGTATGGAACTATTAATAACCCTTGCTTGGAGGAATAACCAAATAACCCATTGGAACCACCAAAATTATGACAAGTGTCCCTCTCCCTCCTTTTCCAGAAAGGGTATTTTAGTCATTTAACTCAACCAATAAAGTACCCCCTCTATTTTAAAACGGCTATAACTTTTTTATCCGATGTCGGTTTTTTATAAAAAAAATACCGTTGGACTCGTCGTATTTTTATCTTTAATTCAGATGTGGTCCCGACATTTTTTGACACTTTTTTTCAAACGTCCGTATTGACATGTAATGTTACAAAAAGTAGCCCTGATGCCTTTTTTGGGTAGCGCCGGAGTTTTTTTTCTGTAGCATTGATGTTAATACGGACGTTTGAAAAAAAACCTTCGAAAAAAATCGGGACCACATATGAATTAAAGATAAAAAAGCGACGAGTCCAATGGTATAATTTTTATAAAAAAACGACTTCGGGATAAAAAAGTTATAAGCATTTTAAAAATGAGGGGGGATGCTTTTTTCTTTTGGGTAAAATACCTTTATACTCTTTCTGTTAAAAAGAGAAAAAAAAAGGAGTGTCACATGTCACTAATCCATAGCACCTGTTTTTTCATCAAGCCACTAGGATTTGGTTATTTGGTTATTGCTCCAAAGAAGGGTTATTAATTGTTCTCATTCCTATATATATATATATATATATATATATATATATATAGGGTTAGGTTCAAATGAGAACTTTTTCTTTTGAGAACTTTTGAGAACCAATTTGGGCCACTAATTTTCAAGGGGGGAGCATTCAAATTCATAGGGGGTTTTTCCATATATATAAACTAGTGGCTAAGATTAGTTCTTTTTAGTTCTCAAACCCAATTAGTTCTCAAATGATCCTCTCCCATATATATATATATATATATATATATATATATATATATATATATATATATATAAGACGAGGTTCATTATAGACACCCCCATAAGTGTAGACAGGTAGACACCCTATTTCACATGTGAAATTACTTTATTTCACATGTGTTTTCACATGTGAAATTTTCTGAACAATGAGAATAAGGAAAAAAAGAAAAAAAAGAAGTTAATCATAACCATTAGATCAAGAGATCTAATGGTGAAAAAAGATGTCTACCTGTCTACACTTATGGAGGTGTCTACAATGAACTTTTCACTATATATATATACATATAGTGAAAAGTTCATTGTAGACACCTCCATAAGTGTAGACAGGTAGACATCTTTTTTCACCATTATATCTTTTAATCTAATTTTTTTTAGAACGGCAGTATAAATAAAAAAACGGCTCAAAGCGAGCAAAATTACATGGAGAGAAGGGGGTTTCTCAACCAGTCCGTCCACCCGATTACATTTTTGTTCTTTCTAGAAAAGTGCCAAATAAACGAATGAAAGACAATAGAGTCAAATATGCTACCATTCCGACTGATATGACCTTTGAAAACATGTTCGTTCACTCGTTCCTAATATTTCAAATCGCCCACCATTTGGAAAAGAAGACAATGTGAATGATGTATTTTTTGCTCCTAGATAAATGACCCTCTTCAATTTCTTGAAACAATCTTTTAGGGAAGTAGCTCGAACCACACTCAATCTCCAACCAACATTTTACGCGATCGCAAGTTCTTCTAGCGATGTCACAATCGCTAAAAACATTATTCACCGACTCAGGCGAATTGTGACATATAGGACAAAGGATGTCAACAATCTCAATACCTCTTTTAGACAAGTTAAATCGTGTCGATAACTTATCTAAAAACATCCTCCAAACCATTATGTTCACTTTCTTGGGAACATATTTGATCCATCTCGTCGGACCGTCGCCATCCGGAAGGTAACGTTTGCCAATCAAGGCACGAACCGATTTAACCGCAAATTTCGATTCATTATTGAGCGACCATTTCCATTTGTCTTTATCGGCACTGAATGAAAACCCCGAAATGAATTCTAAAAGCGCCGTGAATTGCCCCTCTTCCACACCACCACGAATGGGTCTTCTCTAGTTCCAAACCCACTCATTATTGCATCTCAACTCCCAAATGGTCTTCTCTTTATCCAACGAAAGAGCATATAATCTTTGAAAACGAGTATCGAACGATTGATTATCCACCCAAGTGTCTTTCCAAAATTTGGTTGCATCACCGCAACCAACAACCTTATGCAACGAATTCAAATCAACAAATTGGGATTTATGACAAGAATCCCAAGACTTAGTGATCCGAATCCAAGTGCTAGAAAACTTTCCGGACCATGAATGGCTTTGATGATTTTCACCCAAATGGAGTCAATGCTGGAAACGAACCTCCATCTCCATTTGTAGAAAAGGGCTCTATTCATCGCAAATAGACTCCCTATTCCAAGGCCTCCTTTTTATTTACTAGCTAATACTTGTTTCCATTTAACCCAAGGAACCCTTTTGTCACCCTCGTTAAACCCCCCAAAAAAAATTGGCTCTTATACTTTCCAACCTGTTATTCGCTTTCATTGGCACCGGGAATAAAGAGAAATAATAAGAGGCGAGAGAACCTAATACCGACGAAACAAGCGTAGATCTCCCTCCTATAGAAAGCAGATTCCTTTTCCACTTGCTCAACCGATTCTGGAATTTCTTCATGATGATATCCCAATTACATATTCTCGACATATTGGCACCGACCGGAATGCCAAGATAGGTAAAAGGAAAACGATCCGGTTTACAACCAGTCAACCTAGCACAGTTCCTGATCTCATCCGACGGCACACCAAGACCAAATAAAGAACATTTATTAATGTTGATGTTAAGACCCGATGTCAGACGGAAAACATTAAGAATCGTGATGATGTTTCTAATGTTTCTATCCGACCATTTACCTAAGAAAATGGCGTCATCTGCATTGAAAAAGTGAGAGACCCTAAGACCATCCAACCGAATACCATTGAAAAACCCGTCGTCACATGCACCTTCAATCAAAATGTGAAGGCCCTCCATCACTAGAATAAACAGGAAGGGGGCTAATGGATCACCCTGTCTCAGACCTTTCCCAACGTTAAACTCACCAGTAGGACTCCCATTAACCAGAATCGAGGAACGAGTGGTAGATAAACATGAACGAATCCAACGTCTCCAAATTTGGGCGAATCCCATAAATTGTAGCAAGGTGTCTAAATAACCCCATGAGACTGAGTCGTAGGCTTTGGCAAAATCAATTTTGAACACCATCAGTTTCTTCTTTTTAAAACCATACCAGTCTAAAATTTCATTCAGAGATAAAGGTCCGTCAATAATTTGTCTACCTTTAATAAAGGCAAACTGCTCGGGGCTCACAACCTGATCAATCACTTTGGCCATACTATTTGCCAAAATCTTAGAGATAATTTTGTATTGTATTCCCACCAAACTGATAGGTCGATACTCAGACATAGTAACAAGGCTTCGAGTTTTGGGAATTAAAGTAATGAACGATGAGTTGCAACCGAGAGGTAAGGTAGCAGTATCGAAAAACTCCAAAACAAAATTCATGATATCATCTCTCAAGATATCCCAGAATTTCTTAATGAACCCGAAAGAAAATCCGTCAAGACCCAGCGCTTTATCCGAGCCACAATCCCAAACAGCTAGTTTAACTTCACCCACAGAAAGGCGATCTTCCAGAAAACTCCTCGAAGAATCATCCAAGCAACGAAAACGAGTACTTCTGTTAGTGACCTTAATCTCATTTCCTTTCTTGAATTTGTTAGCAAAAAAGTCAAGAAAAGAATTTTTTATATCCAGAGGAGAAGAAATCTAATCACCATTAATTCTCAGACCGTTAACATTTGATTGTCTCCTTCTTTTGTTGATGAGGCCGTGGAAGAATTTAGAGTTTTCATCTCCCACCGAGCCCCACTTGATTTTAGCTTTTTGCGATAGGTCCTCTAAGATAGGTTTCTCAATATCATTGAGAGACTTGAGAAGGTGAACCCGTTGCTCCCCCATGTCCTCCCCACCTAGACCCTCGTCAATATTTTTGGCAATAGCAAGAATCTCCTTTTTGATCTTTTAATCTAATGGTTGTGATTAATTTCACTTTCTATTTTTTTTCTTTTTTCTCATTATTCAGAAACTTTCACATGTGAAAATATATGTGAAAGTGAGTTATTTTACATGCGAAAGTATCTACAATGAACATCACAACCATTAGATCAAGATCTAATGGTGAAAGGGTGCTACTGTCTACACTTATGGGTTATAATACTATATATATATATATATATATATATATATATATATATATATATATATATATAGGGAGATGATCATTTGGGAACCATATATATATATATATATATAGGGAAAGGATCATGCGAAAACGCATATATTTTGCGAAAACGCGAACACCATCTTAAAACCAACATAACTTTTTCATACGTTAATATATTTTTTAAAAATTTTCACCAAAAGTCTTATAATTATGTTATCTTTAATTCTATAAAAATAAAAAGTTAACGTTTTTTTATTTTTTTTATTTTTTTCTGTGATACACATGTGTACCACAAAAAAAACTCATACTTTAGTATGAGTTAATATTTGTTTTCTCTAAGACGCACCATATGTGTTATATTTCTGTCATTTTTTTGTGTTTTTTTTAATAATACACATGTGTACCACACCAAAAAAAAAAAACCTCATATATGTGGTATACATTACTAGTTTTAAAAGAAAATTGCACCATAAGTCTTATAGTTATGTTATCTTTATATCTAATGAAAAAAATAACACTTTATAACTTTTTTAATTATATTTGTACATTTGCACTATGTTTCATTATCATTAGTACCATAAATGTTTTAGTGTTTTTAATATGTTTTTAACATAAGGAGTGTTTTTACACATGATATTTCGTTTTTGTGCAGTACTAATGATGATGATGATACACATGTGTATCACACGTGATACACATGTGTATCACTGTATCACACGGAAAAAAAACCGTTAATTTTTTTTTTAAATTTGTTTCCAGAATTGAAGATAACGTAATTCTAAGACATTTGGTGCCAATTTTATGAAAAAACATTAACGTATGAAGAAGTTATGTAGGTTTTAATATTGGTTTTCGCGTTTTCGCAATATAAGGGTTTTCACAGGATCCTTCCCCTATATATATATATATATATATATATATATATATATATATATATATATATAGGGTGAGGTTCATTGTAGACACCCTCATAAGTGTAGACAGGTAGACACCCTATTTCACATGTGAAATTACTTTATTTCACATGTGTTTTCACATGTGAAATTTTCTGAACAACGAGAAAAAGGAAAAAAGAAGAAAAAAGAAATTAATTATAACCATTAGATCAAGAGATCTAATGGTGAAAAAAGGTGTCTACCTGTCTACACTTATGGGGGTGTCTACAATGAACTTTTCACATATATATATATATATATATATATATATATATATATATATATATATATATATAAGGGAATGATCAAATAAAAACAAGATGTTATTGCGAAAACACGAAAACAAATATTAAAATCTCTATAACTTCCTCATACGTTAATATTTTTTTAAAAAAATTGCACCAAAAGTCTTAAAATTATGTCACCTTTAATTCTGGGAAAAAAAATTAAACATATAAAATTTCGTGATATTTTTTATTATTGCACATGTGCAATAATACGTATTAATTATATTACACATGTGCAATATTAACAAAAAAAACATTAATTTTTTTTTATTTTTCAAGAATCAAAGATAACAGAATTATAAGATCTATGGTATAATTTTTTATCAAAAATATTAACGTATGAAAAAGTTATAGAGTTTTTAATATTATTGCACATGTGCAATAATAATTTTTTATTGCACATGTGCAATAATAAAAAAATTTAAAAAACGTTGAATTTTTTTAAGTTTCTCCAGAATTAAAGATAACAAAATTATAAGATTTATAGTGCGATTTTTTATAAAAAATTTTAACATATGAAAAAGTTATAAAAGTTTTAATATTATTGCATATGTGCAATAATAATAATAAAAAAAATTATTGCACCTGTGCAATAATAATTTTTTTTAAAAATTTGATTTTTTTTTTATTTTTTCCAGAACTAAAGGTAACATAATTTTAAGGATTTTGGTGCAAATTTTTTTAAAAAATATTAACGTATGAAAAAGTTATAGAGGTTTTAATATTTGTTTTCGTGTTTTCGTGTTTTCGCAATAAAAGTTGTTTTCACATGATCCTTACTCTATATATAGGAAGATGATCATTTGATAACCAATTGAGTTTGGGAACTAAAAAGAACTAATCTCAGCCACTAGTTTATATATATGGAAACCCCCTCATGAATTATAGTGGTTCTCAACTGAAATTAGTGGTTAAGATTTAGTTCTCAAAAGTTCTCAAAATAAAAAGTTCTCATTTAAACCTAACCCTATATATATATATATATATCGTAAGGTTCCTCGGAAAACTACTTTTATTTGAAAAACTGGAAAACCAAAGGAACATTATTATATTAAATGAAGGCTATTTGGGTAATTTGACATTCTTTTTTTTCACATATATACAAATGATAACTTTATAAAAAAGCAAAAAAAAACGTTTTTTGTTCATCTTGTTCGTCCGACTATGTTGCATACGTTGAATATATGCAACATAGTATTTGCATATATACAACATTGTATGTTTGATACATTGCATATATGCAATATAGTATGTTGCATATATACAACATTGTATGTTTCATATATTGCATATATGCAACATAGTCGGACGAACCAAAACACAAAAGAACGTTTTTTTTAAAGTTTTTTTTAAGGTTGTTAGGTGGGCATTAGGTGGATAGACACGAAAATTTAAAAAGAAAAATAATAGCACCAAAATTAACTAAATAGCCTTCATTTACATATAATTTTCCTTTGGTTTTCCAGTTTTCTAACTAAAATTTAGTTTTCCATTGAACTTTATCGTATATATATATATATATATATATATATATATATATATATATATATATATACATATGAATGTTGATTTTGTGTCGCTAGTAGAAAACTTTACTTTGATATAGTGGATGCTTCCGTTGGAAGTCAGTCCGTAAAAGTTGTCATTGATGAGATTCCATTGGAAAGAAAGCCATTATGAATGATTCCCGACATTTATTGGCCTCCTATATCTCGGGGTGTTGATTTTACCCGAAACCCGATTATCGTACCCGATCCGAACTCACCCGACCAAATAACACTTAAACCCCGAACCCAACTTAGTTAAATGGGTTGGTAATAGGGTTGGTTTCGTGGTTGTTCAGGTCAACCCGATTAACCCAAGTACATATAAGAATTATATTATTTTTATTGATACATGAGTGTTTGCTTTAAGATTTGTTTTAAAAAAAAAATTTAAACTATTGTGTAGGTTTTGTTTTTATAAATCACTTTGATTTTTGGTTTTTAAGTTAATTAGATTTTAAGTTCGTAAATTGATATCACTTGACGTTGATATAACTATAAAAAAACTAAAGACAATTCTAGACCCTTGATGTTGATTAGTTTTGATTAAGATGAATTGAAATTTTTTTTCAACACATTCATATAATTTGATGATTTATTTATACATATTCACGAAGAATATTTTTATTAATTTCGTTAACATTAGATGTGTTAAAAGTTTTGATTTAATGTAGTTGTATCAGCTAAGAATGTATACGTATATTTTATTGAGTTTAAACACGTTAATATTAGGGCTGGCAAATCGTGTCTTATCGTGTTAAACGTGTTAGATACGACGCGATTAACACAAGTATCAAACATGAATACGACTCTGTTAACACTTGGTTTTGGTAGTTTGAGCATGACAGTTTTATGTTTTATGTATTAAAAAGGTTAAATGGTGAACCCCAGAAAACTAAAAATATTTATTTTTAAAAAAGTAGAAAATTGCATAGTGTATTTTTTCTTTTTTGTTAAACAGGTCTTATCGTGTCTAAACAGGTACCCAAATTGCGAGCCCTAGTTAATATGTGTATTGAAGGTGTAGGTTAGGTTAAGACAAGACATTTAATATTTTTTGTATTTAACACGAAACCCGAATAACCCAACCCAGACTAACTCGCAACCTGAAACCCAAAACCTGAGTAACCCAAGGGCAATTAGGTTCCGGTTATGGGTTGGATTCCACCTATAAAAAAAACCAACCCATTTAACCCGAAACCCGACTACAAAACCCTCTAACATTTACAACGAAACTTCATGTCTTTTTTTAAGTTTGAGTATCATTTTTGTCCATTTGGTTTGGTTATATCTCTGTCACTTCGATACAAGAGTTTAAAACACACAATTTTAACATTATGGTTTGTGTTTTCTGCCATATTACATATTACTCCAACACACAAATCAATTAAAATTCTCTTAAATTTAAAGGTGATTTGGTCTTTCTAATAGTATTATTATTAAAAATTCTCTTAAAATTCGCCGGTTTGAAATTTGGGTTCGCCTCTTTGTTTGGTTAGTTGGTTCGTTGGGGGTCCGCCATCGAACCGGTGGTTCGCCCCCCCCCCCCCCCCCCGGTTCGCCGGACTCTTTTTTGGGGATGTAGTTTGAGGATTGGTCTCCGGTGATAGCCAACTCTTTGCTGGTCTTTCGCGGTGTTGCCTTTCGGCGCCTTTGTTTTATCTCGCGCTTCATCTCGAACCATGATTCCGTTTTCGTTTCTTTTGTTTTGCTATGGCTGGCCTCCTTTTTTCCGCCCGATGGCTCTTGGCCATGCCCCTTTCGTAGTTTTCACTGTTTTGCTGACGGTGAAATTGGCACAAAAGGGATTTCCAGGCTTATTCCACAAATCAAAAGTTCACACCTTCTTACTGATGACCGTCGTGATATGTTGTGTGCGGTTATTTCTTCGAACCTTGACGTGTTCATGGCGCTTGAGAATACCTTAAGGACCTTTGGATATTGGATGTGTGGGAAGTGCATGAAAATCAATGCTTTGAGACGTGGCTGCCATCACCCCGATTGCGTCACCAGCTTTTCTACGTCTGATCCCGGTGTTCTGAGACACATTATGGGGATCCCGAAACCGGTCACCGTTGTCGAGGTGGCCACTACCAATAGCTCGTTTGTTTTGGATGGGGACCTCCTTGACAGGGTTTTCAAAGTGCGCGTCGTGACTGTCAAAAGCATCCCTCCTAGTTGCCATCTGGCGTTCTCCCGTGCTTTAAAATCTGCTCTCCTAGGGGTGGTAGCTCAACTCGGGTCTGTTGACGCTTATGATAGCTTGGTTCTTCTCCCTCGATGTACGTTGCGGGTTTTCAGATCTCAAAGTCAACAAGAATGTAGGTCTGGGAATAGGAAAGCCTTGCAATGCCAATATATAATGACCTCCTTAGCCACCTGGGGGGAGGAGGATGGTATTGAATTACTTGTTAAAATCCTTTTCGATAGCTCTAAGGAGGGGGGCGTTGGTCTGCAGTGCATTGATTCCGATAAAGATACATTTGCTAGATCAAGCAGTGTCTTCAGAAGATTGAACACGGTCACTTTACTACGGCGGTGAAAGTGCTATGTTCGTTGGGTGTTGCACCTTATAATGGGGATAGCATGCTCGCTTTAGAGGCCAAGCATCCCCATGTGCCGCCTCCATCCTTTCCGACCATCGCTTATTCGGAACCTCCCATGGTGGCGAACGCTGATTTCGTTTTGGGGTGGATTAAATCGTTCCCTAAGGGGACATCGTGCGGGAGAGATGGCCTGAGGGCGTAACATATTCTTGATGCTCTATGTGGGGAGGCCTGAGCCATTTCTAATGACCTTCTTGAGGCTATTACTTCGGTGGTGAATTTGTGGCTGAGGGAGATGCCCCGTCAGTTTGACTGAGTTTGTTACCTCTCCTCTTACGCCGCTGCTAAAGCCTGATAATGGGATTCGCCCTATTGTGGTCAATACTATATGGAGGCGCTTGGTTTCCAAGGTTGCTATGAAAGGGGTTGGTAAAGCTATGGCGCAGTACCTCTATGATTTTCAATTCGGGGTTGGGCTACCTGGAGGGGCGGAGGCCATTTTGCACAACGTTAACTGCGTTTTAGGGGATCACCATGGGGATGGGTCTCTAGCCATGCTTACTGTAGATTTTTCTAATGCTTTTGACCTAGTTGACAGATCATCTTTGCTTGAAGAGGTCAGGTTGAGGTGCCCCTCTATTTCGTCTTGGGTTGACTTTTTATATGGGCAACCTGCCAGACTGTACCTCGGGGATAATCATATCCGGTCCACTACAGGGGTTCAACAAGGTGACCCGTTGGGGCCCATCCTCTTCGTGCTTGTTTTGCACCCCCTGGTTCACCACATCAGAGACAATTGCAAACTTCTCCTTCATGCCTGGTATCTCGATGATGGGACTGTTATTGGGGATGTTGGGGAGGTTGCCTAAGTGTTGGACATCATTAAAGACAGGGGGCCTTCTTTAGGGCTTGAACTTAACATTAGAAAGGCCGAGCTCTTTTGGCCTTCTTGCGATGGTAGGAAGTCTCGTACGGGTCTTTTCCTAGAGAACATTGGTAAACCTGCCTTTGGGGTGAAACTCTTAGGGGAGCTTTTAGTATAAATGCAGATTTTTTTTATCCAAAGTTTGGCAACGAAAAGAGCTTCCAACATTATTGATATGATCCGCCTCCCCCCCAAGTTGGGGCACCCGTAGAATGAAATTCTCCCTTGCTGCGCTCATATATGGGCATAGCCAAACTTTTCTTTGGTTTAAGGACATGTCCCCCTCTACACATGATAGGGGCTGCCTCTTTTTATAAAGAACTGTGCACGGCAATCGAGAATATAGTGGTTTGCGGGGGCCCTTCTTTGGGGATCTCCAATGGCGGCTTACTTCATTACACATCATTTGTGGGGGGCACGGATTATATTATGTGGTTGAGGCTTCCTCATATGCCTTTGTGGCATCAAGGGCGCAATCTTGGGTGCTTCAAAATCATATTTTGAGGGAAGGTGGGATTTGTGGCATTGACTCTGATTATGGGTGCGCGTTGGACCGTCTTCAAGATGTTACTTCAGGCTTTAACTTCAGCGATTTCACTAATAAGGACACGCCCCCCCCCCCCCTCCTAAAGCCCAAAAAGTTTTGGCGAGTGCCCTTTTTGGTAAAATTGTGTAGGAGATGGAAGTGCAGTTTGACATGACCGCAAGACAAAAACCTGTTTTCAGATGTCTACGAGCGCCACATACCCAATATTTCCTTCGTTTTACCCCTATTGACGGGTTAGGCTAGCACATGTCACCGGTGGAATACCGTGCTATTCTCAAATATCGCCTCATGATACCCATTTTCCCAGCAGATGAGAAATGTCACGTTTACCGCAAGGCGTGCTTGGATTCGTTTGGGGAGCACGCTGTCTATTGCAGAGAACTCCCTGGGTTCAAATATCGACATGATTTAGTTAGGGATGTTCTCTTCGACATATTCAAGTGCGCGGGGATTTCGGCAAAGAAGGAAGCTCCAGTCAACTTCCTGACGGATCCGTCTGATGGGCGATCGACTCTTAGACCGGCAGACATCTTGGTCTTCGGGTGGATGGGGGGGGGGGGGAAAGCATCCCTGCTTGGACTTAACAGGAGTGTCCCCTCTAGTGGGCTTGGGGGTCGGTGAGTTCAAGGTCGGCTAAGCGGCCTTTAAGGCTATAGTGGGGAAAGTGAACAAGAACGAGAAAGTGTGCCTTAAAAAAACATATATTTGTTCCTTTTTCTTTTGACACCTTTGGGTTCCTCGCCCCTGAGGCCATGGAAACTCTGAGTATAGTTCAACGGGTCATGCACGGTAATGTGGTGACCTCTGGTTCTAGGGAATTTGTTTTCACTCGACTTAGTTTTACTATTCAGAAAGGCTTGGCGACGCAGTTTGTTGCCCGCCTCCCTTGTATGTCGGGATGATTGTTTGCTTGTAACAATAAATTATTTATATCTAGTTTGTTATATTTTGTTCATACAATATTATGTTTTGTTTTTACACATTAATAAAGATGGGTCAAAAATACCTCTAAAATTAACAACACTTATTCTAATTGTATTAGTGACTTAGAGTCGAATGATAAATAAAAAAATCAGAAATTACAAAGTCAATAATACATTTTTTAATTTTTTTAATGGGTAACATGTTATTATAACATGAAGCTAGCAAGGTGTTAGGGAAAGATATAAAAAGTTTCAGGGTAAATGTAAATAAATTTGTTTATTCTTTTGGGTTTGTATTGTATTTGTGGTGTTCTTGGTTTACTCTTGATGTAACTCTTTGTAGTATATATAGATAGTCCATTTCCACAATTTGTGTGGAGTTTCAAACTCTTTATGATATCATTAAGAAAGATTTTAATTCCCTAAATCCTTTCCTTTCCGATTCCCCATGTTTCGTCTTCCATCTTTCCATCTCTCCCTGACGTTGCTCCTCCCCCATGGCCGGCTCATCCTCTGATACTTACCTATCCATGAATACAATCATGCACTCTATCCAAATCAAGTTACATCCTCTAATTTCTTGATTTAGAAAAACCAGATGCTCCCATTACTTGGGTATCAAGACCTTTCGTCACATATCGATGGCTCAGTGAGTCCACCTCTTTCTACTATCACCAACAATGACAAGGTCTTTCCAAACCCTCTTTATGTGGCTTGGAAAGCTGCTGATCGACGGGCTGTGATAATGCTAAATGGTTCCATGTCCGAAGAAGCATTTGGCAGGTTATTAATTCTTCAACCGCTCGGGAAATGTGGGTCACTATGGAAGCCACGTATGCTAATCCTTCAATGGAAAGGGTACAAAATCTAGAGATCAACTACAGGCCCTCTCCAAATGTAACCTCTTGGTCACAGAATTTGGTCGACGCTTCAAATTGTTGCTTAATCAATTGACGGCAACTGGACACCCGGTCCATGAAATGGGGAAAAACGCATTGGTTTACACGTGGCTTGGATCCTTCCTTTGAGAACTTTTCCATGACCATCCGCAACACTACTCCTCTGTTTAACTATAGGGACCTTAATTGTTGTACGGGCTGAAAGCCATGAAAGCCAATCGTGGGCGTGGAAATTTTAATCAAAACAATCATGATCATGGTACTCGATATACTAACTGTGGTGGTGGGAAGTCGCCATCATACAATGACCCTTGTCAATGGTGTGGGAACGATAGGCATAAGGCCAACAATTGTCCTCTTTTAGTAAATCAAAGTCCTTCTCCTGTTGCTACAACCAAAGAAACCTTAATTTGCTCAACCTTTCCAGGCTTAGTGTCATGTTACAACTTCTAACCTGGATTGGTATGTGGACACGGGAACAATGGACCACATGTGTCTTTTGAAACTATCACTTTTTTAAATAAGTTGGGTTTATTAAATGTAACGTCTATTTTGCCCAAACCGACTGTTTGCCCGTTATGCAAACACCTTCATATTGTTGAAATGGGGCTTGCTTTAATGTTTAATTTTAAAAGTCCCTATAAGTTATTGGGTCGAAGCATTTAGTTCCGCCACATTTATCATCAATCGACTTCCTAAAAAACGCTGGGCGGAAAATCACTATATGAACTATTGTTCCAACATGCTCCTAATTATAATAAGTTTAGGACATTCGGTTTTAGAGTTTTTCGTATCTCCATGATTATGTGGATCATAAGCTTGCTCCTACAACGTTGCCTTGCATATTTATGGGCTACACATCTCAATATAAAGGATATCGTTGTCTTGATCCAACAACAAATCGATGCTATGTTACAAGCCATGCGAAATTTGATGAAAAATCTTTTCCGTTCGCAGGTATGAACGATGCCACTAAGTAAATTCTTTGCTACTAACTTCATTTATTGATTCTATTTCATTAGTGGGGCCTAAACAAAAGAACCATGATGACTCACGTCCACCAACTCAAAAGCATAAAAAGGGCATCTCCTCCATCAAGTGGCATTTTATGTGATGACCATCCCACTAAAGGAAATGAGGTTCATCAAATTGAAGAGCCCACTGAGACATTTGATGATCATCCGACCCAACATGTTGTTACCCCACCTCCATTGCCGGCACAACATGTCATAATGCCAATTTCACCACCGATCCAACCCACAAACCCAAGACCTTCAATCGTTATTGTTAACCCTTCAGTTGGCTGACACCCTATGGTAACTCGGGAAAAGGCTGTAGTCTTTAAACCGAAACATAAGGTCAATCTTTCCTTCACTCAAGGAAATAATTTTCTAACAGCTCTTCATGCGTCAACAAATCCTAAAACATACAAAGTTGCAGCTAAACTAAGTCACTGGCTTGAAGCAATGAATAAAGAAATGGCTGCTCTTCAACTCAATCGTGTACATAGACTTTGGTCTCGCGACCCACCAATGTCAATATTGTTGGGTCCAAATGGTTGTTCCGAACCAAGTATATGGCCGACGGTACTATCGAAAGGCACAAAGCCACCTTTGTTGCTTAAGGCTTTAGTCTAATACCGGGTCAAGACTATATTCACACTTTCAGTCCTGTTGTTAAAGCCACAACTATTCACAAGTGGTCTTTACACCAACTCGATGTTAATAATGCGTTCTTGCATGGGTCTCTAAAGGAACAAGTGCTTATGGAACAACCCCCTTGGTACATTAATCCTAAATTCACTAATCTTGTGTGTTGCTTAAACAACGTCCTCTATGGACTCAAACAAGCCCCTTCTGCTTGGTTTCATCGACTCATCACTTTATTGATAGATAATGGATTCGAATGCAGTCAGGCAGATCCATCCTTGTTCATCTTCAAACAGGTTTCTTGCATCATGTATTTACTGGTTTATGTTGATGACCTTATTCTTACCAGAAATAACAACAAAAATATGCAAGCATTTGTCACACGACTCAACTCCGAGTTCGCCATTAAAGATTTGGGTAATCTTAACTACTTTATGGGACTCGAAGTCTCTAAAATGGATCATACACGTTTTTATGTCAATCTAAATATGCGCATGAAGTTCTTGAACGAGCTGATCTTCTTCATGCTAAACCGATGCCAATACCACTTGCTCCTCATCTCACGTTAACTAAAGATGGGGAACCTTACTCAGATCCCACTCACTATCATTCACTTATAGGAGCATTACAATATTTAATTATTACTCATCCGGACATTTCTTATGCTGTCAACGAAGTAAGTCAATTCTTACAAAGTCCCACCATTGATCACTTTCAACATGTTAATAGAATCTTGCGATATATTTATGAGAATCTTTCCTTCGGTCTCACTTTTCGTCGACACACCTCCACTTCCATACTTGGTTATTCAGATGCTGACTAGGCAAGGTGCATTGAAACTCGTAGATCAACTTATGCCTATTCCATATTTCTTGGCGGAAACTTAGTATCTTGGAGCGCTAAAAAACAACCAAGTGTTGCTCGGTCCAGCTGTGAATCTGAGTATAGGGTTATGGCTAACACGACAGCTAAAACCATATGGATTACTCACTTACTACGGGAGCTCCATGCTCTACCGTCTGATCTGCCAACCATTCTTTGTGATAATCAAAGTGTAATATTCATGACTCAGAATCCCGTTGCTAATAAAACAGCCAAACATATTGACTTGGACTATTATTTTATTCGTGAGTTAGTTACATCTGGTAAGCTTCACACCAAATTTGCTACTACCAAGCTTCAATATCTTAACCAAAAGCCTTCCAAAACTCAATTTGAATCCTTTCACTTTATGCTTTGTCTCGGTCCACCACTGTTACACTTGAGGGGGAATGTTAAATAAATTTGTTTATTCTTTTGGGTTTGTATTGCATTTGTTGTATTCTTGGGGTACTCTTGATGCAACTCTTTGTATTATATAGAGATAGTCCATCTCCATAATTTTTGTGAAGTTTTAATCTCTTTAGTAAAAGAAAACAACAAAAAGAAATACAAAGAAAATGACTACAGATGATAAAGATGAGGTCACCAAAATTTTAGTCAACAATTCCAACAATGCTGACTCTGTGAGGCACCATTTTTATGGCATCCTATATGCTTGGTAACAAACTATCAATATGTTTAAAGTATTTGACTCAAGTGACAAATATGGTCGAACTAAATTATATAAATTACATTTGGACTTTTTAAATAGATAATAAAACAGATCTTGATGAATTCCGTTGCAAATCCATCCTTAGTTTTGCAATGGCTATATGCATCACAAAAATTCCGTTGATGAAATCTCAGTTTTCTTGTATTGTATTATTAAATTTAGGCGATATTGAATGCTTGGAAAGAAGCCTGTGAGGGAGCATCACCAAGCTCTGTGTTGATTCCACCTGGGACTTACATGTCACTTTCTATTGTGTTGTCTGGTCCATGCAAGGGTCCGATTGAGATCCAGGCGACCGGAGCGACCATCAAGGCACCACCAGAGCTAGCAAAGTTTAAAACCGATAGTTGGATCCAAATTCAGAGTGTGGATAGGTTTACTATGAATGGTGGTACTTTTGATGGGCAAGGCCAACAAATATGGCATAGTACTAAATGCCATGATTCGCAATTGACATGCCAACTACCAGTTGTAAGTTTTCTTTTTATAAATCTTGTTGATTTTGATGTGTTAACATTAACATTCTAACATATTATAGATTCTTTTTGCTAACAAGTTTGTAATTAAAAACCTTAATTTAATTAGGAATGTTGTTTAACTTGAAGAGGGTAATTCCATTTAGAAAGCCCAAGTTGTGAGCCTAAAACCCGTATGGTCTAAGGAGGTTGGTGGCCCTTAGTGGTGTCACAACTAGGGTTTTTAATTATTGTAACGAATCTAGGTTATCTTTTTAAATACCAAACCGAGTTTAGGGTTATGGTATGAGTTTTATTGTAATTGATTTTTGAGAAAGTGTCTGAGTTTATGTGAAATCGTATGTGTGCTTACCAATTCTTGAACTTGAAGTGGTATCACAGTTAGTTTAGCAACGAGATCGATTCCTTATAGCCAAAGAAACCGTAGATTGAAGCCACTGTCTCCCGGATCGAGTGTGATTATGCCTTGCCTAAGGTATTGATTGAAACCTGATCTGGATTTGCATATTGAATAACTCTTCTTGGATCTTGGATTGAAAAACACAATCGATTGAACGAATTTCCGTAAACATAAAAAATACGTATACATACAAAATATGTTCATATGTACGACATCTACATGTCCGTTGATATATATATATATATATATATATATATATATATATATATACATCCCTAAGCAGTTGTATACTTTCTGAATTGACACTTAGAACCCTTGAACTAAATATATATTGATACCCTAACTAAACCTTGAGTTTACATAATTACAAAACTTACCCAATAACTTTAAATGCTATAAAGTGAACATGATTAATATCACATTCACCCCCTTAATCATTTTCATATTTCTTCTGTTGTAAATTTAAACTCCAAGAAGTTCTCGCATTATGATGAACTTGACTGTTGCCAGTGCTTTTGTTAGAATGTGTGCTATTTGAATTTCTTCTCTAACATGTCCAACATTGATCTGATTGTTCTCTACACATTCTCTGATGAAATGATAGTGTGTGTCAATATCCTTTCTTCTTCCATGAAATAAATGAGTTTTTACAAGTACAGTTGCTTTGATGATGTCAACCATTTAAGTAATTTTCTCTTCTTTCCATCTAGTCGATTCTTTGAGTAATTTTTGTAATCATAGTACTTGGCATGCGACTGATGTGACTACTGTGTATTCTGATTCAGAAGATGAAAATACCGATGTTGGTTGTTTATGTGTACACCAAGCAATAAGAGATTTTCCAAAGTAGAATACAAATCCAGTTGCTCTTTTCCCTTTTCTGTGTTAATTCCATAACAGCTATCACTATAACTTGTTATATTGTTTCCTCTGTTATTCATATAAATTATTCCATGATCTTTAGTTCCTTTGATGTACCATATTATTTGCTTGAATCCTTTCATGTGATGTCCCTTTTGTTCTTGCATGAAAAGACTGGGTAGATTAACAGAGTAACTCAGGTCTGGTCTTGTATGTAGTAAATACCTCAAACATCTGAGCATGCTTCTATATTCAGTTGAATTTATGGGGTCTTTTTCTTTATTCTTTATGAGCTTTGTTCCAAGATCCATAGGATTCTTTGTTTCATTATAGTCAAACATGTTTGCATCGTCCAGGATTTTGTTGATGTGTCCTCTTTGCTTAATAGATATGCCACTCCGTGATAGGATGACTTCCATACCTAGATAGTATGCTAAGAGCCCTATGTCACTTATCTCAAATTCTTGCTCCATTTGTGACTTAAAATAATTTATCTTTTTCATTGGTGTACTAAAAGATCTGTCACACCTCGCCCGGAACCACGTCCCCGCCGGGAGCAGCCATCGGGAAGAGCGAGACTGCGACTGATCTTGCTCATCGAGCCCTTATTAGAAACAGTGCAGAAGCTAAACATAAACTTGAAATTACGAGATCATACTTTAATCTTCTAGGTGAAAGGTACTTTCACATGTGGTTCTACGATGTTGGTCCCAAGCTCACCCTATGGCAGAAACTTCAAGTATTGAGCTTACATAAATCATATATATAAACTAAACTTCAAAGAGAATTATAATTACTAGACTGCAGTCCATAATCAACCCCAACTAGCTAGCATGTCGGCTCTCACCTGTCAAGTTAAACTTCATTGGCTAAGTCTCACTACAAGTCTAACAAAGGTAAACAGACATCTATGACTTTGTTATAAGGACTACTGGAAGCAAACCAAACAAAATCAATGTATCGGTTTCCTTCGCCCCAGGTCAATTCCTACAATATGAGCTAAAACTCGATAAAAAACCGGAGCTTTTGGTGAGTCGACACTTTAATTGTATTTCAATTTATTTAAATAATACATTATGCTATTAGAAATTGGTTCACGCGTGAGTTCAAGTCTCAATCCATCGGAGTGTACATGAGTCCTCACACCGACTTTATAGTTCACATGCATTATACACAACATCAATCCTACTATCACTAGAGCCACAAGATGCGAGAAACTACATTCTATTTACCCAACTGTCAAGTTACATATATATGCCTCGAGGCCACACAAGGACCTTAATGGACTCAACGACATTTTCCTAGGAAATGACGTACGATAATGAACCCAACTTTCTACTAATATATCGTCGTATACTATGCACACGTAATATTCATATAACTTTAGAAAGCTAATAAGCAGCCCCAATTTATAAAGTAGTAAAATAGGGGAAAGTCACGACTTACAATAATATTGCAACTAGAGAATAATCATGGAAACCTAGACGATGCCCGACTCAGTGTCAAGCCTTGAAAACTTCAGATGACCTAAACAAGTTTAGATACATCTTTATCTTTGCTAACAATAGTAATACTAAAATTAGGCTTAACCACGGATAACGTTCCCGTGATCTAAAACTTCAGAATTGACCGCTTTTGACAAACACAAGACTCTTCGGGTTTTCTTCTAGGACGGTCTCTCAATCTGAGTCAATCAGTCCCAAACCGAAGCCCATGACCCCGAAACTAAACTGACTGTCAAAACCCGAGTCATAACTTCTGATTACGTCGTATGTTACGAGTCAAGTTACAGCCGAATGTGCAAATATGGCTATACCACTGTAACCTGAATACGAACACGTCTTATTTATTTATTTTTATTAAAATAGTTAATGCACGATACGGTCGTGTGTCCTAGGGTCTCGACACGACCGTATGGCATGCTTTAATAAATATCTTTACTTAATCTCATTCTATAGTCTTTATTCGGTTTCACGTAAAATGACGACTGATAATATATATAGGGTTATGATAGATTAAGAACCATTCTAAGCCACTCATTTTCAGGGGGGGGGGGGGACCAATCAAATTTGGGGGTGAATTTCCTTATATATATAACTAGTCGCTTAGAATGGTTCTCAAAAGTTCTCAAGATCAAACTGTTTACAAATGAACCTACCTATATATATATATATATATATATATATATATATATATAATATATATATATAAAAAAATATTTAGGGAGATGATCATTTGAGAACCAATTTGATTTGAGAACTAAAAAGAACTAATTTGAGCCACAAGTTTATTTACATGTATCCCCCCTCCCATGAATTGTATTGGTCCCCTCTAAAATTTGTGGTTGAGATTTAGTTCTCAAAAGTTCTCAAAACAAAAAGTTATCATTTGAACCTAACCCTATATATATATATATATATATATATATATATATATATATATATATATATATATATATATATAGGGGAAGGATCCTGGAAAAACCCTTTATATTGCGAAAACGCGAAAACCAATATTAAAACCTACATAACTTCTTCATACGTTAATGTTTTTTCATAAAATTGGCACCAAATGTCTTAGAATTACGTTATTTTCAATTCTGGAAACAAATATTAAAAATAATTAACAGTTTTTTTTTCCGTGTGATACACATGTGTATCACGTGTGATACACATCTGTTTCATCATTACTAGTGCACAAAAATGAATTATCATGTGTAAAAACACTCCTTATGTTAAAAACATATTTAGATATAAAGATAACATAACTATAAGAATTATGGTGCAATTTCCTTTTAAAACTAGTAATGTAACCACATATATGAGGGGTTTTTTTTTTTTTTTGTGTGGTACATATGTGTATCATTAAAAAAACACAAAAAAAAGTGACAGAAATATAACACATATGCTGCGTCTTAGAGAAAACAAATATTAACTCATACTAAAGTATGAGTTTTTTTGTGGTACACATGTGTATCACAGAAAAAAATAAAAAATAAAAAATAAAAGAACGTTAACTTTTTAATATTTGTTTTTATAGAATTAAAGATAACATAATTATAAGACTTTTGGTTAAAATTTTAATAAAATACATTAACGTATGAAAAAGTTATGTTGGTTTTAAGATGGTTTTCGCGTTTTCACAAAATATATGCGTTTTCGCATGATCCTTTCCCTGTGTATATATATATATATATATATATATATATATATATATATATATATATATATATATGGGAAAGTTATTATACAAAGGACAGTTTGCGTGTGAAGGGATATCATATGCACATCTGCGCATTTTTTTATCTGACGGCGCTAAATTATTTCCCATCTTTAGCGTTATTTTAGACGCTTAATTAAATAAAATAAAAAAGACACGGAGTCTTTAAAATGGGTATTAACGCCTTTTTTACCTTTAAATAAAAGACGCATAGACAACTTTAAATACGCATCAACAAAAAACACGCATACCTCAACTTTTTACACACAAAATAACGCATACGTTCACCGTTTTCACGCAACAGAATAAAAACCACTAAGCTGAACATAATCTAATTACGCATCAACAAAAAAACACGCATACCTCAAACTTTTATACACAAATCACGCCATATGCTCAACTTTTTCACGCAATTTAAATAAACCACTAAACGAATCATAACTTAAACGCAAACATTAAAAAATACGTCATAATCACGCGTTTACTCGTTTATCACCGTTAAAAGATCTACACAAAGGAAGCAAGAAAATCCATCTTCAAATCAACAGAAACTTTAATCAGCTGCATGATCTTCCAAATAGCTTGAACCTGGTCCTCATCAGCTCTAACCAAGTCAGCCAAAAACAAAACAAAAATATCACGCAATGACGAAGAAGGCATAACAAGCAACTCATCCATGATTTTGTCACGATCAGCAACACCAGCTTTTAAAACATTTAGGTGTTGCTTCAGAACATCGCTAAAAAGAGCATCCTTATTGAAATGCTTCATAACTTTATCACGCACTTTCTGCTTCAGTATATCAGAAGAAGGTGGTGTCGTTGATGACGAGGACGAAGAGGCCATCTTCAGAGAATGTATTATTCTATATTAACTCAACTCAAAAACAAAAACTAAAAATAACGCGAATCCACTATATAAAGAGGTAGAAAACCCTAATTCTAAAAACAGACGGTCTTGAATGAAAACATTAAAATTATTTTATTAAAAATATATTTAAAATAATAATAAATAAATAATAAAATAACGCACCGGGTATATAAAGAAACAAATGAAAAGGTAAACCCTAAAACCACCATTTCTATACTGTAAAACACAAAAAACCACTAAAACACAAAACGATGGCTTCTTCCTCCTCTCCATCACAAGCAAAGAAGATCGTGCAGAATCTTCTTAAAAACAAAATTGAAGATGAAAAGCTAATGGATCAAGTATCAAGGAACTCCTTAGGGATGCTAACAATCCTGACTTCAAATAACTTCAGGGATGATATGAACCTCATTAGTGAGCTCATTCCAGAAGATACAACAGACTTCATTGACAATGTTGCTGCCTACATTTCTGAACAAATTAGGCTGGACACTGAGATAGCTGAGAAGGTCAAGGAACTGCTGCATCAAACACTGAAAAAAACAAACGCAAACAAAAGGGATTGAAAGGGATCAACAATTTCTAGTGTAATGCATGTTTAGTTTCCATTTTCTTTATTTTCAAAAAATCTAATGTTTACATTCTAATGAAAATATATCGATCACCCTTGACTTTCAAAAAACAAGTCCCCTTTAAAACATACGCAAAACCTTAAACAAAATGCACAAATTCTCTAAAAAAGACAAAACATAAAAAACTAAAGAATAACGCAACTATTATCACAATTACGCATTTGTTATTACGATTGCGTATACAAACACGCAAGTTATAAAAAAAGCATAATTGAATATTCACTATCATTTAAAAAATAACGCATGTTATTTACAAAATTACGCAACTGAAAAGACAATATGTTATTTACAAAATAACGCAACTGCATCTACTGTTCACCATCCTCATCATCTGAACCAACTTTTTTACTTTTACATGTCCTTCTATCATGGCCAGGGAGCCCACAAACCAAGCACTTCCTGCTCCTTTTACCAACGCGGCTACTCGCTTGTTCCTTCTTTGATTTAGTTCTTTTATAAGAGCCACGTCCTTTGTCTTTAATACCACCAGAAAGTTTTGTGCTTCCATCAACAGGCCGATTGGCTCTTAAAATCTCAGCAAACCTATCTCTGCGATTTTTAGGAACAACTGGTCGATTCTCTTCATCAACCTTCTTCGCTATTTCTTTCATTTGATCCCTTACAGAGCACAAGGCTTCAAGGTCTGGAGATAGGCGATTAATTATATATTCATAGGAAGACATAATATCACGCAAAACCTTGTCTACTTCATGAGCATTAGCAAAATTAGAAACACTGCTTAGGGGCATAACTTTTTTGCCTTTATTAGGTGTAGCTTCCTTGGTCCAACGCTTCATGATGTACTTTTGAGGGATTTTAAGTACCTCAAACATCGTCAATACATAAAACACATGAGAGCATAACAACCCATAACGCTCAAACCGTTTACAGCTACAGGTACATGTAATATCACCATCAATCCTTGTAAAGTTAACCTAAAAAAATGAAAAAAGGACAACACATAAACACGCATAAAACACGCAGTCTGCATTTTATAAAAATAACGCAAGCATATATTACAAATCACGCAAAGCTATAATAGTACTTACTTCCAGCAAACCAGGGCCAATTGCAGCATGATCTTTAACATAAACCTTTGCAGTATTATCACCAGTTATGGTATTCATGCCAAAACAGTTCTTGGTATTGCAATATATCTCATCTTGGACATCATTAAACATAGCCCTCGTGTATCTGGAGTCATGATCATTCTTCTGATGGGTGTGTCTTTGAATCTCAAGTGAAGCTTCATAATTGTTAAAAAAAATTCTAAAAGCTTCATTTGGGAATTTGTAACCTGAGAAAAAAAATGATTCTCACTCTTTGATCTAGAGGTCGTGCACATGAGACCAGACATCCACTCATCTCGAAAATACGCTGGAATCCACATTGCTCTCATCTTAAACATCTCATACAACCACTTGTTAGATTCCAGGTCATAATCATTAATAAGTTTTTGCCACTCGGCATCAAAAAATTCAGGATCAGTAGAATCCGTCGACACAATGCTACACATTGCCTCTTTAAACTCGTCATTATTACATAACGCGGGCCCAATCTTCAAAAAATACATAAAAAACGCAACACATAAAAATGTAAACACGCATGAATAAAATATTAAATCATGCAACGATTAGAATTAATTACGCATAACATTATAAAATCACATCAAAACTAAAAAATTACGCAAAAAATCAAACCTTATCAACAACTTTCTTCATTATGTGCCACATGCACAGTCTATGATGACACTTGTCAAAAACATTTTCAATTGCAATCTTCATCGTAGGGTCTTGGTCTGTAACTACAACCTTGGGTTGACATCCAAAAGACTTCAAAAACTTCTCAAGAAGCCACATGTATGACTCCGTTGTTTCAGATGACAACAGACGAGCACCAAAAGGAACAAAAACCATCTTGTACCTATAATAAAAAACATAAAAATCATATTCAACTTATCACGCATTTGATTAATTATAATCAGGCATTATATATTAATAATAACGCATGCAATAAACATTATCACGCAAGTGATAATGAACAAAAACCATACTTGTTTGTAGGGGTGTCGAAAATACCCGAACCCGATTAACCCGACCCTACCCGAACCCTAATAAGTTGAATAGGGTCGGGTCTAATAGGGTACAAAGCGGTTAATCGGGTTAAACGGGTTAACCCGATTAACCCGAAATGTTGTTAGGGTCGGGTCTCGGGTTACGCATTTTCTAAAAGTCGGGTTGCGGGTTAACCCGAATAAATGAATAATAATAAGGTTATAATAGGTTTAATTTATAAATAAGGTTAAGTTAGGACTAATATTTAAAATATTTAACACTACATCAACTAAGTCTGTTAAAAAAAATATACCTACAATTCGGAAGACAATTCTCCCTTTCGAAGTTCAAACCATAGCATATTCATGCGGGTAGTGAACAATGTCTACTTATATAAGTTTTCTAACTTGTTTAGTTTTAGTCGTTCAATCACTAAAACAATACTATAATAATGAATTTCTGATAATCGCTAACAAAAAAATACAATTGTAACACACTTATTAATTGATGTACACCTACTGTGTTTACATACCTAAATATTACCTCTTGTATTCTTGTACATTATTTTTAAAACCCGACTAACCCGACTAGCCCGACCCTACTAACCCGAAACCCGACTAACCCGAACCCTACTAACCCGAACTTTAATAGGGTCGGGTTGCGGGTAAAATATTTTTTTAGAAAAACCCGACTAACCCGACCCTAATAACCCTAAACCCGTACGGGTTAACCCGATTAACACCCCTACTTGTTTGTGTTGAAGGTTGCATCAAAAGAAACAATCTCTCCAAATGCATGATAGTTCGCCTTGCATTCACCATCAGCCCAGAACATTGCAGTAAGTTTACCCTCGTCGTCAACAGTGTACTCAAATGAATATTTAGGAAGGAAATCTTTCTTGTTCAATATCCTTCTAACAACAATCTCAGCATCATACTCACCAATATAGCAATTCAAGTCCCTTTTAAAGTTCATGCATTCGACCACAGTCGCTCTAACTTTCTCAAAACCTCCATATTATTTCTTCATCACATTAAACGCTTTAACAGGACCAAGGTTAACAAAAGATAATTCATAAATCTGAGATTCCTGAACTCTTGTTAGATGCTTGTTTGAGCGAAGAAAATGCATGTCTTCTTGACCCACAAGGTAGTGGTTGTGCCCCTCCACAAATTTATACACTTTGTAAGATCTACCATGGCTCGAAGTATACACAATATTTGCATTGCAACTAGTACGGGTAGAATACTTCTTCCTAGGATTTACTTTCTTCTTACCCTTTCTAGATACACTACTAGAATCATACTTCTTGAACGGTTTGTTACCTTCTTTGGAACAAAGAAAATGCTTCCCCTTAACGATACCACCCAACTCATATTGTGATCCTTTCCTAACTGTAAATCCAGATTGTTTGGCATACTCATAGTAGAATGTCTCAACTTCATCCAAAGAAGTAAATATCATGCCCTCTTCAGGTTTAACTGACATCGGAATGGATGGAATGTAACATTCTTCACTTCTCAATTCTGTAAATAACGCAAACACATAATAGGTAATCACGCAAACAATATTCATCAAAACACGCAAGTGTATTTTGGTAATCACGCAACAATACAATAAAAATAAAAATAACGCAACCTATGAATATTAATAACGCAAACTATTTCTTTAAGCAACTTTGCAATAAAACTAAATAAATTAATAACGCATTTAATTAACAAAAACGCATGCAAAAACATACACACGATACAAAAATCACGTAAAAACTAAACTAACTTAAAAAAAAAAAACTAGATCTAAGAAACAACTACACCAGTTAAACATGCATTGTAACGATTACAAACATGCAAACAATAACTAATCTAAAAATCACAAGAAAATAACTTCAAAACGACTTCGATCAAAATCAAATCACGTAAACCAGCTTCGAGCATCATTACAACAGGATTTCGCATAAAAATTAACTTCAAAACCGACTTCGATAAAAAAACAGAATTATACAAATAATTATACAATAACAAAACACAAAAACTAATATACGAAATACAAATCATACCAAACGGACGTTATTCATATTCAGGTTCCATGATCCCTCATAAAACGCAAAAATAAAACTATCGCAAATTTTGAATGTCGTTTACGAGATCTGAATCTCTTAATGAATCAATATATAAGGGAAAGGATATTCTACGTAAATATATGAGGAAGATAACTGAATCCAGATTATTAGTGCGCTTGAAATCACGCAGGAATATCTTTTAAACGTGTAAAATTGACGGAAAAGCCCATCCGCGTAAAAATTAAAACATTCCACGTGTCGGTCTACCCTTCCTTCGCACGCTTCGCATGGAAAAAAGACTTTGTATGTGAACTTTCACCTATATATATATATATATAGATATATAGGATCATACGCAAACACATATATATTGCGAAAACACGAAAACACATATTAAAACCTCTAAATTTTCTTCATACATTAATATTTTTTTTTTAATTTGCACAGAAGTCTTAATTTTATGTTATCTTTAATTCTAGAAAATATTACAAAAAAATTAACGTTTTATATTTTTTTTGTGATGCAAATGTGCAGCACAAAAAAAAACTCATACTTTTATACGTTAATATATTTTTTTTCTAAGTCGCACCATATATCTTATATTTCTGTTATTCTTTTATATATTTTTTTAATGATGCAAATATGCAACATAAAAAAAAAACCTCATACGTGTGGTATACATTAATATTTTTTAAAAAGAAATTGCACCCTAAATCTTATAGTTATGTTATCATTAGATCTAAAGAAAAAAAATAACTTTTTATAATTTTTATAATTCTATGTTGTACATGTGCACTGTGTAGCATTATCATTAGTACCATGAGTGTTTTAATGTTTTTTTATAAGTTTTTAACATAAGGAGTGTTTTTTTTTCGCATGATAATTCGTCTTCGTGCAATACTAATGATAATGATGCACATTTACAGCACACGAAAAAAAATGAAACGTTAATTCTTTTATTTTTTTCAGAATTAAATATAACATAATTCTAAGACTTTTGGTTTGAATTTTATGAAAAAACATTAACGTATTAAGAAGTTATGTAGGTTTTAATATTGGTTTTCACGTTTTCGCAATCAAATGTGTTTTCGCATAATCCTTACCATATATATATATATATATATATATATATATATATATATATATATATATGGGGAGGATCAAATAAAAACAAGATCTTATTGCGAAAACACGAAAAAACAAGAATTTAAGATAACAGAATTATAAGATTTATGGTGCAATTTTTTATAAAAACTTTTAATGTATGAGAAAATTATTGGGGTTTTAATATTATTGCATTTATTGCATTTGTGCAATAATAATAAAAAATATATACGATTGCACATGTGCAATAATAAAAAATAAATAAGAAACTTGATTTTTTAAAATTTTTTCCCATAATTTAAGGATTTTGGTGCAATTTTTTATAGAAAAAATATAAAGGTATGAAAAAGTTATAGAGGTTTTAACATTTATTTTCGTGTTTTCACATGATCCTTACCCTATATATATATATATATATATATATATATATATATATATATATATATATATATATATATAGGGGAAGGATCAAATAAAAACAAGATGTTATTGCGAAAACAAGAAAACAAATATTAAAACCTCTATAACTTCCTCATACGATAATATTTTTTAAAAAAATTTGCACCAAAAGTCTTAAAATTATGTCACCTTTAATTCTGGAAAAAAAAATTAAAAATATAAATTTTCGTGATTTTTTTATTATTGCACATGTGCAATAATACGTATTATGTGCAATATTAACAAAAAAAACGTTAATTTTATTTTTATTTTTTCCAGAATTAAAGATAAAAGAATTATAAGATCTATGGTACAATTTTTTATCAAAAATATTAACGTATGAAAAAGTTATAGAGGTTTTAATATTATTGCACATGTGCAATAATAATTTTTATTGCACATGTGCAATAATAAAAAAATAAAACAAAACGTTGAATTTTTTTTTAATTTTCTCCAGAATTAAAGATAACAGAATTATAAGATTTATGGTGCAATTTTTTATAAGAATTTTAACATATGAAAAAAGTTATAAAGGTTTTAATATTATTGCATATGTGCAATAATAATAATAATAAAAATTATTGCACCTGTGCAATAATAATTTTTAAAAAAATTTGATTATTTTTTAAATTTTTTCCCATAACTAAAGATAACATAATTTTAAGGATTTTGGTGCAAATTTTTTATAAAAATATTAACGTATGAAAAAGTTATAGAGGTTTTAATATTTGTTTTCGTGTTTTCGCAATAAAAGTTGTTTTCACATGATCCTTACCCTATATATATATATATATATATATATATATATATATATATAGTGAAAAGTTATATATATATATATATAGGGAGATGATCATTTGAGAACCAATTTGATTTGAGAACTAAAAAGAACTAATTTGAGCCACACGTTTATTTACATGTATCCCCCCCTCCCATGAATTGTACTGGTCCCCCGTGAAATTTGTGGTTGAGATTTAGTTCTCAAAAGTTCTCAAAATAAAAAGTTCTCATTTGAACCTAACCCTATATATATATATATATATATATATATATATATATATATATATATTGAAAAATTCATTGTAGACACCCTATATATATTAATTAACCTTCTTTATCGGTTAATCATTAAAATATTTAGTTAATATTAGACGTTTTTTATTTTTCATGTTTATAATATCACGCGATAATAAACATAACGCGATGTACCTTCCAGTCGATTCGCGAACCCGGATTCGATTAACCGTAGTGTAGAAACGAGGTGTCCCGGGTGGTCGAAGTGGCATGGCCAAGGACGAGTCACCAAGGCACCGGGCCGATCCACGGTGTGGGAGAGATGTGGCGAGCCTCTGAGCCGGGCTAGGAAGGTCCGTCTCTCCCGGGTCTTGTCTTGTACCTGCAACATGAAGGGAACCCGTTAGAAGGGGACCAGAGACCGGGGTCTCTGGACCACCCTCCGACGGTCAAGTCAGTAAGACTGTATGTATATAGTATGTATATATGTATATGTATGTATGTGGTAGCATGTGGGATGAAGGGGATCATCCAAATAGGATGAAGGAGATTGGCTGAGCAGGATGAAGGGGAATGCTGGAGGAAGCACGGCCATGTAGGCCAGGGGGAGTAGCACGGCCATGTAGGCCTGAAGGTAGTGCGGCCATGTAGCACGGCCGGGTAGGCCAGAAGGTAGTGCGGCCATGTAGCATGGCCAGGTAGGCCAGAAGGTAGTGCGGCCATGTAGCATGGCCAGGTAGGCCAGAAGGTAGTGCGGCCATGTAGCATGACCTGTAGGCCAGAAGGTAGTGCGGCGCTGTAGGCTGGACCAGACCAAGTAGGAAGGACTAGGGGAACTGGGAAGGACCAGGCCAAGTGGCAAGGACCAGGCTGTGCAGGAAGGACCAGGAACCCTTTCAAGGAGGGAGTAAGCCTCCTTATATAGGGATAGTGATGGGCCAGATTGGGCCTAGTGGGCCGAACCTGGTATGAGCCATCAAAGAGGAAGTAGTGGGCTGTATTGGGCCGAACTATATAAAAGCCCTTAGCCCATGTAGTTAGCCCGATACGGACCCACGTCATCAGCCCCCCAGTCTAGTATGGTATAGTCCTAACTATGCCATGCTAGACTTATCTTGTTGCTCTAATCGTCGTGCTTTCTTTTCTTCTTTGGACCCTGCACAAAATATTAGTACTTTACCTTTTTTCCTTTGGAGACTTGAATCTGCTTGCTTGGACATATGTGTTCTTGCCTCATTTGGATCTTTGACGAGGGACCGATGTTCATCGTGGTAGTTTGGTATAATATGTGTACAAGGTGTGATGATTGTTGGTTATGTGTCGTTTGTATAGGATATATGGTAGGAGGGGTTATTAGGGCTCGTAAATTTTGAGGTTGTGATTCGGCGCTTCGCCGAGACCACTGTAAGTTGTCGGAGGATGGGTGGTTCAGTCGCGTGACCTACGTCCACAATGTATGGATGTGTAGTCCATTATGGATGTGTGGTCCATTATGAATATATGGTGGTTTGAGTCTAAGACCCAGGACCACTTGTCAAGTAGTGGATGTACCGTCCACTTGTCAGTTCCTTGTTAAAGGAAAAGTGTTTAACCATGGTATGCGTGGTCCTGCTGTGTTGGCCATTAGAGCACCGGACCGTTAGAGTTCGTGCGGCTCGGTCAACATGTGCGGGTCACCCACTGTAGGGTAAGGTTCAGGGTCAGCTAGTCCGACCCGTCCCCTATTGTGTCCCAGCCTTCGGTTGGCCTGTCGAATGATGTGTCATCACCTAGACATGTCCTTCGGCCTGTTGCAGTATATGCGTTGGCCGGAAGGTATACCGCGGTGCGAGGGACATTTATTTTGTTTTTAAGCCGCTCGGCTGTGTAATAGGTATGTTGCCTATTATAATTTGTGGTGATTCGGTCATACGACCGAAGTCATCAAAACAATAATGTAAGTGGCGGTTCGGCGTAAGACCAGAAGCATTTAAATAAAATAGTAAGTGGTGGTGGTCGTACGACTCGAACCACCAAAATAATAATGTAAGGAGTGGTTCGAGTGTAAACTCGAACCACTGAAATAAAATGATAAGTGTTGAACCAGCCGTACGGCCGGAACAACCAAAATAATCATATTAGTGGTCGGCGTAAGACCGAGACCACTTAAAATAAGTGGTGGTGGTCGTTCGGCCGGAACCACCAAAATAATAATATTAGCGGTCGGCGTAAGACCGAGACCACTTAAAATAAAATACTAAGTGGTGGTGGCCGTACGACCGGAACCACCAAAATAATCATATGAGTAATGACTCTGCAAAATAAATTGTTAATTTGCAAGCGTAAATACGCCAAGTGTACTTATATGAAAAGTCGTAGTTTATGGGTGTGCCATAATTAAAGACTTGTAATTGAATGCAGATAAATAGTCGGAGGTAAAGATAATAGAACCTGCTGACCATTGGTCGATGTCATAAGATGCCAAATTAAAGAAGGCCATATAATTGCCTGATCCATAATAATTAGACCGAACGGCTTGTGCGTTCAATAATATTAGCAAGACTGGTGTATGTGGTAGTAGACCACTATAACCAATAAATGTGATGTCTTCCTTCAACTCTAGAGGATATATATGATGATGTAAGAACACGTGTATCACGTATCTGTTGATAATAGTAGCAATAGAGTGATGCTTGAGTATAACATCGAGGATGAATAATATCTAACCCGAACGGGTGATGATAATAATGTCCTCCTTCAGATTAGAAGGAGGTAATAATATATGTACATATGATTTTTGTGTAATAATATACGTCTGTCAAGTCGATCGACTTTGATAATAATAATAAGATGAACACTGAATATTTGCTCGATATGAACGTTAACCGTTCTACTTGGTAAATAAATAAATAGAATGTATCTTCGTTGATGATAGTAATACGACCGATGCTGAATGATGCTTGCCGTTTATGATAACCATTCTTGTAGTTAAAGATGATTTTCCATGTTGTGTGTGGCAACATGGAGTAGTCGATGAGTAATAAATCACCCGTCAGTTCAGAATGTCCGAAGAAATAATACGTCTTCTAGTTAATTAGACAGGTACCCTAAATAGGGGTGACACTCCTTAAGAACTTCCAAGAGCGTATAGCCGTCGAATGTCATAATGGTGCTATACTGTACTAGTCCCCCGAGTCAAAGCTGTCAACCCAGGTTAGAAGCATTGAACTTAAAAGGTAAATTGTTAGATATTTTTTAATTTTTCATAAGTAAGAAAAATATAATTTGTAATGTACAAATATATCTTTGTACGCAATGCTAAAATATGTCAAATAAATGAAGTTGGTAACTTCGTATTACTTTGAGGACAGCTAACTAAATAAGCCTTAGGCATAAGTCATAATTGTTGATGGTGTTAGCACGTGTGACACGTATGACAGAAGTAACTTGAAGTGTCAATAAGAGAGGTTAGAATTGATAACTTCAAATAGTGTGAGGTTTGTACCGTATCTTTTGAGAATTCCCAAAAATGACAGCAAAGCAAATGGTCTATCATTTGTAACTGTGCAAAACTTCGGAGTTCAGATTAATTAGAATCCATACCGTACGTGCTTTGACTCAAATTTAGGTGACGTCCGGAGGGGGTGTATCCGGAGCAGACATAACCGGAGCAGAGCTAACCGGAGCGGGTGTCGTCCGGCGCAGAAGGTGGCATGATAGGCCGGTACTATTGGCCGACCGTGTGGCAGACAAGGAGAGCGGGCCGTCCCTCCGGTGGTTAAGGTTCGTACGGAACCCGCATATCGCCTCTTAGATTTGCCTGTTTATAATGTGTACCGGAGACCTTGCCGGACCGAAATAGATGTCCGACAAGATGATGTTCAGGGAAGACGATGTTCGCCCGGCGGAGAATGTAATCTTATTTCCGATGATGCTTCCGGAGAAGAGACTCGCATGAGCTGGTAACGAATTCGTCCGGAGATTTGTTTCTGAGGGAGGCAGGGAGCCGTCCGGCGTCTAGAGACTTATCCAAAAGTCTACCATTCAGGTTGCCGTCCGGTATAGTCGTCATTTCATGGTTCATTGATCTGTAATAAGTGCAATAGAGACCCTGGCGGACCAAAATAAATGGCCGGCAAGTCGGGTAGTGGCTGAAGGAGATCAGCTAGAGGAGGCCGTGCCGGAGAAGAGACGTTTGTATGAGATGTCGCGGGAATCTTGCCGGACCAAAATAAATACCCGACAAGTCCGGTAATAATCGAAGGAGACGACCGGACCAGATATAAACTGGTTATTGGTGTGTACTCCGACGAAGGTGTTATGTGGAGATTGCGTCGTCGGGCAGTTTGTCCTCCGGAATAGTTAGTCTCTTGAGGGTTCCGTTCGATCGGAGCGTGTCTTATCCAGAGAAGGTGAAGTTCAGATAAATACGATAACCTTTATTGAGGTTGTGTACTTGTGTTGACATTTCATTGATATCTCACAGGAGGGGGTTAGCTAGCTGTTGACAACCTTATGCAACGTAGGTTGTACTGCACCTTTTATTTCTTAAATCTTTTTAACATGTAAAGCTAACTTTCATTTCTTTTTTGCCGTGGAGCACAAGATGCCCATGTATAATTGTTTCCCGTTCCCCGTATATCGTTGCCCATCCAAATAACTGTCGTCCGGAAGGGTTAACGTCCGGCAAGGTCTGTAACACATGTCACGATGGTTCTGCCGGTCATCCGAGGAGAAACCACCCGGATAGAAATGGCCGTCCGGCCAAACAATTGATGTCCAAATAAATAATGTCACCATCGACGTTAGTTTGGCGTTCGATCTAGAGCTCCCAATTCCATGCTCAATGTTTTGTTTTGCACTGATATGTGGACATGTGGCATGCTCAGCGAGGATCAGAGTGTGTTCCTGCAAGGAGAAGTGTGCAAACAATATAGATGGTAGCATGTGCAAGATAAGTCGTACCATGCTGCTGTGCTTTTGTTTGAAAGCTGCAAGTTATATTTATGACATTTAAAACCTACAAGTTAGTGTACTTTCTATTATTTTTAGGGAAATCTTAAAGACACCTTTTTTTTTTAAATACACCCCACCTAGAGGTCACTCGTAGGTCTTGAGGTCACCTATATGAGGGATGTCTCTAAGAAAACCTCACCTTAAGCCCAAACGGTCACCTATACGAGGGATGTCTCTAAACTAAATCCCATATAAGGGGTCCTATATCTCACCTCTAGCCCTTTATGTCACCCATAAGGTTATTTATATGTTATAATAATAATAATAATAATAATAATAATAATAATAATAATAATAATAATAATAATAATAATAATAATAATAAGTATTATAATAATAATAATAATTTGTATTATTATTATTATAATAATAATTATTATTATTAATATAACAATAATAATTTTATATGTGTACGTGCGGTATACATGTTTATATACATCTAAAAGTGTAATGTATGCATATATGAACGTATATTAATCTTATTCATATTAATATTGTATGTACATATCTATGTACATATTTGTGTGCATGTAAGTGTGTTGGTATGTGTATGTACATATGCATATAGTACATACAATATATCAACGGAGTTCTTGTATGAAGTTGTATCCACGTGACCATATGTATGTATATATAAACATATATTAAGTCAAAATCTATCATGTAGGTATGTATATATGTGTGTGGTTTGATAACGTATTAGTATGTGTTTGTATGCGTGTGTGTATGCACGTAACGGTGTAATAATACGTAGGAGATGTGATAATATAGGTCACACAGAGACCTTAGAGGGAGTCTGGATGGTAAGATGTGAGCCCTTTAGGTCACTCCGAGACCTTAGCGTCACCTTTAATTTCTCCTTGTAGGTGACCTCTTGGTTGAAGAGGTGAGCTGAATCTCATATAAGCAGTCTCATATCTCACCTCCAGCCCTTTATGTCACCCTGAAGGTTTTTTCATATTTTATGTGTATTATTTATTTATATGTAATAATAATAATAATAATAATAATAATAATAATAATAATAATAATAATAATAATAATAATAACAATAATAATAATAATAATAATTAGTGTTATTATAATTAGTATTATTATAATAATAACAATTATTATTATTAATATAACAATAATAATTTATTTATATGTATTAATAATAATAATAATTATTATTATTATTATTATTTTTATTATTAATATAACAATAATATTTTTTTTATAATAATAAAAATTTGGCTAACACCCCTTTTATAGGTGACTCTTAGGGCATTATGTGAGCTTTTTATATTTGGAGGTGACTCTTAGACCTCAGAGTCACCTATATAAGGGGTGCCAGCCAAAATTTAAGGGGGTGTCCCTAACAGACCCCTATTTTTATTTTGTGTGTTTTCCCAATGTGCATATAGTCATGATATTTCAAGCAAAATCATGCATATGCAAATGTTCGAAGAAAACGATCTCCTGCTAGAGCCGTCCGGATGGGTTGTCTGCTAAGAGAGTCAATGCTCGTGTCAATAAGCTCATCCGGAATAGTCATTGTACTGAACGAAGGTCCCGACGGACCTGTGATCCACGCATAGTGGGGTGGACCGCACCAGAAATTTGCTGAACCATCGTGAACGTTCTGTGTTCTGAAACAATGAAATGAAGTTGTTAATATTATAGTCAAATCTGAAAATATAGATGGTACCCGGAGGAGGCCGTGCCGGAGAAGAGACACTCGCATGAGATGTCGTCCGGCAGTTATGTCGTTCAGAAGAGAAGTAACCAGACTCGTCTGGTAGGGTTTCGAAAGGTGGGGGCCCGTCCGGAACTGAAACCAGATCGTCGGAGCGAGTTTGTCTGGGGTACTGTGTTTTCGATCAGGCCTCTTGTCTGATTTTTTCTTTCTGCTGTTTCTTGAGAATCGCCATGTTACCGGAGCTACTATTACCGGAGCTAATATTTTTTATGTATAACCCAAGGACCTGTCCTAGTGGTTATTGGCGATGATGGGAGACTTGGGACTGAGAGGTCACAAGTTTGATCCCTGAGCTCCCAGGTTTTACCACCCGGCCGCTCGCGGAGGTGGATTTTTCCTGGAATGAGCTCAACTGGTGTGTAAATATTCCCTGGTTTTCCGGGGCTTTAGTTGGCCGTTAAAAAAAAAAAAAAATTATGTATATATGGCATAGGAGTGTAACGACATAAAAATCATGTTTGCAAGACGGCATGGATATTTGTGGTAAAGGTCAGCTTGTTCCCCATGTGCACATCCATACTGCAAAACCTGAATTTTGTTCCCTATGTACATATCCACTTCATGCATATGACATTTAAGGATAATCCCAGTAAGTACCAACATGTGTATTATGCATATATTTTTGTATATCCTGCCATGCGGACGTAGTGCTCTATATAAATATATATAAATACTTAAAGGGAGAGAATATGAGAGATAGAACCTCCGACTGAAGTTGTGAAGTGAGGATCTTGATGTGTGAAGCACACGAAGAAAGACCGAATCTAGTCATTGTAGAGAGGAGAGACCACAAAGTGTGTTTGCTTCGTGGTCCTACGAATGGCGCCAATGTAGAAACGAGGTGTCCCGGGTGGTCGAAGTGGCATGGCCAAGGACGAGTCACCAAGGCACCGGGCCGATCCACGGTGTGGGAGAGATGTGGCGAGCCTCCGAGCCGGGCTAGGAAGGTCCGTCTCTCCCGGGTCTTGTCTTGTACCTGCAACATGAAGGGAACCCGTTAGAAGGGGACCAGAGACCGTACCGGGGTCTCTGGACCACCCTCCAACGGTCAAGTCAGTAAGACTGTATGTATATAGTATGTATATATGTATATGTATGTATGTGGTAGCATGTGGGATGAAGGGGATCATCCAAATAGGATGAAGGAGATTGGCTGAGCAGGATGAAGGGGAATGCTGGAGGAAGCACGGCCATGTAGGCCAGGGGGGGTAGCACGGCCATGTAGGCCTGAAGGTAGTGCGGCCATGTAGCACGGCCGGGTAGGCCAGAAGGTAGTGCGGCCATGTAGCATAGCCAGGTAGGCCAGAAGGTAGTGCGGCCATGTAGCATGGCCAGGTAGGCCAGAAGGTAGTGCGGCCATGTAGCATGACCTGTAGGCCAGAAGGTAGTGCGGCGCTGTAGGCTGGACCAGACCAAGTAGGAAGGACCAGGGGAACTAGGAAGGACCAGGCGAAGTGGCAAGGACCAGGCTGTGCAGGAAGGATCAGGAACCCTTTCAAGAAGGGAGTAAGCCTCCTTATATAGGGATAGTGATGGGCCAGATTGGGCCTAGTGGGGCCGAACCTGGTATGAGCCATCAAAGAGGAAGTAGTGGGCTGTATTGGGCCGAACTATATAAAAGCCCTTAGCTCATGTAGTTAACCGTAGAAACCGCAACTTCTTCATTTTCAACAAAAACGGAGTAATTATTTGAGTTTGATTTTCAGTTTCGACCATTGGGGTATTGACCAGGTTTGACCATCCCAAAACGGGTTGAATTCGGTTGACCCGACACCTGATTTTGATCAAAACAGTGCCAAACACATTTCAAACATATCTACTAGCTCCCAAATCCATTTCTAGGGCGAAACCAACTATTTCCGCCTCCGTTCACGGCTGTCCTAATGGTCGGAGACCGCCACAACCCCACTCGTCTGAAATCATCATCAGACATCTTCGTCATAATATACAACATCATCATCATTAATCATTCGAAACATCAACAAATCATCATTGCCAGTATGCAGGTCACAAAACCCACTTAATCAAAAGTCTTACCATGGATCGATGAGTTCATGACTGAGGTGGGTTTACACGAAAGAAAAACACCGCAAAAGAGGAGCTCACAACCACTGATGCTGCCTAAGACGAGTAGAATAGCGGCGTCGCCATCGCGAACCAGAAAAGAGATCAGGGCCTCAATTTTGAACTAGAAACAAAAGGGGGAAGGAGGAGAGAAGGTCTCGAGGTCGCCGGTGGTCGGCAGGGGTCGCCAGAGTTGGTAGGAGCGACTGGGGTGGCCGGAGTCAGTAGGAGCGACTGGAGTGGCCGATTTCCTCTCCCTCTTTCCCTCTTCTTTGTTTTCTTCTTTCTCTATTCTTCTTCATATGTTTCTATCACTCTCTCTCGAATCACATGTATATGTTTTGTGATGTGTAGGATGAGGACGAAAAGAGAAACATATAAGATTTAAATTTTTTAGATATTTTGTGTGGATAAAATTGAAGCACACTGGTATATACCCCGCTTTCTAAACCCGTTAAATATTTAACATTTCGTAAACGGTCCATGAAAATTCCCGAACATCAGAAATATTACCGGAACCTCATAAATATACTCAAAACATTAAGTCGTCAGTTATAACATAAACTCATGAATATTTAGTTAAATACGCGGTGAAAAGCGTGTGTCTTGTCAATGTCACAATCACAACGGTTTCTCAACCCAACATCATTTCTTGACTGTAACTCTCAGTGAACACTATACTAAGTGTTTATAACCTCACTTAGTCGTTTAAACCATCTTACACGGTAGTAAACACTATAACAAGTGTTTATAACCTCACTAGTTGTTTAAATCATCTTGAACGGTATTAAGCACTATAAAAAGTGTTTATAACCTCGATGAGTCGTTAAAACCATCTCGAACGGTTAAACGAGTTGAATTCGGTTAATATTGCGTAAAAGCACCGGTTACCGATTTCACCATTTCTCACACCCAATCACATGGTCATTCTTTCTAATGAACATACCATTAATAATCAAGCATTTAGCAATACTTAAAACCTTAATCTTGCATTGGTGACCTCTTTGTCACTGTCGGTGATCTACGCGTTAAGCGACATTTATCATTTTTACACGTGCACTTCGCGCGTAATCTTCTGAACAGTCTTTCTGGTGAATTTTAATGTTTGTATTAATATACCAATCGCCATAAATTCTCGAACCAACGCATTCACGATAAGATTTGATTATCTAATATGTTATCCGATTAAACAACATCTGTTGTTGTTTCAATCCGTATTCAAGTTGTATTGTTCCTCAATGTCTCAAATTTCATAATGATTAGTTAGACGACTTCTAATAAATTATAATCACTTCGAATTTATGAATTGGGCCACTCTTGGGTCATTGTTCTCTTAATAGCCTAACTGGGCCTACTAGGTCCAGCCCACTAAACCAACTTCTAATCACCAGAATTTCCATGGTGTTACAAGATCCTCTACATAGACGCCAACTTGTATAGTTGATACTTTGCTTCACTTTAGAGAGTTTGTATACTTTATTCTCAGTTCTGGGTTTCACAAATCCTTGTGGTTGGATCCATGTATGAATGTAGATTTTAGACCTAGGTGATGTAATTCCCGTCCATTATAAGCAGAAAGTGCTAGAATAAGACGTACAGTCTCTATATGTGCTACTGGTGCAAAGACTTCATCAAATTCCATTCCTTGTTCTTGTACATAGCCTTTTTCTACTAAGAGAGCCTTATTCTTTGTAATCTTTCCATTAGCATCTCGATTTGTTTTGAATGCCCACTTGAAACCAATTGCTCTATGTCTGTCAGGTAAGTTGGTAAGTTTCCATGTATTATTCTTGTTAATGGATTTTAACTCTAAGTCCATTGCTTCAATCCATTTCTTATCTTTAGCAACTTCCTTATAGTTTCTTGGTTCTTCCTCTACTAGATACAATCCATGTGTATCTACAAGTGGAGCTTTTTGTTCACTCTGTGCTATATCTCTAAATCCTTGTAGAGGTGAAATTCTTTGAGAAATATATGCCGTAACATATGATGAGTTAGGTTCATAGGTATAACTTTGTGGAGTATGAGTCCTTGAATTATTATGAGTAGTTTGATACTGCTTGTCCTCATGTATACCTACGTCTTTATTATTGTCTTCAGAATTGGATTGTTTTTCTCTTGGGCTGACTTGAGCAGTTTCTATTTACTTCTCTGGTATTATAAAATTGTCGATTATGGATTTCCATTTTCCGTATCATTGAGGTATTCTTTCAAATTCTATGTCTCATATTCATTAAAATTTATATCTTTACTAAAACACATATTGTTGTTGACAGGGTCAAAGAACCTATATGCTTTGGATCTCTCTTTAGATCCTACGTAAACCATTTGAATGCTTCTATCATCTAACTTTTTGGGATGAGGAGTGGTTACCTTGCCATATGCTACACAGCCAGAAATTCTTAAGTGATCCATTTTGGGTTTCATATCCTTTAGTGTTTCATAAGCTTTGGTTGGTACTCGGTTTAGTATGTAGATAGCATGTCAAACTACTTCAGTCTAAGAATCTTGTGGCATCTTATTGCCTTAAAAAAAGTATGAGTAGTGGAATTAGAATTCTGATTATTTATTCAACAAATCCCTTTTGTTGCGGTGAGAATGGAGCAGTCAATTACCTTGCTATTCCATTAACTTCGCAGAATTGGTGAATTCATGAGATGTGAATCCTTAAAAGTCTCAAATGCTTCATATTTGGTCTTTAAGAAATATACCTATATATACCTCTTGAAGTCGTCTACTAATAGGAATATGTATCCCTTCTCTGAGGTTCCTGGCGGTGATATAGGACCATATATATCTCCATAAACTAGGTATAAGGGTTCATCTGACTTGAACTTAGCCTTTTATGGGAATGGAGCCCTGAAATGTTTTCCTAGTAAGCATGTATCAGAGACTTATTTCTTATGATTTATCTTTGGTATCCCTTGTACCAGTTCTTTCTGAGTCATTTTCTTGATCGACTCAAAGTTTAGATGTCCCCATCTTGCAAGCCATAACCATGCCTTATCTTCCAAACTTGAAAGTAGACATGTTGGTGAAGCGATCTTCAAGTTAATGTTGTAGAGTCGGTTTTCTGGTCGCTTGAACTTTAGTAGGAGTTCCCTACTTAGTTCATAGAGAGACAGCATGTCATCCTCCATGATGGTTTTATAGACATTCTTAGTCAATTGTCCTAAACATAGGATATTGCTCCTTAGGCTAGGGATGAAGTAAACTTGGGATATACCTCGTTGTTCTTGGTTTTTTCACTCTAACATCATTGATCATTCTCATTTGATAGTTACACGTCAACCATCTCTAAAAGGAACATTTCCAAAGACCTTTTTGTCTACTTCTATGAAATTTGTTCGTATACCAGTAATATGATTACTTGTGTTATTGTCTAAGTACCATAGACTCTCACTAGTAAATGTGTAATGGTTCGATTGAACTTCATTCTCATTAAGGAGTACTTCCTCATCTTCTTCTAACTCCTAGGCCATTAACAACATTGGTTCTAAATCTTCTTCGACAATATTGGATTGCTCGGTTGTCTGGTCCTTTTTCACGACAATCTTTCGCGTAGTGTAAAAAAGCGCTAAAGTTGTAACACTTGTATTTGCTTAGGTTTTTCTTAGGCCTACTTCCTTTACTCTAGTTATTCTCTCGTTGTTTCTGGGAGATACTTTCTTCCTTGTCACCCGACTTGAACTTCTTATTCTTCCACCTATTACGCGAAAAATTGAATTTTACTACTCCGTTGTTCCCAAAGTTCTTCCACGATTTCAATTATTATCTTGATGCATGAATAAAAGTTTGTCTTCCTTTTATCCAAGTCTGCCTTTCTTTGACTTTACTATCTCTTCAAAAGACTTCAAGCCTCCGATTGTTTCGTCTAGGGTCATCATGTCTAGATCAAAACATTGTTCAATAGTTGCAAAGATTTGAGTAAATCTATCTGACATGAAACTTACGAGTTTTTAGTCAATGCAAATTGTTCAAACGTTGATCCTAAACCACTCGACTTCGTGACAACTTGATTTAACTTAGTGGTTAAGGAATCTATTGTTTCTTCCTTCTTCATCTGCAACAACTTAAATTCTGTCTTGAGTGTTTGTAGGAGTTCTTTCTACACTCGATCTACTACAACATGATGTTTATTGAGTGCGTCCCAAATCTCCTTAGCCTCTATAGTTTGCAACTTGCCACACCATATCTTCTGGAAGTGATTGGAATAGATATGCGCACATAGTATTGTCTATCTTGACATCTGCTTGCGTGTCTTCATTTGATTCTATCCTATCCCATAATCCTTTTACCTCTCATATAGTTTTCATTCAAATTGACCATACCGTATAATTTATTGATTTTAAGATTAAGCATTGGAAGTGGGTAAGGACACTGTTTCCCTTTGTTTAATAATTTAGTTTTTTATGTTTTCGATATCTGTCATGGTACTCAAATTTTCGGTTCAAGTGGATAAAAAAAACAACACTATCCTTTATAGTTTGCGAATTCAAAAGTATAGGAAAAATCTAGAATTGCACTAACACTAGATTCCTTTCTATAAATATAAATTCCAAGATTTAGTAAAAGATAAAACCTGGAATTTGTATTCTCGATTTTGATGTTTCTCTGACTCTATTGATGTGTCTGAATTCACGTAGTCACATTGTTTTCTTGTTCACGATTAATCAAGAACGATTTGTGAAGATCGTCCTCAATGTTATAGAACACCGCAGTTCACGATTCTTGTTTTTGGTTTTAATCAAAGTTCCCCACTTTGATTTCCTAAGTTCGATTCGTGCAAAAAACGACTTGATTAAAATTGAAGTTTCCAAATTTGAATCACGAATGGCCCAAATTCATCTCCGATTGCAGCCCTTCGTAAACCTTGAAATTGAATTTGTTTCCAATTGCAAGAATATATATATATATATATATATATATATATATATATATATATATATCTAATTTTAATTCTACAATGATGATTAGGAACATAAATGGAATTTGGTGATAATGATTGATGGAAACAAAAAAATTAAATCGATTGTGTGCAAAACTTGGCTCTGATGCCAAATTGCAAAACACAATCGATTGAATGAACTTTTGTATATAAAGAAAATACGTATAATAGAATATACGTTCATATCTTCGACATGATCTACATATCCATCAATATGTATGCATCCCTAAGTAGATGTAGACTTCCTAATTTGACACTTACAATCCTTGAACTAAATACATAACGAAACCCTAACTAAACCTTGACTTTACATATTTATAATACTAACCCGATAACTTTAAATACTAGAAAGTGAACATGATTAATCTCGCATTGCAATTTGAAAGTGAGCGGGAGGCGGATCGTGCGCAACTCAAGCCATTATGTAAAGGAAACAATTAATCACGATGTAAATAGAACTCAATCTTTCATTTAATAAACAAAACAGGTTACAAAAGACTCAGATTTGAACTACAGAAGACACCACAAGATACACACACTTAAGGAAAATCGTTACAAAATTCTAACACTAAATAACTATATATAGAAACCCGATCACCCGAACTGGACTCTGTCCGAACTGGCAGTTTGGATGCCAGTTTGTCCAGGTTCGGGTGGGGTTCGGCTGAATAGAGTTGAACCTGAGCTTTCTTCTAAAATCTTCTGTCTAATCCAGCATCTTGCCATTTTCATGTAATAACAAACTCCCCCGTTGCAAATGCTGGTCAGTTTTCTTTCAGTCTTGAGCTCCAGCCTCCATCCTGGTCCATGTCTTTTGGTTATTTCTTCCGGCATAGATTTAAACGCGAAGCATATCCGAATAACCCTTTGAAATTGCATGCCTGTTCCATAAATTCAGGATGGAACAAGATCTAACTATGGTACAACTCGTCTATATCAGCATTTTACAAGTTGATCAACCACATGGGATCGAATATCTTCACAACTCTATTCTCATCCTCCAATACTATCACCGCTTCACCAGTCTTCTCATTGTAATACCACCATCTCAAGTTCTTTATGAAATCCAACTGCATCTTCATCAATGGAATCTTCTTCATCACTTGTGGCTTTTTCTAGAATGTTAATACAATCAGCTTCTTACCGGTTCTTGGATGAATCTTCGTCGGATGTTCACTTCTTTTTGGCCTTTGTGGCTTCTGGAATTGAAATCCATTGTCACACTCTTTTTCCACCATCTTTTTGAAGTGTAAACCCTTCCAATCATTTCCATAGTTACATATTGGTTTTCTGGTCAGCTCACGAACATCCCATACCGGTAATGAACTGAAATCCGATGCTTGCTTGAAATATTGGATACCAAACAGACTTTTGAATCCATAACACCTTAGATCTCCAGCATACATCCAGCTCACTATTTCACCTAAAGCTGGGCCCTTGAATCTGACATGCCTACGCTGTTTGATAGGTTTCGGTGGAGAAACGTAGTTGGCATGAAAGATCTTCATGTACTCATCATAGACCTTTCTTTGCTTCTGTTCTTTGGCCTCTTTGACTATCGGGTCTTCAGCTATTTTCAGCTTCTTTCTTTTTCAGCTTCACCTCAGCCTCATCACCCTTTTTGTTAGGAAATACTTCAAATTCATCATCATCTTGAGAGTTGTTTTTGTTGATGAAATTGGAGTACAAATCAGGATACTCCTCTTCAGTTATGTCTTCAACCTCAACTTCCTCATCCAAGTCATCATTTCACTTTCAGTCTCTAATGATTCATACATTTCGGGTTTAGCTTCGGCAACTTTCTTCATCTCCTAGTCATTTAAGTCAAAGATCTCTTGAATTTGAGCTTGGTTGAGTTCACAGACAAACTCACCATCCTATAATATAGTGCCGATCTCATGAATACTTTTAGCCGCTTGATTTGATGGAACTGATGTAATCAGCACTGCATTCCTAGAATCAGACTCCCCCTGGGCTGTAGAAGTGCCAGAAGCCGAACTAGAAGTTCCAGTTGGACCTGGACCTCCACCAGGATTACCTTCAGGGTCGTCATTCTCAGGTTCATCATTCAAGTACCTCAACACATCATCTTTGCATCCTGAATCAATCTCCCCCTGAGCAGTAAATTTCTCAAGTAAAAATTTCAGCTGCTCATTCATATTTGTAGTTTAGACATCTTGATTCATACTGGCCGTTTTTAACCTTGTAATCTCTTGAGCTTTGGCCGCTTCCCCACTTTTCAATTAAAGATAATCTCTATGCAATTCAACAATCTGAGTGAAGACCAAGTTCAACAAACTCTCCAAGTTTTCAGCAGATTCATATGAACTTGGTGTTGAACTTGTATCGGAACTCGTATCGGAACTATAATCTTCTTGATGATCATGGGTGACAATTAAAGCATAAGAATCATACCCAAACTATTTTCCCCAATCATAAACAGCATCATATTGAACTGTTAAAGCAGTTGTCTTGTTTGCGTTACTAGAAGATGGTTGAGAAAAACCAGGCTTGCTACTTAGTGGTTGTTGACATTCTTTGGCAAAATGTCCAAGCTTTGAACATTTGTAACATTTTAACTTTGACTTGTCAAAACCTAATTTCTCATTAGAATCAGAAGTAGATTTTCCATGCATCTTGAAAAATCTCTTTAATCTTTGACTCAGCATAGCATATTGCCAAGCAATATCCAATTCAGTCAATTAATCATCATCAAGAACATCAAGATCATCCCTTGATAATTTTGCATCAGCAAGATTTTTGATAACCAAACCAAATGATGATGAAATCAAAGCAGCAATCATTTTGGCATAATCATCCATTGATTCAGCAGAAAAGGAATTCTAACTTGATGAATTTGGAATTGTAAAGCTACACCCTCTTGAGGAATCAGAATTTCCCGAAGCTCCAGCCATAAAAGCAACACTTGGTGCAGACCTCAGATTAGGCTTTGCTTTAGCATTCATGCTAGCATTATTCTCACCATGATACAACTCAGGATTTTGTAATGTAGCAGTTGACTTCTTAGAGTTTAACATTTCCATTTCCTGAGCATAAAGTTTTCCAGTAAGCTCGTGAAATGTCAAAGCAGAATATTCTTTATCATGAGTGAGCAGCAAAACATACTTCTCCCACTTTTCAGGCACAGCTTCCATAATCTTCTCTTTCAAATCAGCGTCAGATTTCTCAATTCCAAACACCTTTAATTCACTAATCAAATGTGAAAACCTTGAAACAAGAGCAATAATGTTCTCATTGTCATAATATTGAAAATTATCAAATTCTTTATTCAACACTTTCTTCCGACTCTTCTTGTAATCATCAATTTCCTTCACATCTTGCTGATAGAGCATCCCATAATTGCTTAGACTTCTTGCAAGTACTAAATTGATGAAGCAACTCAGTGGGTAATGCCATTGTAAGATAACCGAAAGCTTTTTGTTCAAGCTCGCATGATTTCCTTTCAGCAATATCAAAGGTATGGACTTCCTTGAAATCTCCCGCATCAGTCGGATATTGATAAAGCTTCTTGATTGGAATCCACAAATCGATATCATTCATACTTATATAAGCCTTGTCCGAACCTCCTCCGAACTCTAATAATATTCTAATTTCAACAACTTGGGAACTTTCTGACTTGTTCCAATTTCATTGTCAAAGTTCATCATGGTCTGCATTGCGCTCTGCATAGCGACAAGAGCTTGAAATTCCGACATCATTGAAAAATTTAAGATTTTGATATGTCTGAACTCTATCCGAACTTAGACCCTTGTCCGAACCTCCTCCGAACTCACTCCGAACCTTAATTGAGAATCCGAACCTCAAAACTCCGAACTCTGTCTGAACCTTTCCGAACAATCCCGAACTCTGTCCGAACTATAACCTACCCCGAACCTTGACTGAACCCTTCCGAACGAGAGAGAAAGTCCGAACTACGTCCAAACTCTGACCGAACAATGACCGAACTAGTAACAGACTAGTCCAAACTCGGAGTTCGGGACGGTTACTCCGAACTCGACCAGAAATGTCCGAACTTCGACATAATTTTCTCAAACTCTCGATTTTTGATAGAATTTGACGACATTTGCAGCATTCGAACAGGAAAAATGATAAGGAATGGTTTAGGAGCAAGTATGACACAGAAAACTTGGAAGAAATGATCACAAACACATAAACACACTCGATAAAACACAAGCAACGTTCAAAAATCCAAAAATAGCAACCACAGATTAGTAGAGTGAACCAGAAAGCTCTGATACCACTTAAAAATACGAGAGCATAGGATCGTCTACTCAATCTAGCTATTAGGAGATCAAAACGTAATTAACAGATTGTTTTATTGATCAAGAATGAATAATTACAACCAGTATACACTCAGTAACAGACACAGAGAAACACCTTAGAAACACACACTTAACAAAGCTCAGACTATCACTCGTCTTCGATTACAAAGAACAACAACCTATTTATAGGCACTGGTCGAACCCTGTCCGAACTCCAGGTTTGGCCTGTCCGAACTCCAGGTTCGGCCTGTCCGAACTCCTGGTTCGGACCAAGTTTGGCCAGTTACATTTTGGCTTGAACTTGTTCTTTGACTTGATGTAACTCAATACTTCACATGACGGACATATCAGGTATCAACAACCCTTGAGTGTTCTAAGGCTTGGATTGTCAATAAACACCACTACTTGACCTCTAGAACAGACCTCGGAATCTCCTTGTCGCTAACAATTGAACGAGATGGCTTTGTTTGAGAGAAATGAGTGTAGATAGGCAGATTTGTGAATTAAAGCAACCTTGTTTATATCGTCTACCCTTGATGCAGACCATCCGGGTCATCTTTTGGCTCCGGGAAGGTCAGCTTTCTAAGTAATGAAAAACACACGGATCCATTCTGTGGTGCCGCACCCAACCCCATATTCCCATCCTTGATGTAGAAGATATGGTCATCCACTAAACTGGGATGGTTCACATCAATGTTCCTTACATAAATAAATTCTGAGACTTCTCAATTCTCAATCTGAGCTCTAATGCATGTCTTTTTCCCAAGTTATTACACCCCCCCCCCCAATGGAATTTCACCTCGCGATTCTCACTTAAGGTACCAAGAGATGAGGATACTTCCTCCTCATATTTTTTTTGGACTTCCAGGTGAACTCCGGACTCTGAAGGCCGCCCGATCTCACTTTAGCCATGGGGATCCTTTTTCATCACCGTTCCTTAAAAGTACATTTGACAATCTCGATTGGTGTTTCCGTGAAGTTAAGTTTCTCATCAACCTTGATCTTCGTATGTGGTGTCACCAGTGTCTTTTCTATTAGACATTTCTACAAATTCTAGACTTGGAAAACATCATGATATCATACAATTCCTGAGGTAATTCCAACATGTATGGCACACTTCTTATCCTTTCTAGGATCTTGAAGGAGCCAATATACCGAAGACTCAACTTTCCTCTTTTTCCGAATCGTACGCAACTTTCCAGCATGATACCTTAGCATTACACGGTCTCCGACAATGGTCTTCCTCGTTTACCAGTATAACTCTTTTACCAATCTTGGGCTGCCATCAACCTTTCCCGAATCTGTTAAAACTTTTTAATGGTTTCCAGTATGACTTTCGGTCTCGTGATCTCTCCCCCGCCCACCTCTGAGCAACAATCAGGTGTTCGGAATTTCTACCCATACAGTGCCTCAAACGACGTTGCTTAAGTGGTCGTATGGTATATGTTATTGTAGGAAATCCCCATCAAAGAAAAGTGGCTATTCCAGCAACCTCCTAACTCTATCATGCATGCCCTTAGCATACCTTCCAGTGTCTGAATAGTATGCTCATTCTGACCATCGGGCTAAGGATGATAATTTATGTTTAAATTCAATATGGTCCCCATGGCTTGTTCAATAGCCTGCCAAAAGCGAGAAGTGAAGCTATTATCCCTATTTGACACTATCAACCACGTCATTCCATGCTGAGTCACTATCTCATTCACATAGAGCTTAGCCAACCATTCTAGTAAGTACGTCTATTTGATCTCAAGAAAATGCGTGAACTTGATCAATCGTACCATAATTACCCAAATCCCATCGTTCCCACTGCTAGTCCTGGGCAATTTTGTTAAAAAGTCCATTGTAATAAGTTCCTATCTCCATACCGGCAACTCCAACTGTTGTATGTACCCAGATGGTTTTTGATGTTCCGTCTAGACTTGTGAACAAGCCGAACACATTTCCACAAACTCTGCAATAGCCTTTTTATACCCGGCCACCAGAAGATTTCCTTTAAGTCGTGGTATAATTTATCACCGCTTCGTGATTCATGTATCTAGAATTATGTGTCTCGTTGGATCACATCTTTAAGACCTCTCGTCTTAGGCACCCATACCCAATCTCTCATCTTGAGAACACCATTAGATTTTACTATTAGTCTCATGACAATACCCATCATTTTTTCTTTGTTTACATTGTTATCCTCTAGATGTCGCTTCTGAACTTCCTTGATCTCCCTGATCAAATTCACTTGTAAATCTAATCTCATAGTCCATAAGTGAAGTGGTTTAATTCTATTTCCTGCTCAAGGCATCAGCCACCACATTGGCCTTCCAAGGATGGTATTTAATTTCATAATCGTAGTCGCTCAGGATCTCCATCTAATGCCTCTGTCGCATGTTCAATTCCTTTTGACTGAAAAGATGTTGAAGAATCTTGTGAGCTGAGAACACCACAAACTTCGTACCATATAAGTAATGCCACTAAATCGTAAAGGTAAATACTATCATACCCAGTTCTAGATCATGCATTGTATAGTTCAACTCGCGGGAATATTCAATTAACGAGATGCACCGGTAATAACCTTGTCCCATTGCATCAGCAGACAACCCATACCATTTATGGATCGCTTATGTCCCCACACAAACTTTATTTATATCTGGGTTACCGCTGCCAATGGCGTAGCTATCTTTGAGAAAACCTGAATAAATATCTGATAGGACCCATGTAAACCTCGAATACGTCTTATCTCCATGGGTGATTTCTGCATCTCTGTAACAGCCCAGACCCGTCGCAACCAAGATATTGTCCGCTTTGGCAGCCAGCATGCCCTCAGGCATCCGCCCCTCACGGTTTTAAAACGCGTCTTGGTAGGGGAGGTATCCACACCCTTATAAAGGCATGCTTAGTTCCCCTCCCCACCAATGTGGGATGTTACAATCCTCCCCCCTTAGGGGACCAGCGTCCTCGCTGGCACACTGGCCGACGACCGGCTCTGATACCATCTGTAACAGCCCAGACCCGTCGCAACCAAGATATTGTCCGCTTTGGCAGCCAGCATGCCCTCAGGCATCCGCCCCTCACGGTTTTAAAACGCGTCTTGGTAGGGGAGGTATCCACACCCTTATAAAGGCATGCTTAGTTCCCCTCCCCACCAATGTGGGATGTTACAATCTCCCACCCCAAACAGCTTCCACATTTTCTATATGTACCTTAATACCAACATTACTCACCACGTGACCTACGAATTGCAATCCTCTTAACCAAAAGTCATAGTTGGAAACTTAGCATATAGTCGTTGCTTCCTTAAAAATACCAAGACTAATCTCAAATGATTCTCTTGGTCAGCCTTAGTCCATGAGTATATCAGCATCAGAAGCTTGCCTTTAAGTCATGGTATACTTCATCACCACTTGAGTGCATCATGTACGTAGACTTATGTATCTCGTTGAATCACATCTTGAAGACCTCTCATCCTAGGCACCCATACCTGGTCTCTCATTTTGAGAACGTCATTAGATCCTACTATTAGTCCCATGACAGTACCCATCATTTTTTCTTTATTTACATTGTTGTCCTCTAGTTTTCGCTTCTGAGCTTCCTTGATCTCCTTGATCAAACTCACTTGTACATCTGATCTCATAGTCCATATGAGAAGTGGTTTAATTCTATATTTCCTGCTTAAGATATCAGCAACCACATTAGCCTTCCAAAGATGGTATTTAACTTCATAATCGTAATCGCTCAGGATCTCCATCCAGTGCCTCTATCCCATGTTCAATTCCTTTTGACTAAAAAGATGTTGAAGAATCTTGTGAGCTTAGAACACCCTAAACTTTGTACCATACAAGTAATGCTGCAAAATTTTAAAGGTAAATACTATCACACCCAGTTCCAGAACATGCGTAGTATAATGTATCTCATCAGTATTCAATTTATGAGACACATAGGCAATAGCCTCGTCCCTTTACATCAGCAGATAACCCCTATCATTTATGGATTGCTTATGTCCCCACACAAACTTTGTGCATTTCTGGGTTACCATTGGTGTAGTTATCTTCGAGAATTCCTGAATAAAAATCTATAATAGCACCCATGTACACCTAGAAAACGTCTTGTCTCCATTGGTGATTTATGTATCTCCCACCCCAATTAGCATTTAACGTATATCACATTGTATAATTTCTCAAATTTTGATTTTTCCATGTTTTTGTATTTTTATTACTTTTTCTCCCCCTAAAATGAAAATATCTATTTTTGGATTTTTCATTATGCAAAATACAAAAACGCTATTTTTGGATTTTCAATTTCTTTCCCATAAAAATATGTACAACTATCAAATGTAAGAACTTTAAAGAAAAGAAAAATTGATCAACCAACACCGACAGTTTCTATTTTTAGATTTGTGAAAACACATTTTTGTCAAAAAATTTGAAAATGATAAAGTCGTTGAAATGCTAGATTATGTAGATTCTTCCCTATTAGCAATGTTGCATAATAGGTCTTCTAGAAGAAACTTACAAGACACCATATATAACATTAGTGGTTTTGGGATCGGCCGGAGTCAATAGCCTCGGGTCGCTCGGTGTCTTCAACATAATCTCTGTTGAGTTTGGAAACAACACATGGTTTCTATATCACTGATGATTAAGTTTTTGAAATGAACCAACAAAGTTATCAACTTGCGTCTTTGATCAAGACGGCTTACTTGTTGATGTAAACATTTGCAGTTGGGGTTCATAAAAAATTTGACCATTAACATCCACAAATTTCGCAGTTTTTGTCACATAAGCATGAGTATCATCATTCGTAGGACACTGTGCAGCCAGATGGCACGGTGTATGGCATACGTAACACTTTCTTTGAAAAATATTTAGTGAAATGCTTTCAAAATTATTTTCACAAACTTATTTTTGTTTAGAAAAATTATTTGGTTTCCGACTATGATTCGTAGCAGGAGAATCATAATAACCATAAGGATCACCATAAGCATATGAATCAAATAAATCACCATAGAAATCATACCTCGGGAATGAACTTCAGGGTGAATTATACGAGCCACAAGAAGAACCCCCAAAATAATAATGATCATTTCTTGATGAAGAACCATTCAGCTTCTTTTATTGTTCTTGACTCTTTTGATTTTGAACATTCTTAACAACAACCTTCTTTTTATGTTTTGCTTGTTGAACTGGTACCCCCTTTGACTTCATAACCAATACCCTTATGTTTATAGCCTAGATGTTCTAATAAATCGGCGTGAGAACTAGAATCATCTTTTCCATTTGCTTCTCTAGTAAATTTGGCTTTGATTTCTTTCAGCTTGTTCTCATAAAGCGGATTATCAAGTTCAACTTCAGATGAAATACCATTAGATTTCTCAACAACAATTGTATCAGAAAGATTTTCATCTACCAACAATGATGATCCAACATCAAACTTTGGAGCTTCTCCGCCTACAATTTTCTTCTTCATAGACTAAGACTTTTTCTTCTTTTCGGAAACTTGAGTTGCAAACTTTGAATAATCATACATTTCTTCACTTGGCTTCAAAGGAGTAGATGAAAATTTAGACCTATCAACTAGTGCAGGAACATGATGTAATTCTGCATCCTTGGTACTTTCTTCACTCTTCTCCATCTTATATAGATAATTAAAAAATGTAGGTGCAAAATTGCAATTCTTCAATTGCCTTTGAAAATCAAGAATTTCTATTTTCAGCTCTGAAATTATAGTTTGAGCATCTAGCAAATCCTTTTGAGAAGCAATGAATTATTCAGATAGAACATTATATTCATATTTATGCCGTCTTCTTAAATCACTCTTCCAAAACTTCAGCTGTAACCTTCTCCCACTACTTCTTGAAGATATCAACATCTTTTATCAAAACTTCATTTTTATCTCAGTAAAGAACATTTTCATCACGTAATTTTGAGACCTCTTCTTGAAGACTAATAACTTTCTCAGCAGCTTCTACAGTAATTTGATTAGATTTTTTTCATATTTTTGTTGAACAGGGTAGCTTTTCTCAAATAATGCACCAAAATCTTCAGCAGCTTCTTTAGCTTGAGCTTCAGCATTTTCACATTCTTCCATCAATCCGTTCTTTTCTTTCAACAAAACATCATTGATTTTAACAAGATCAATACATTCTTTCTTTAAGCTTTCCAATTCTTCTCTAACGACCTTGAGTTCTTCTAGTTAATAAACTCATTTCTTTCAACAAAGTTTCATTCTGTCTGTTTATACCAACAAAATCTTGACACTTAGCACACTCTTCCTTTTGTTCTTTGCTCACACTTTTAGAATTATCTTCCATAATTGTTTCATAAGAACTTGTGTCAGGTGCAGAATCAGTCAGATACTCATCACTTTGTGCAGCCTTAACCAGAAAAGCAGAAACATCTCCATAAGTGGAGCACCTAAACACAATTCATTTACCGCAGTCAATGCATATGCAGATTGATTAGGAAAATGTTTTCCCTAGTCATAACCTTTATTTACTTGAGAGCCCAATGCTTTTTGACTTGAATTAGATACCGAAGTCTTAGATTGCTGAGCACGTCCATCAGAATTAGACTTAGTATCTGATGATTTTGTAGACTCTCGAGCAAAATGTCTAAAATTTGAACATTTGTAACATTTGACCTTTGTTTATCCAATCCTACTTTCCTATCAGGATTTAAACCTTTTATCCATGTTTTCTTCATAAATAGCCATAGACTAATTAATATCCATAAGTTCAAGATTATCTGGATCTATCTGATCAAAATCTTCCTAAATTAGATCAGCCTTAGGCATGCTTCAAGTCAGAATTCCATAATATAAGGACATCAATGCATAAATTAATGCTATATGTTCATCAGCAGTTTTGGCAGAAAATGCACTTTGATTTGATTGATTTGGAATTGTAAAATTGCAACATGAAGAATAACAAGAATATTCAGAATTTCCATGAGTATTTCCAGCAATAAGCTATTGTAGGTGATAGACTGAAAATACTTGGCTTCGTAGCATTAATAGTCGAATCGTATTAACCATAATACACTGTCGGATTCTGAACTTGTGTAGGCATTGACTTATTCACATTTATTTCCAAATCTCTTGCTTGTATTTTTTCTATCAAGTCATTATATGTTAGATTTGAATACTCCTTGTCATGAGTAATCATCATCACATAATTCTCCTATTTTTCGGGTAATGCCTCAAGAAATTTCTCTTTCAGATCAGCATCATTTTTCTTGATGTTAACCAATGTCATTTCACTTATTAGATATGAAAATATGAAAATCAGCTTTGAAATATTTTCGTTTAGGTAATGCTTGAAATTATAAGACTCTTTCTTCAATACTTTCTGCTTACTTTTCTTAAACTGATCATTACCCTCACACCTTTTCAACAACGCATCCAATAGAGCTTTAGAGTAGTAAATGTTGAAAATTGATGTAATAGCTCTTTGGGTAATGCCATTGTAACTGTGCCATATGCTTCCTGTTCAACTTGATAAGCTTTCTTCTCATCCGGATGTTATATTTCTTTGCATCTTGGGTACCTCATTGATATTTGTATATTTGTATCCATCATTGATTGGCAACCATAAGTTAATATCATTTGTACCAACATAACCTTCAAAACATTTAACCAAACTATGGTAATCTTCCAATTTTAGCAGTTTAGGAACTTTCTGACTTGTTCCGATTTCATTGTCATAGTTATGAAGAGCTTGCATCATGTTTTGCATTGCAGCATATACTTGATAATCACTCATTTTGAAACATGAAATGCAAAAACAGAGGTCTTAGAAGTGGAATTTAGGGGTCAAAACGGATGTCACTGGTCATTAGGCCAGTGAAAGTATAGATATCGTCGAGACGGTCATTTGGGCTGGTGATAGACTTTCTAACTCAAACGGATCTCAAGTTATGCCCGTTTTAATGAAACCCAAAATTTCTGTTAAACGAACCAAGACAAACTTTCCACGAACCAACAAATTAAACGAACCAGAAAACACTTTGGTCAACAAACTAGAATCAGCAAACCGAATATCTCAGCGAACCAGGAAACAACTACGAACCAAAATCCTTTGAGCGAACCGACGGTTCGGCGGAGTAACTGCTACGAACCGGAAATAACCGTCGCGAACCAACGAATGAGATTGCCTAGATGAACCAATAGTCAACGAACCGGAACTTATGAAGATTGCCTATGCAAACCAAGAGCTTTAACCAGCGAATCAGAACATTTAATCAACGAACCGGAAAGTTTAAACGACGAACCAAAAAATCATCGAACGAACCAGACTGAAAATTGTTGTTTTTTGACGAATTTGAAGGTTTTGGACTGTAATTTGCAGCAGTAAGCGAGAATGTCAATTAAAGAACACTCAGAAAGCAATTTGACAACCAGAAACTCAGAAATGAAACATTTTAAATCAAAAACCCATTTTCTCTCTCTATAAAACTGATATTAAACAAAAATGGATCAGTAGAGTGAACCAACAGCTCTAGTACCACTTATAAATGCGAGGAGCAATGGATCATCTATCGATCTAGTGAAATCGATATGAAGATCATGAACACAAAGAGTAAATAAGCTTGGTTATTATTGATCAAGGCTCTAGTTTAGAACACACAGAAATACACACAGAGGACAGAGAGATACGACTTAAAATTTGGTATGCTAAAGCACAAGAGTCAACTATTTATAGTGTTGACTTGTCAGCTAACCGAAATGCCATCGAACCAGTGGGTCGTATCTCACGAACCCTTGGTTCGTGGTTGGTTAGTTGACAATCTAACTCACAATCCAGCCATATCTAGATACAGCACACGAGATACAATGATGCATACAGTTTATACCGACAGTATTCCTAGTAACTTCCTTTAGGGAACACGTCGGCAAACCCTATATCGATGCTAAAAGATGATAGGTGTTTGAGAAAGGGATTTCAAGTGTACCTTGCCTGCATTGTGGCTGAGAACTCGTGAAAACATCTGAAGGGCGTTCTGATAGTCTTAATAGGGGTTTATTAGTGTGAACCCACAGACCCAGTTAGGTTTCTAGGGTTTCTCATAAACTCTATATATTGTAACCTAACATATCATTAATGATAATTCAGTCGTTATTCCGTTATCTTTCATGGTATCACAACCTAAACGATCCGAACTCTAGCCGTCGTCTCTACCGTATTCAAATCCTATACAGGGCGGCGTGCCAATGCCGCCCTGTTCCAACATCGTTTTTCTATTTAGTTCCTTCTATTTTCCTACTTTCTATTCGAATAAAGCTTTGTTTTCGATTCAAGAATCCGATCAATTCTCTTAACCAAATCATCTTTTTGTTCTTACGTCGTAAAAGAAACTGTGTTTTTTTCAACTATATTTTCAAGAGGTCATATTGTGGATAAAGATCAAATATCAAACTTGCTGCCACTTTTTTTTTCCCGTATTGAAGGTGGACATTAATTAATCCACTTCTATTGACTTTAAAAGTGAAATTCTCGATGAACATTTATCCAATCGAACCCCGCTATCTTCTTGATTCCTTTTCTTTTCGATCAACATGATGGTTTGTTGTGGTTGTTCATCACGTCTTCTATATTTATTCCATTATTATATAATAGATAATTTTTCTTGGCAATTAGTAGTTTATCTTAGTTCTCTTGTTTGATTTGTTTTTAAATTACGGCTCCTAAATTGTCTTGTTGTATAGCCCACAGCCATCGATCTTAAGTTACGGTTTGATTAGATCGTTTTTTTCTCCTTTTTAAATTTATGAATCTCATCTCTCGATCAACGGATCCAAAAGACTACCGCCTGACCACAGTCACTGGCATTGCTTTCTTTTCTGTCTTCCTTTTTTAGATCTACGGATCTCATCTATTGATCTACGAGTCCAAGAGACCATCATATGACCACGGTCATCAACCTTTCTTTTTTGTTTTCCTTTTTCTTTTTTAGATCTACAGTTCTCATCTCTTGATCAACGGATCTAAGAGACCATCGATTGCTAGTCTCGACACACCGTCACACGACTACGATCGACGATTGTCAAACTTACCAGTGGCGGATCCAGAATTTTTTTCCAGTGTAGTCATCATTTAAAAAATACTTTAATGTAATAGAAACATACCAAAAAAAAATGGGTTCGGGTCGGGTCGGCCACGAAAAGGTAACCCACCATTCAACAATGCTTTGGTAAGTTTAACCGAAGTACTTAATCAGAGTCTATATTCTTTTTTTTTCAGTTTGTTTTTCGAACGCCGCATGTATAGATTGGTTTTCTTTAACTAAGTTCTCTGCCTTTTTACGTGCTTTGTTGTGACAACTATTGTTATCCCCAACATGAGTATCAAATCTTTGGATCATATTCCAATTATTGAACCCTTTACTCACGAACGCATCTTTTTGTCCATTTTCACTAAACAAGTAACAATACAAACAATACGCTTTATCATCTTTAACGCTATATTCTAACCAATTTTCATATTTTTGAAACCATTCCTTCTTAAAACGTCTTGCTTTACCACTAAAATATTTTTGTGGAAATTCTTTCATATTTGGTTGACATGGACCTTATATTTCTCTATAAACCTAATATTCAAGTTCAAGTTTTATCTAATTATATCAATTCCTAAACTAATAATGCATAAACAAATCACAAATAATAATATGAATCATCAATCAAACTAATTATCCATCATTCCATCAAGATTTTAGACATGGAGACTAATAAATTATAATTGAAAACAGAAAAAAAAAGATTTAAAGACTAACCTTGAAGAATTGTGAAGTTGAGAAACTAGAATTTTGAGTTTTGATTTGTCTTGGTGCTTTGTAAGATCAAAATCAAAAAGCCCTAAGATCAGAAAGGTCGTGTAGAAAGGTTGAAGCCAGAAGGTCGCAATCCCTAGTGTTTTTTTTTTAAAATCTTAAACGTTGTTTTTTTTAATCGATCAAATGTTCAGCAAATTATATTACAAACTGGGTTGTGGGTTTTTTTTTGTAAATCAATCAAATAGTCAGCAGATTGGATTAAAATTGGGCTGTGGGATTGAGGGCTTCTACATACTGGGTTGCACTTAAATAAAAAAACAAAATAAGAAGATTGCTAAGCGCAGGGTTTGAACCTGCACCTATTTAGTACTCCAAAGCAGCGCTGAACTTTGAAACGAGTTGGGACCACTAGGATAGAATGTTTTTCTTGTTTAAGTTTTGTTCAAAATATATATGTATTCACCAACAGAAAAAGGATTGTAGTCACTTGTAAAACTCGTACATACGGTTCTACATAGATGAAAAAATGACTGTATTCCTGTGAATAGGTATCTATATAAGTAAATTCCCCCCTGAAACTTACCTCTAGCCAGTCATGTTTATTATTCATGAAACCAAGACCTAAAACCTAGGTATTGAATTCGACCAAAGGATGGACATGATTCGTATAAAGCAAGGGGTTATGCAAAAAGGATCCTAAAAGAATTCAAGATGCAAGAATGTAACTTGACCCTTAATCCCATGTAGCCGGGAATAAAATATCAAAAGATGACAAGAGTCCGGAAGTTCAAGCAACCGACTATTTGAAGATGGTGGGGTATTTTGGTCACTTATTTCCGATATGGCAAGGTTAGAGTTATTAGTCATTACATGCAAGTTCAAAGATAATTGCATGTAGCTGCTACAAGACACATTTTGAGGTACCTGAAAGGTACGATAAGCTTTGGAATCAAATACTCACATGAGAGAAAGGATGATCTAATCAGATATAAGTGATAAGGATGATCTAATCAGATATAAGTGATAAGGATGATCTAACCGGATATAGTGATAGTAGTTTCATATTGATCAAGACGACGAGAAAAGTTTAACGGTCACATGTTGTATTTTGGGTCCTCACTAATCACATGGTGTTGGGTCTATTATTTGCGATTAAGGCCTTTAAAACTATTTACTCATCATCTGGTTGAAGAATCCATTGTGTTGATTTACAAATTGGATTGTAAGTTATTGAAGCTTCCATTTAAAACTATTTACTCATCATCAGGCTGAAGAATCCATTGTGTTGATTTACAAATCGGATTGTAAGTTATTGATGCTTCCAAAGTTTGGATCGATCACATTTTCATGACAAGTAAATTGTCCGGGTCAATTGTTAAAGTCAAATTTAACGTGAAGATCGGTTTGAGTGGCTCAAGTTTCATATTAATTAAATCGACTTTGATTAAGTTCTACCTGGTTTCATTGATCTTTCTTATTTGTATTTTGCTCATTTTTGTTTTTCACTAGTGGTGGTTAGTAGAGCACATAAACTCTCTATATATAGAAAAATAAGGATTCATTTGTTAGAAGATGAGATGTGAGCAAGTCTTCATTTTAGAGAGAGTCTCACCTTGGGTTTAAGCTCACCCTAGGCAACCATGGATTTTTCATGAGAGATGTGTGTTAGTGTGTTGTGATTCTTGATGTAAGCACTCGGTTCATGTAAGTCAGTCAACTAGCATTCAAATTTAGTCAATAACAAGTAACTTTCATAAATCAACATAGAGTCATAGACATCCCAAAAGTTTAAACCGAAAAGTCAACAATTCATAAAAGTCATCTAGACATAGGTAGTAGCAGAGATTTAGCCTGGCATACTCATACCATTCAAAAACATCCAATTTAGAATTAAACTCAAATAGTGTAGTCAAGAATTAAGACTAAGAAAGATTAATGTTTAATAATTGAAATAATCAAACTGAGTAGTTTCCGTCTTCTCCAAATAACTTTCTTCAGTTCCGTTCACTTCCTGTCGAATTGATTTATGCCCTCAAAAGTCTTATGTTGGCTGCCGTAGGGTTCTCGTGCGATCCCCCTCTTGTTTGTCCGTCCTCCCTCCTATTTATTTGCTTGACCTATTTTTTTTATTCTTCACTTGCGTGCCCCGCAAAGAAAAAGCCCACATCATATTCTTTCATGTGTTTACCATGTAGCCCACATGTGGAACTTCAATTTCTATGTTTTGAATTAAATCCACGTAAGCTCCTAAATTTAGCCACCATCGAAATGCTAGCACAAGTGGCTCCATTTTGTTATCTCATCGCACATGAGATCCAAACATTAATCCATGTACTTTCTTTTTATTTTTGTGTTATTTATTTCATTAATATCATATGACCATGATATAATGGATGCTCTTAATTTCAGTTCGCTGGTTCTATTTATGATCTTTTAAAACACCTGAAAATTCATAAGTAAACTAATCACGAGTACTATTTAATAAAAATAAACAAAATACTATTTAAATTGTAGGAAATATTTGAGTAAAAAGATATACAAATTAAGGTACATCATTAGCTATAGATCCTTCTCATCCTGTCTCTACATTCTTAAATTTAGGTTTTTAGTGTTCTATCAATCCTACAAATGGTATCAGAGTTCTATTCTTTCATTCAGCAATTCCGTTGTGTTGTGGACTGTAGGGTGCAATGAACAAACGTGTGATTCCTTTAGGTTCACAAAATGAGTCAAAATATTGGTTTTTGAATTTTGTCCCATTGTTAGATCTGATGATTATAACCTATGCCTAGCTAACATTCTCAATCCGAGTGACAAAATTCTTTAAAACTTTCACGGTTTCTGACTTTTCCTTGAGAAAGAACAAACAAGAATAACGAGTGAAATCGTCAATGGTTACCAAACAATATGATTTCCCCCTAAACTCTTGATATTAATTGGCCCAAAGAGCCAACTTCAGTTGTTGAAGAATCGATTCAGTTCACCCTTGTTCCTTACACTTGTGAGAGGTCTTGTGTTGCTTTTCTTTGAGACATGCAATGCAATTATCCACATTTATAAATTCCTTATCCATTTGACCAAAAGCATATTTTCCCCAAATAAGATGATTCATGTTCCGAAAGTTCACGTTACCCATCCGTCTATGCCACAAGGTAGAGTCTACTTCAGAAGCTTTTGCCAAGAAACATACAATTAAGCGTGTAGGCTTTACATCATTTAGATACAAAATATACATATTACCATTCCTTTTTGCATAGAAAATAATATGATCTTCATGTATCTTGTAACTAGGCTTCAATATAAAGCATTCTATTTGATTGAAGAACAATTGCATGTTTTAGCACAAATTTATGATACGCTCAACAAGATAAACATCAAATTAGACATCAGGTTAACCTTTTCAAATTTGACTTCTCCATGTGTGATAGGACTATTTCCGATTATTCTACCTTTATTTAAAACACCTCCAAAACAAGAGGACCACTGTGTGAAATGGGTTTCAAATCATGTAGCAAGTCCCTATGACCAGTCTTGTGCCTGGAACAACCACTATCCATAACACATGTTGACAGCTCTCCTTGATAGCTCCTGCACAACACAAATAATTAGTTAGAGGTGGGACCCAAGCCTATTTAGTCTTAGGTCTGATTCTTCTTGTTTTATGAAGGCACAAATCTAGAACTAAGATGAGGTCTCTACTGCCTAGGTTCAGCAATCCAAGTCTTATTTGACTATACAGGCTTGGTTTTGATGACTTGCTCCACTTCCAACTCACCTCCAAATTGTTCAATTATTAGACCTTTTTTTTATCTACTTTAGGTTTAGAAGGCATGAAATAATTTTGTAAAATTTGAGGGTGAGGTGACTGTTGGTTATAAAATCCATAGTCATCACCATAACCATTAAAATACATGGGAGGTGGTAGGCGGAATTGGGGCTTCATCATACTATGCCCAAAGTATGGGTTTAGAGGATAACTATACGGTGGATAACCAGGGTTGAAAGGACATTGGATCTTGATGTGGGTGACCACACATAAAGCAACCAATAGGCTCCTCATAGTAGTATGATGAATCTGTAGATTGAGAAGTAGCTAGGTCATTCTGGACAGTTATTGATACCATCATATTTAAGAGGCTACTTTGACTTCACTTTCTTCTTCCTTTCTTTTTTGTTTGGTTTAGAAGAAGGCACCAAAGATTTCTTTTCATCTCCAACAACTTCTCTTGATGTTTCTCAACCTCATTTGGTGCAACCATTATCAATCTTAGGTTTTGCAACCTTAGACTTAGCAATCATAACCATTTTTGATTTAGCACTTAAAGATGATCTGGCCTATTTAGGCTTAACTCCTTGAACTGGCGTAACCTTTCCATCAATAAATTTAAAACCTGATTTTCTCAATACAACCACACTTTAATGAATCATCAACATATGAAACCTTATAGGCATCATCCATTTCATTATCAAACATATGACAAGCTCGGCATCGACTTACTTGTTTACTTTTCTATGTGCTTTATGTTTCTTTTTGTTTAAAATTGGTTAAGTGTTTGGCTTATAATTTGAAGAAGTTTGTTCATTTTTTAGTTCCTAAAAACACAAGGTTTTTGCCATTTAACAAGTCAATAGCCTTCTCATTATTGATAAGCAGATCATGATCATCATTCTTTATGACATTCGTCTCTAGCAGAGTTGTGTCAACAGAATAAACTGATACGAATTCGATGCCATCTACATTGATCACATCATCAGTCAACGGAAGCTTTGAACCATTTTCATGATCAACGAGAGTGGCTTCCATTTTCTTAATAGTTTTCACATATGGAATTACCTCATCATTCAAGTATTTGATATGGCTATTTGGATTTATTCGGAAAGCTCCTGAGCCGCAATATAGTTGTGATTGAGTGGATTCTCAAGCGTACTATCTCTTAGTTCCCATATTTAATTCAAATCTAATTTAACCCTTCCCAAAATGTTCGATCTAACAATGATGTCCAACTTAGCCTACCCGTATTGATGTTATCTATAGTCTCCCTAGCTTTAACATAGTCACTTCTAACTTGTGCTAAGGTTTCCAAGATATCTTTCATGTGTTCAATGTCATATTCAAGATATTTAGTCTTAACTAGAATTTCAATCACTTTAGATTCCGTTTTAAGATAAGCTGTCTGCTAGCTTACGCATCCTCAACCAAATGTACGTTGTGGTTGAAGTAGTTAGGAATGGATTTAATAAAGGAATCATAACAAATTTTAGCAACTACCTCATGTGGCATATTCTAAACTGGAACAGTTGAAGTAAAGGGCTATGGAGGTAAATTATTATTCTCTTCCTCAGTGATGTCATCCATCTACGCAAAGTTGGTGGGAATTAATTTGTCAAATTGAGAAGCATCATGAGATTAGTCTTCTCCATAACTCACCATCAAAGAAAATTTATTAGGCTTGACCTCTTGATTTTGAGAAGTGTAGTTATAATTCCTATCATCCAAAGTAACCAAAGCTTTTAAAGTAGTAGCACCCTTCTTAACCGTGTGAGAAGAAGATGATTTTCATGAAGGACTAGCTTGTGGTTTTTCGTTATGATAAGTATAGGGTTTTCCATGACCAATAGGGTTGTTCACCCTTGGCTGCTTACATTCATAAGCAAAATAAAAAAGCTCATTACAGTTTTAACATTGCGCCTTGGACTTATCAAATCTAGTGGTTGTGCTAGGATGTGTCTAAAAGGCATTTATGGCCTTTCATTTAAACTACTTCCTCGTTATAGCAACAACCATACCAAGCTGCCATTTCAGATCCATTTCATCAAGATCATCTTGTGAAATCTAGTCAAGATCTTCTTAAGATAAGATCATATGTTGAAGGTTTCCGTAATGCTTATGCATTGTAGCAATCCAAAAGAGCCTTGCACATAGAAAGATCATTGTCAATCATTTGGGAAACATTCACACCAAGTGTGTGATTGAGATGAAGTAGCACCATGAGCGGTTGATGTAAGAGTGGCAGAAACAGGTGTACCACTAAAGCAAGAATAGAAACCATGAGTGGATACATTTTCCACAACAGGAGTTCTTAAGACAACATTTGATGTAGGAAATGTAACGGGTGCCCCTATTGATGAACTGGAAGTTGTTCTCTCCTTTGCATGAATGTCGTAGTTCCTCAACTTCTCTATGTTTTCTTTGTAGTCCACCTCCTTCAGCTTGTGGGTGTCCACAATGAATTCATTGTAAGTTGCATATTATCTAGGGAAGGAATTTAGCAATATCTTGTTCACAACAGATAAAGTTGTCATTATCCTTTTTAACTTCTTGTCATTGATAGTTTTACAGAATTCTGAACATGAGCTTCAAATGTATCACCACGGACATCGGTAAAAGTTTCGAAGGATAGTTTCAATTTAACCAACTTTCTTGCTCTAGTAGCTTCATTCCATATATATATATATATATATATATATATATATATATATATATATATATATGTTCCAAACCAGTCCATATTTCATTAGTTGATTGAGTCTCATGAAATTCATACTTAATGTCCTCATGTAATTCCAGTTTTATGGCACTCAAAGCCTTTTGATCAGTCAATGATTTCTTCTTAGGAGCAGTTAGTTCAGCCATCAATTTGCGGATTTTCCTACCTCCTTCATCCTTAGGATTGACTGGTTTAATGTCTTGCTCACCTGGTCCAAACTTCACCGACAACCACAACTCATACTTAATGAAGAAACAATAGGAATCAAACTTATCCTTCCATTCTTCAAATTTATTTCCATTAGTTAGCTTGGGATGCATTAGACCTCCTCATTGATAAAATTCAGTAGGTTGATTCTCAGTAATGATAACCAACTTGAGTGAACTTAACTGAAATAAAAGAAAACCCAACTTGATTTTTAAATGCTAAACTTCTCACAACTTTGCGTAAAAATGCTTAAACAGATTGGAATGAATTTTTAATGAATCCCCAACCTTTAATAGCAATAGAACAAGCAAACAATATAAAAAATATGACTAAATATTGAATTTGCTGAAATTTGGACTTAGCAAAAGTTTACAGTAAGTTGTGATGAAGAACAAATTTGGTCAAAAGTCAAAGTTGATGAAGTTGTGATTCGATTACACCAATAGATTTGAAATAGATGTAGGAATAATAGTTGAAACTATTGATTTCTTTCAAACACAACAAATCTAACCAAATATGATTAAATAGTGAGCTTATGATTTTTTATGTTTAAATCACATAAATTTGCTAACACGAATTCAAATTTTGATGAAAATGAGTTTGGATTGTTGCTATAATTTTGAAATATCCTTAGGATTACCCGAAAATCAGTTTGAAGATCCAATTTACCCTTAATCAAAATCTATCTAAAAATCAGGTGTTCATCAGAACGTGAATAACATATTTTATGAAATCACTTACAATCAGAGCAAGTTGTTTTCAATGATCTGATCATTGCATTAGATTTTGAAAATTATTCTACTTTATAAAAATGAACAGGGATCAGCAATTCAAAAACATGGTTTTCAAACTCAAAAAATTTCCAACAGCTCTAATACCATTTATCAGGACTGATTATAGTTGTTTGTCTCAATCAATTCAAAGATTCAAGTGCAGAATACATGAATCTATGATCAGTCCATTACTACAACAAAAAATCATAAGCAAATCTATTAAAATTTGAAGACCACACACAACACCAAGAACACATGGCAGATAAAATGCTCTCTATTGTATGATAATTAAAAACGCTTGTAGAGTTACAACTGATAAGTTACTATATATAGTACAAGTGAGGCCAACAAATTAAGCACAAAGTACAACTAACCTATTACCACTAAAAGAAATTACATTTGAAAGTACTACGTGACATCTATACACTCAAGTGAAGCGTACGGGTTTAGGCTTATACACTCCACTTGAGCGTATATAGCAATCTTCAACTTTTGTCTTTAATCCTCACTGGAGCGCATAGAAGGGACTTGGAGCATATGGGAAAAAAATACTTATACCCTCTACTGGAGCGTTTAACCTTGACTTGGACAAATTCTTAACTTAATTATTAACTGGAGCGTATGGGCTATCTTCAAAGCACAAGGAACAAAATTATATATGCTCCACTCAATCGCATAGAAGAACCTTAGAGTGCAAAGAGTAAAAATTGCTATACGTTCGACTGGGATCGTATAACTCATAAGTAGACAAATCAACAACTTTGATCCTCTTAGAGCGTATAACCAAGACTTAGCTAAAACTTGAGAATCATCCAGAAACCTTTAGAGTTTTCACCATTAATGCTGGAGGGTAAATTTCTGGTTCGTCATCATTAATGTAAGTTCCAACACTTGGGGCTCACAGACTCAAACCATAGTTTCCATATCCTCATGCAAAGCGAAATTAATGGAAGCGTAGCCATCTATCAAGCTATATCATTTTGAGATTTGCTAACAGAAATCACGGGGTGTGAGTTGCAAAAGGTGAAGATCTTGGTTGATAAAAAGTCTACAAGTGCATTATCAAAGAACCCGGTGTTTCAAGGGAGGAGCAAACACATACACATGTGATACCATTTCATTCAAGAGTGTGTAAAGAATGGTCAATCGAGTTCAGATCGAGTTTGTATTGGGAAGTGAAACGAAGGCCCTTGCAAGGAACAAGTACAAGGAGATCAGAATTTACTCGGAGTAGAAGACCTTCTTAATTTCAGTCATGGGATTAAGGGGGAGAATGAAGCAAGTAATTTCAAGTAGCAAACCCAGGTTGTGGGCCTAAAACCATGAGGCCTAAAGAGGGTGGTGGCTCTTAAGTTGTGTCACAATTAGGGTTTTTAATTATGGTAACACGTCTAGGTTATCTTTATAAACACCAAACCAATTTAGTGTTATGGTATGAGTTTTATTGTAATTGAGTTTTGAACAACTTTCTCAGTTATAATAACGTAAGTTTACGTGAAATCCTCGTGTGTGTTTCCAATTCTAGAACTTGATAACTTACTGAACTTAGAATATTTTGTTTCTTCTTTTTATTTAATAACTAGATTTGCTACCTATACGTTACCATAAGGATACCGCGGGTACACGGAAAAGTTGCATTGCTATAGCGCTACAAAGAAAATAAAAATACAAACAGCTAACTAATGACATAAAATTAGGAGACAAATGTTTAAAGTATTGAGCCTACTACCTAAAAGTTATGTTACACGAGTACACTCATTACACCACCAACTTATGTGCTATATTATTTGCACTTGAAAAAAACACAAAAAAAAAGGTGAAGAAAAGAAAATAGAGAAGACAACACGAGCTCACAAAATAGAACACCAACTAAGGTGCTTAAGTTTTTGCTTTTAGATAAGAAAGAAAAAGAAAAAAAAAATTAATTAGCCTTTGGATAAGAACGGAAAATAAAAAAAAAACCAAAAAAAAGTTAATGTTGCTTGTGAGATTAATCACAATTCATCTAGGTCACATAAAGTACAATGGTTAATTCTGTATATATGCAAAAGTTAGGATAGAGTCGGTATGTTTATGTAAATACTTCATGGTCTGTTGTGTCAAAAAGAAAATTTTATAATTGATTGATTAGGGAGGTGACGTTTCACAGGAAGGATGCAACGCTTCACAATGTATATATGGTCCAATATGGATTGTAAAATTAGTCCCAATTTGTAAAATCAGATAACGCAAACTCAAGAATGAATTGAACAGATGAAACGTTCAATCAACACCAAAAACATACAAGATCGATCAGATCGAAACTAACAAGAAACCCTAACAGAAAACAACTCTCACAACTCTGTACACAATCACTACGAACTACGAGTTACAAGATGATTCAACAGACTGATGAATCTAACTCAGATCAGTGGAACTAGACAAGATGAAATAGAGAGAAGACGAGAGAACGATCAATCGGCTGATCAAGAAATTTAGGGTTCATAACCCTAAACACTGAAGACGAGACTCCTTTATATCAACATCTACCCAGCTCCTATCTCCTGGCCCATTCAACAGATCAGCAGCCCAACAAGCCCACGAACTCAACAAGCAGCCCAATCACATGAACAATAAACCAAACAAATAAACCGAGAGATAACAATATTAAGAATATTAAACTGGTTAAACTGGACATATTTTAACACCCGCCCTCAGTTTAATACCTTAAACGAATCAAACATTCTAAGTTCATTACATAACCGATTATGAGTTGTAACAAGCAAACCTTTGGTAAACACATCAGCAAGTTGATTCTGTGACGCAATACTGACTGTAGTAACAGTACCTTTGTGTACCTTTTCTCTCAAGAAAAATAAATCTACTTCAAAATGTTTCGTTTTTTCATGAAAAACTGGATTAGAAGTAATAGCTACAGCAGCAGTATTGTCACAGAACAAAGAGACTGGAGTTTTAACAGTAACATTAAGCTCCTTTAACAAGTTTAAAATCCATATAACTTCACAAGTAGCCGCACACATTGAACGAAACTCTGCTTCAGCTGTTGACCTAGAAATAGTAGACTGTTTTTTACTTTTCCAAGAAATTAACGACTCACCAAACTTAACACAAAATCCGGTAATTGATTTTCTGGACACAGTGCACTTAGCCCAATCTGAATCAGCATATGCCTTTATAACAAAATCATCATCCCTTTTAAGTAAAATACCTTTACCAGGCGCATTTTTCAAATACCTTAGTAGTCTTAGAGCTACTTTGAAATGGACAGTTTTAGGCTTATGCATAAACTGACTTAGAAAATGAACAGCATATGAAATATCCGGTCGAGTATGTGTGAGATAGATCAACTTACCAACCAACTTCTGATACACAGTAATATTGCTTAACACAGTATTATTACTATCAAGTTGAGAAGTAATCACAAAGTTTTGCTCAATAGGACACGACACAGGCTTACACCCAGTTAAACCAAATTCAGCAAGAAGATCTAAACAGTACTTCCTCTGAGATAAACACAACCCAACCTTATCTCGAATAACTTCAATTCCCAAGAAAAACTTTAATAACCCTAAGTCTTTAATTCTAAACTTAGATTTTAAGAAAAGTTTCACTTTCTCAATTTCTTTATCATTATTCCCAGTAATGATTATGTCATCCACATAGACAAGTAAAACAACAAAGCTATCAGAAGTTATTTTGACAAACATGGAAGTATCACATAAACTTTGCACAAACCCTAAGTCAAGTAACACACCAACTAACTTTTCATTCCACATTCGAGGAGCTTGTTTCAAACCATATAATGATTTTTTTAACTTACATACTCTAGTTTCAGATTTCGAATAAAAACCATCAGGAAGAGCCATGTAAACATCCTCATGCAGATCATCATACAAAAAAGCATTGTTAATGTCTAATTGAAAAATATTCCAATCATGTTTAACAGCTAAAGCTAAAACACACCTAACTGTGACCATTTTTACAACTGGAGAGAAGGTTTCATCAAAATCCATCCCTTCTCTTTAACTAAACCCCTTAGCAACCAAACGAGCTTTATACCTATCAATCTCGCCTGTGGACTTATATTTTAGTTTATATATCCACTTACATCCAATAGTTTTCATATTAGGAGGTAAAGGAACAAGTTCCCAAGTATTATTCCTATGGAGAGCTTCAATTTCTTCATTCATGGCAGACACCCAGTTTGAATGAGTGACAGCCTCATAATATGACTTTGGTTCACTGCTTTTGTTAAGACTACTTGAAAAACAAAAGTTATCTTGTGATAAATGAGAGTAATTAACTACTTTTTCCAAACCATATTTAACTTTCCCTTCAACAACAAAATCATTCAACTTCCTAGGAAATACTATGTTCCTGGAAGACCTCCTAAGGGTTGATCCAAGTTGTTCTAAACCTCCTCCCTCATAATTAACTCGACTATCAGTAGTCTCCTTATCATTAGACTCAGTCACACCCACTGCCCTGCCTACAGGAGAGGTAACACCACTAGGTTGCTGAGACTCCTCAGATGAGATGGAACTGTCAGGTTGAGGAGAAGTACTACAAGGAGATGTAGTTATAACTCTGACATTATTCCTCTCACCAGCCTCAACCCTACCTTCAGTAGAGTCACTTTTCCTGTCAGGCTGCAGAGACCCGTGTGAGAGACCATCATTATTTTCAACCCTCACATCATCATTGGGAATGTTGTCACCAAAAAAACCTTTATTGGATGATTGGTCAAACAAGTCAAAAAAATTAAGGGTATTCACTGTTGTACTCAGCTCATTATCGGACAAATTCAAGTTTTCTTTGAAAGGAAAAACGGCTTCATAAAATTTTACATCCCTAGAAAATAAAATTTCTTTGTTATCCAAACTCAACAGCTTATACCCTTTCTTTTGATTAGAGTAGCCAAGAAAAACACATTTTTGTGAGTGAGTTGAAAACTTATCATTATTATTTAACACAGTTGAAAAAGCCAAACATCCAATAGTTCTCAGGTGAGTTAATGAGGGTTTAAAACCATGAATCAACTCATAAGGAGATTTGCCATGCAACACAGATGAAGGAAGCCTGTTTATCAAGTAAGTAGCAGTTAGTATGCATTCAGACCAAAATTTAAGGGGAACACCCCCTTGAAATAACAAAGACCTAGCAACATTTAATAAGTGTCTATGTTTTCTTTCCACTATTCCATTTTGCTGTGGGGTGTAACTACATGAAGTCTGATGAATGATTCCAAGTTTTCTATACATGTCATTCATATCCTTGTTGATAAACTCAGTTCCATTGTCACTTCTTAAAACCTTAACATTTTTAGCAAACTGAGTTTTAACCAAAGTTATAAAACTTTGTATATTAGTGAAAACTTCAGTTTTATTTTTCATAAGATACACCCATACAGCCCTTGAGTAATCATCAACTATTGTCAAAAAAATATTTGAAGCCTTCTTTACTAGGAACTCTATAAGGTCCCCAGACATCAAGATGAACAAGGTCACCAATGTTAGTTGATATATGATCACTTAAGGGAAAAGGCTCCCTGTGTTGTTTAGCCCTATGACATGTCTCACATGGTTGAGTATTGATAATATCTTTAAGTTTTAATTCTGAACTCAAAACTTTTAAGACAACATCAGAAGGATGACCTAACCTAGAATGCCACAACTCATTCATTCCAGTAGAGAGCACATTAGACACATCAGGAGAATTAGCACAAAAATATAAGCCATCAAGTTGTCTACCAGTCACCAGGACTTTCCTTGTGTGAGAATCCTGAATGTTACAAGAATTCTCATCAAACCACACAGTCAACTTAGAATCTCTAGCAAGTTTATACACGGACATTAAATTGACACAATAATCAGGGACAACAAACACATCAGACAAAACAACTTTATCATGTAATTTCAAATTTCCAATTTTAGTTACTAAAGCACTTGTCCCATTAGGGTGTTTGACTTTCATGTTCATATCAGAAACATCAACAGGATTAATTATACCCACATCTGACATGACCATGTGTTGATTTGCCCCTGAGTCAATTATCCATTTATTATGAAACATGTTTTGAGTCCCATTAAAAACATAGGTGTGTGATCCAAAACTGTTATAAAAGAAACTTTTATTTTCCATACCAGCAGAATGGGAACATTGGCCAGCATCCACAGATTTGTCATTAAGCAGACTTAGCAGTTTTGAAAATTGATCAGGTGTTAAGTTCCCAGTGGTGAAGTTTTTATTCTCCTCACAATTATCAGAAACAAAACAATTATTAGCAACCGGTTTCTTACCTGAATTGAATCTAGGTTTCATCCATGTGGGATAACCAATGATTTCAAAACACTTATCAACACTATGTCCAGTCTTATTACAATGAGTGCATTTCAAAGATGAATTCTCCCTTTTATTAAATTTCTTTTTAGCATCAAAAGATTGCCCAAGTTTTGAATTTAATCCAACAGTCTGGGTAGGAGTCTTAGAGGAATTAGTATTCCTATGAGACTCCTCCCTTGATATTATTGCAAAAGCCTCTTTAACAGTTGGAAGCTCATCTTTGATTAACAAATTTGTTCTAACTGACTGGTAACTACTGTCAAGTCCCATTAGGAACTGCATCAGTTTGATAAGTCTAGTGAAATCATTGAACTGTCTAGATGCTTCACAAGTGCACACAGGTAACTATAAAATTTGGTCCATATCCTTCCACATTACATTCAACTTGTGATAATAAGCAGACACAGACATATCATCTTGAGAAAAAGAATTAATTTTTTGATACAAATCAAATACCACAGAACCATCAACTTTATCATAGGTATCCTTTAATTCCTTCCACACATCAGATGCTAAGCTAGAATAAACTTGACCTAGGTATAACTTCTCATTAACAGAATTCAACAGCCAAGTTAACACAACAGAATTACAGCGATCCCACTGATTAATCAAGACATCATCATCCTCATCTGGAGTACATGTACCATCAATGAACCCATACTTGTTTTTTACTTTTAATGCAAGTTTCATAGCATTAGCCCAAACCCTATAGTTTTCAGTCCCTTTCAACTTGATACTAATAATGGTTAGGACACTAGAATCACTGGGATGCAAATACAGGGGGTCACCAGCATCAATTTTGCTAACTAAAGTGGCAAAAGGATTATTATCTCCCATATTAACACAATAAAAAACACCAGGATCACAGATAATATGAGCAAACCACACAAGAAATGCAACACAAATGAATGCAACACAAAAGATCGGGATTCTCTGCCCCGATACAGCATACAACAGGTATCAACAGGCCTGCACTGTACTTACACTAAGAAACCAAAAAAAATACGAAAAGCAGGGAACAATCTCACCAGATAAACCCCAAGTTAGGGTTCCAAGACCACTTTTCGCAACCTTCACTTAGGGTTACGAAAGAGGCGATCAGCACAGCAGCTTCACACCTTGCAACGCTTGGCACCTTGGTCACGTACGTCACCTTCCTCCAGCCCGGTTCCAGATCCAAGAAGACGCTCCTCCACGTCTCGATCTAACAACTCAGTACAGGAGGCACGAAATTCGCACAAAAGAACCACAGATCTCGTAACACGGTGACGGAAACTCAACTACAACCACCGACACCAGTGATCATAGATTTATGTGCCGTGTGGAGTCGAATCGCCGTTACCAGAACGAGAGACACACACTCAAAAGATCGCAACCGGAGTTGCAGATCAAGCGTTGGAGATGCCGAATAAAGACTCAGATCTAGAGCCTAGGGTTTTCGAGAGAGTGACGGACCACGAATCAAGAGCATAAAGCTCTGATACCATGTAAAATCAGATAACGCAAACTCAAGAATGAATTAAACAGATGAAACGTTCAATCAACACCAAAAACATACAAGATCGATCAGATCGAAACTAACAAGAAACCCTAACAGAAAACAGCTCTCACAACTCTGTACACAATCACTACGAACTACGAGTTACAAGATGATTCAACAGACTGATGAATCTAACTCAGATCAGTGAAACTAGACAAGATGAAATAGAGAGAAGACGAGAGAACGATCAATCGGCTGATCAAGAAATTTAGGGTTCATAACCCTAAACACTGAAGACGAGACTCCTTTATATCAACAGCTACCCAGCTCCTATCTCCTGGCCCATTCAACAGATCAGCAGCCCAACAAGCCCACGAACTCAACAAGCAGCCCAATCACATGAAAAATAAACCAAACAAATAAACCGAGAGATAACAATATTAAGAATATTAAACTGGTTAAACTGGACATATTTTAACACAATTTCTTTTTAGTTTTAGTCAAGTCTTGTTCAAAATCGGTTTTTGTTTATCGATCCTGCCAATAATGGCATTAGAGCCATGGTTCAATCTGATTTCAAGAACAAAGACTACATCAAGGCAAAGGAAGTTCATTATTGTACAATCTAAAGCCAAGATATATGTTCCAGTATTTGTAAGAACCAAGAAGTTTAGTGTTTTTTTGTTCTTCGTGAATTCCATAGACGAATCAAACTCTAATTTCTAGGTTTTTATCATTTATTTATATCGAATTTAGTTTTATAAATTAGAGAAAATTCTAGATATCATCATACTCAAATTCTGGATTAGAATTGTTTATATTTTTCGTTTTCATATCTTGATGGAGAATTAAGAAATTATAACGGAAATAGATAATAACACTCGTGTTGTGCAAAGGAAATGATGTCCTCACCCCATTTTCAAAGCCCTATTTAGAAATTACTAAATTATACTGAGTGGTCTGTTCAAATAAAAACCACAACACTACATGCAAATGGATTGTGGGATAGCATAAAACCAAATCCAGACACACAATTGGATGTCTCGAAGGACAACGATGCATGTGCATATCTATTCCAAACGCTACTAGAAGACATGATACTTCAAGTTGCAAACTACAAAAATCAAAAATGAGATTTTGGACGCATTAAAGAAGCATCGCATCGGGGTAGATTGAGTACATAAGGCACAACTGCAAACACTCAAATCATAATTTGAGTTGTTGTAGAAAAAAATAAGAAGATACGATTGATTCGTTTACTCAAAAGATAAATCAAATCATCACAAAGGCGAGGAATTTAGGATGAACGTTTCCCTGGAAACTCGTAAGTTCAGTGCCCGATAAGTTTGCTAAAAAAGATTCCATTATCATACAATGTTTCGACCCGGAAAAGACGAGTCTTAAAGAAACAATTAGATGCTTGAAGGCTTTCAACGAAAGAATCAAATTGAAGAAAGGAGGACTTGGAGAGTGCCAAGACAAATTCCTATTCACGCATCAAGATAATCATTCCAATCATTGAAAGGGATCAGGGAATAATTGATTAGGAAGATTCAAGTCATCATGCAATTAGCGGAAAAACAAGAAGTTCAGATAGAATGACAAGGAATAAAGGTCATCCTAGAAGACACTAGAGAATAACTGCATTATAGAAAATAGGCGTACGAAAGACGTAAGAAAAGAAAAGTTACAATTGCAATAATTTTGACACTATGCTAGAGATTTTTGTTTGAAATATTAGATAAATGAGTAATTTTAATATTGTCGAAGAGCATATGAAACCAACACCATTGATGGCCTTCAACGAATATTTCATAGAAGACAGGGAATTTTCCTTAATGAGAAGGAAGTTTATCCAAAAAATTACAAATCTACCAACGAGAGTCTATGGTACTTAGACAACGGTGTAAATAACCATATGACTGACACTCAAACATATTCCATAGAACTAGATAAGAAGGTCTTAGGAAATGTACATTTCTTAAATGGATCACGTGTAACTATCCAAGTCAAAGGATCTATATTGCTAGACTCCAAAAATGAAGAACAACGAGCCATATCTCAAGTTTTTTAGTACATGCCTAGCCGAAAGAGCAATATCCTAAGTTTAGGACAACTGATTGAAAGTGGTTACAAAATCATCATGGAGGATGACACACTATCTCTCTACAATCCAAGTAGGGAACTCCTATGAAAGATCAAACGATCAAGGAACCGACTCTATAACATTAAACTAAAGAGCGATTCACCAACGTTTCTACCTCCAAGTTTGAAAGATCGTGCATTGTTGTGGCATACAAGACTGTGATCCGTTCGAAGGTGGACACGAGGTTGATGAGACAAGATATAAATATCAGTTTCGGTCATTCTCGAAGCTTAATTTTCAAATATCAGTTTCCTAGGGTTTTGCCACCACTGGTTCGAAGGCAGTTTCAAAGTCATTCTCAGACAACATTTTGAAGTTAGTCTCGAAGTCAATATATGTCGTTGTGTTTTTCGACTAGGGTAGGATCAATCAAGTATCAGATTCATTTCTTCTCCTGTAGTTTTTTGAGTTTGTAATTGTAGAAGAATGGAAATTGAACATTGAGAAGTTCAATGGTAATAGAAACACTTTATGTCTAAGATATTTGGATGTTGTGCTGATAGGAAAAATACTAGAAGATTTAGAAAAGTTAGAAAATAAATCTGGGGTAGTGATTACGCTCTCATTGTATAAGAATGTTTCTTATAAGATCATGAAGGAAATGATATATAGCGAGCATGTATGAGAAGTCGTCTTCAGTGAATAAAAAGTTTCTTATCTAAGAGCGTGTAAACAATAAGATGAAGGAGGGTGGATTAGTTACCTCAACTTAATTTTTTCTAGATTAGTTTCAGTTGATGTTAGTTTAAATATGGGGTTCAAGTTTTATCGTTGTTATCCTCATTGCCTGAGGCTTGGTCAAGAACAGTTAGAGTTTATTTGGATCTACTAAGTTTACATTTGAAGCTATTGGAGACCTGATTTTGGGAGAATATCACAGATTTAGAAGTTCATGGGAATTATCAAATGACTTGTTAAGTACAGAAGGAAGAGGGAGGAAGGTTAACACAGGAAATGTGATCATGAGGATTCAGTCTAAGACTCAAAGCGATGTGACATATTGGAATTGTTTAACAGGTGAGACACTTTAGGAATGATTATACGAATAATAAAAAAGAAAAGAACTCCATAAAATACAAATTCGAAGATGTTTTGATATGCAGTGTTGAAAGTAGTATGGAATCCTGCATAATGGATTCTAGAGCTTTATTTCATGCCATGCATATAGTGAAACAATGAAGAATTTGAAAGTCGGTGACTTAGAGAATGTACGATTATCTTAGGATGAAGTTCTTGAAGTTATGAACATTGAGATACGTTGATCTAAAAATGCCGAGGGATCGACATGGAATTTGACAAACATCAAAGTAATTTTAATCCTAAAGACGAAGCTTATCTTTGTCGAGTAATTGGATAACCAGGGTTCTGATGTTAAATATGGTGATGGTAAATAGAAGGTGATTGTAAAACCATATACAGATTGTTTCCAAATCAATAGAAGATATAGACGGAAGTTTGTCATTCAATTAGTGTCGAATGAGTATACATTGTTCGGAGCTCTAGAGGAGGTTTGGACAGAACCTCCTCTCTCACACAGACCACTTAGCACTAATGTCAAGATTTAAAGATGATCAAGTAACCAATCCTATATATAGGAGTTGCCCAGCGAACCAACACACTGGCTAACCAATGGTTCGCTGGTTGGTTAGTTGACATCATTACATACAATTAACCACCTAGTTTGCTAATCTGTTCGTACAGTAACGACCACACAAGGATTCTTGCTCTAACAGATTCCCCCTTGGATGTTACTGTCGAATGTAGGTCTTCAACTTCTAGCAATTTTCAGTCAGTCTACTGCAGACGCCTCTATGTTTGGAAAACTCCCATTGGGCTGAATTTCAGGTATGCAGGAAACAGCTTGCAATCTTTTGAAATCATCACAACCAATAAGTTCCCCTTACTTCAAGGACATCCATGGTGTGAACCATTTAATCACTTAGCAGGACACAACCACTAGCCATTAACTTCAAGCACATCTTCGGTCTTAATCAGCTTGATGCAGGATGACTTCATTAATTGTCATGAATAAAAAAACAAAATCCACAAATATCACCGCATATGACAGAAATATTCAATCTTCACCAAATTGTAATACATTATGATCTTGATAAAAACTGACACGATCATCATTTTCAATTATAGAAATTCTCCCTCAGAATGAAATCCATCCCAATATATAATCCAGATAAGCACATCTCGATGTAGACGGGAATCTTACCAAGTCATCCCAACTCAAGAAAGTATCGGGCATATGATTAGAGAGTTCCAAACCATAACTGAAAACTTTGACATGTCGATTTGCACGAACATCATAATACACCACATTTCCATGAAGATTAAAAATCATATCCCTGTCAACCCTGAACTGATTGCTTTTGAATATTCACTTTTTTAATTATGAAACTTTAAAAAGTTCAAGGGTTCCCATTATCCCCCTAAACAAGTGAAATATCAAAACTTTAATATTCTTCAGTTTGTGTAATCATATCTATGTCTCTGAATCTCTGTCTATCATCAAAAGACACGTGTTTTGAATCTCTGTCCATAATAAAAAAAAAACAATGACTACCCACAAAACATCTCTTTTTGAAATTCGACGACTAAATCTCAACAAGTATAGGAATCTGGAAGTTCATCAAACATACCAACCCACGGCTATCGAATAAAGGAAAAACTCGATAACTGATTAAATATTTGAAAACATTGCACTTCAACAATTTGGTTAGCGAACCAATCCTATCAGCGAACCAAGCAAGTTAACGAACCAATACGGTCAGCGAACCCAAAAACCTAGCGAACCAATTGGTTTGGCGAACCATTGGTTAAGTGAAGTAACCGCTCCGAACCATCTGTAATCGCTACGAACCATTGATGAAGATTGACTAGCGAACCAATATAAATATTGCCTTGCGAACCAACAGCCGGTGAACCAATATCATGAATATACACTGACTAACCAACAAAGAAACCATGATATTCATCTGGCGAACCAACAGTCAAAAACTCTAATTTCACTCCAGATTCTGATTTTTTTGAATTTCTTCACTCAATCACTACTGTTAGGTGCAGAAATGACTCAGGAACATTCGTTTGAACAAAAATTGATCAAAAACTCATTGAATCTCACCTAATTTTAACTTTTTACGTCTCAAAAACTCAAAATAGGATCTGGAAAAGAACCAAAGGCTCTGATACCAGTTGTAAAACCATATACGGATCGTTTCCAGATCAACAGAAGATAGAGACGGAAGTTTGTCATTCAATTAGTGTCGAAATATTACAAACCGAATGAGTATACATCGTTTGAAGCTCTGGAGGAGGTTTAGACAAAATCTCCTCTCTCACACAAACCACTTAGCACCAATGAGTAGACTTAAAGATGATCAACTAACCAATCCTATATATATATCGGAGTTGCCTAGCGAACCAACACACTGGCTAACTAATGGTTCGCTGGTTGGTTAGTTCACATCATTACATATAAGTAACCACCTAGTTTGATAATCTATCCATATAGTAACAGTCACACAAGGATTCTTGCTCTAACAGTGATCAATGAAAATTTTGTATTTTCTTGTGGCAAGAATCAAGGATCGCTACACATGGTTGACATAGTGGAAGGAGTGAATTATGTTCTGGTAATAACAAAGTTCCCTTTATAGAATCTTATGGGCGGAAAATGGTCTTCTTTCTTAGAGAGAAATCTACAACCACTGAGAATATTCAGAGTGAATGTATTCGGAAGTTAAACATATATATCAGAAAATTTTGGGATAGTGGGAGCATGTGTCGTGTTTCTATTATAGTTCCTAAGCGGAAATGGGTTTTAAAATCCAGTATTATGATTGTGAGAGTCTCTCCTTTGTAGTTAGGCATGTTCCAAATTTACAATTTTAATCGTACCCAAAGTTATCTAATGTTTATAAATAGATGGTAAGCCTTTGTAATCCCGAAGCACCTAAATGAAGATAAAACAACGTTACGTCTTGTGGATGTGGGTTAGTTTAGACCGAACCACATTAACCTTTGTGTTCATACTTTCTTATTATTGCTTCTCGTATTGTACATATGTTTAAGAGTATTAACAGCCCATTCCCTATCACCATCTTTATATGTTAACTAAAAAAACTACATTTTCTTTCTCATTGTTCAATTAAATAATATTTTTTATACATTTATCATTATATTTTGCCTCTCTTTCATTCACAACTATTTTACAAAATATTTTAAAAAAAAAGATAGAGAATGAACAGTTTCTTTTTATATCAAATATAGGGATGAAGAGTAACATTTTCTCTCTCCTCCGCTCACAACCACTCACAACCAGAACTCAAATTTTAGAGATCCTACTGACACAAATATAGGGAACGGGCTGTGGATGTTGGTTGGAGTAGAACGAAATAGAAACATTGTTATGTCAAAGATATATTGACGTTGTGTTGACAGGGCAAATAGTAGAAGGATTTAGAAAAGTTAGAAAAGAAAGCTAGGGTAGTGATTACGCTCTCATTGACTAAGAATATTTCTTATAAGATCATAAAGGAGACTACAACTAGTGGAATGATCAAAGCACTATCTAGCGATCATGTATGAGAAGTCATCTAAAGTGAGTAAAGCATTTCTTATCTGGGAACACGTAAACAATAAGATGAAGGAGGGTAGATCAGTTACAACTCACATCAGTAACCTCAACTTAACTTGTCTAAATTAGTTTCAGTTGATATTAGTTTAAAGATGGGGTTCAAGGTTTACTGTTATTTTCCTCATTGCCCGAGAGTTGGTCAGGAACCGTTAGAGTAGTTAGACTTCATCCGGATCTACTAAGCTTACATTTGAAGTTATTCGAGACCTGGTTTAGGAGAATATGAGAGATGCAAAAGTTCAGGGGAATCATCAAATGACTTGTTAAGTATAGAAGGGAGATAGATATGAGGAAGGTTAACACTATCTGATCACGAGGAGTTAGTCTGGGACTCAAAAGGACGTGACATTTTAGAATTTCTAACATGTGAGATACTTTAGCAATGATTGTCCGAATAAAAAAAAGGAAAGAACCATGTAGAATACAAGATGTTTTGATTTGTAGTGTTGAGAGTAGTATAGATTCCTACATGATGGATTCCGGAGCTTTATTTCATGTCGTGCATATGTTAAAAGAATGAAGAATCTGAAAGTTTGTGACTTTGAGAATGTACGGTTATCTAAGGATGAAATTCTTGAAGTTACCAACATGGGATATGTTGATATGAAAACGCCGAGGAGATCGACATGAAATTTGACAAACATCAGAGTAATTTCAATCCTAAAAAATAAGCTTATCTTTGTCGGGTAATTGGATGAACATGGTTATGATGTTGAATATGGTGATGGAAATAGAAAGTTGTCAATGGAAATTTTGTAGTTGCACATGGTTGATGTAGTGGAAGGAGTGCATTCTGTTCCGGTAAATGATCGACAATGTTCGGTTCATAGAATCTTATGGGCGAAAAAGGGTTTTCTTTCCTAGAGAGAAATCTATAGCCAGTGAGAATATTCAAAGTGAATGTATTTGAAAGTTAAACATGTCAGAAGATTTCGTGATAGGGGAGCATGTGACGTGTTCATTTATAGTTTGTAGGCAGAAATGGGTTTAAAAATCCAGTAATGTGACTGTTAAAGTCTCCCCTAATTTACAGTTTTATTGTTCCCAAAGTTATCTAATGTTTATAAATAGATGGTAGGCCTTTGTAATCCCGAAGCACCTAAATAAAGATAAAACATAGTTGTGGCTTGTGGACGTGTGTCATTTTAGACCGAATCACGTTAATCATCATGTTCATACTTTCTTATTGTTGCTTCTCGTATTGTGTATATATTTAAGAGTGTTGACAGCGTTTTTCCTAACCCAACTCTATAATTTAACTAAAAAACACTATATTTTCTCTCTTATTTTTAATAAAATAATACTTTTTATACATTTATTATTGCTTTCTATCTGTTTTTCACTCACAACCATTTTAAAAAATATTAAAAAAATGATAGGGAATGAACAGATTTTAATCAAATATAGGGATGAAGAGCAATATTTGCTCTCTCCTTCACTCGAAAGAAAACCTTAAATTTTAAAGACTCCACTCATAAAAAGATAGGAAATGGGCTGTAAATGATAGGAAAGAGCTATGAATGCTATAATAATTAACAAAATATACAAACCCTCATTATTTTGTAGTAGTGATTTTAAGTTAAAAAACCTTTGTTGATCCGTTCCTTTTACAGAATCTCAGATTGAGTCATGTCAAGAATTCATTGCTTAAAGACTTCACATCTGCCAACAGCAAACACTTTCACATAGCGCTATGGCGTTGCGACGGTAGCAACTTCGTAAATGTTACAATTAATGCACCAGGAAACAGTACCAACACAGACGGAATTCATATCGCGCGATTAAACGGGCTCAACATCACAAACTCAAACATAAAGACGGGTGACGACTGCATTTCGTTTGGAGACGGAAGCAAGAACGTCCGAATCGAACAAGTGACGTGCGGACCAGGTCATGGCATCAGTATCGGAAGCTTGGGCAAATACCCAAATGAAGAACCTGTACAAGGAATCTGGATCAAGAACTGCACCATTAGCGGCACTAATAATGGAGTCAGGATCAAAACTTGGCCTGCTTCTCACCCAGGAGTCGCTAGTGACATTCATTTTGAAGATATTCTCATGAATAAAGTGGGGAATCCCATACTCATTGATCAAGAATATTGCCCTCATTATACTTGCAAGGTATAAACATAAATTACGTCTTTTGGGTTTATTGATATTATATATCACTCTGACAGTAAATTCAACTTCACAATAGTTATGCAAAACATTATACATATATACATTTTTGGAGTCGAGGTCGACACTAATTTCATCAAATATGTTGCTTTAATCACAAATTACAACACTGTTATTATTTATTAATATTATATAATTTACTATGTTATTATTTATTAATATTATATTTATATGTTCAAATTAGAAATTTAGTTTAGGTAAAAAGGAAAAAGTGGTATTTTAGTTTTAGCTATCTTTGTTGACTTTTTACCTACTTTCCCCATTTTTTTAAACATTCATAACATTCACATACGACATTATTTTTTTAAAAAAAATTACACCATAAAAACGAACATTTTTTTATCTTTAAAACACGTATAATTTATTATATAAAAAATATAAAAAATTAATCTTTCGATTTTTGACACAATGTTCAGATCATTGTGTCACTGTGTCAAAATGTACAAATCATTGTGTCAAAAGTATATAGAGTGTTGCTATATATAAAATTATTAAATACTCTTTCGGTTTTTGACACAATATGACATAATGATCTGAACATTTTGACACAATATGTCACAATGATCAGAACATTTGTGACACAATGATCAGAACATTTGTGACACAATGATCTGAACATTTTGACACAATAACACAATAATCTGAACATTTTGATACAATCGAAAGAGTAAAAAATTAATTTTATATATAACAACATTGTACACGTTTTAAAGATAAAAAACGCTCGTTTTTATGGTGTAATTTAAAAAAAAAATTGTCGTATCTAAGAGTTAAAAAATAGAGAAAATTTGATAAAAAGTCAAAAATACTTTTCTATCTATTGTTTATTTAGTTTTATCTCTAATTTTACACAGGAAAATTTTGGGTCATATATCTTTATTTAATTGAAGATTTAATTGTTATTATTCTTTCTTATCCTTCTTATCCAAACTAAACTTTTTAAAATAATCTCACCCTATATTTACTTTAAAATATATATATTTTTTTATCATTTTTATAACATTATATTTTACAAATTTTTGAATACAATGTTGGGACATACTTATTTTTATTTTTAATTAAATATAAATTTTATATCAAACTAGACCGAGTACAAGCATAACAAAGTACAACAAGAATACGGGTATAAGTTTTAATAACTATAATTATTTTACTATTATATTACTTATTAATATATTTTGTTCGTCTATTATAGCTTTTTAAAGCATAAAGTTCTACAAAATTTTAAAGAGGTTGATGTAAGTTTTCTTTATTATAAAAAGTTGCATTAGCAATTTATATTAGATTTAAAATAACATTTTTGTTATACTTTATGTTACTTTATACACGATTCAATTTCAACTAATACAACTTTTTATGAATGAGAATGTTTCATCAGTTTATAATAATCTAAGTTTAATAAAAGTTTTATTCAAAAACCTGATCTGGTGTTATTATAATATGTTTTTATTTTTTTCACAACGTATATATACATATATTTTTCTTTTAAATTTTTCAATATATCTTCGCGATGTGCTTAAATATTTCTAACCTAAGTTTTGACATAAATTTTATTTAAGACGAACTGTTGTAATGCATGTCCAAAACCCACGTGTCAAATTTAATATATTTTTTTTGTTTTTTTTTCATACCAACATAATGTTTCCTAAATTTCGAATATGCATTTACGCCATTCTTATTTCTATCTATTTTCGATATAAATTTTATAGAAAAGCGAAATGTCCTAACAAACCCTTTGTATTCGACTACAGTAACTACACTGGCTTTTAAAAAACATGTTTGGATTAGTTTATGTGGTAGAAAAGTCACTAAGTTGTTTTTAAAAAATGCTTGGTTTTTATATGGAAAATATTAAAAAGAGGTTGGGTGGATATAAGGTTAATGGAGTATAAAGTTAAAATAAACGTATTATAATAATTAATTACTAAAAATTTTATAAGCAGTTTGAAAAGCCATAAAAAACTGGCTTATAAGAAAGTGGTTTATTAGCTTAAAGAAAAGTTAAAAATGATAAATCCTTATGAGTATCCTAACATTTTAAATGACCTATTAGTTTTTTTAAAAAGCTAATAAAAAAATAAATAAATATTGCGAAACATGACCTTAGTCATATACATAATTGAATTCAGTTTGCGTCTACCAGAAAGGTGCTCCATCAAAAGTGAAGATATCCAATGTGTCGTTTAGGAAGATAAGGGGAACATCTACGACAAAGGTGGCGATGAAGCTTGCTTGCAGCGCGGAGGCCCCATGCGACAATGTGGAGGTGGCTGATATCAACTTGAAATTCCATGGACCCGCAGGAGGTGGAGGAGGACCAACCAAATCGGAGTGTTCAAACATCAAACCTAAAGTCGTCGGTGAAAACATCCCTCAGGTTTGTCTAGGTGGGACTAGTTAATCAACCTAGATGCAAAAATTCAGATTATTTGGGTATGTATTTCTATGGATGTACATTGGTATGTGAACCTAGATGCAAAAATTCAGATTATTGGGGTATGTATTTCTGTGGATGTACATTAGTATGTGTTGGCACATCTTAATATTAATACGGAGCGTAATCTACACAAAAATACGTATTCGTTATGAAATTTTGCTAAAAATAATATCGGTCTCAACTTTTGTCACACTCACACGACACCGGTCAGGTTAAATACCAAACTATACGAAAACAAATATAATAATTCTTAAACAAAAACCACTTAAAATTTAGAGTTAATTACATTTTGCGTCCCTGTGGTTTGCAGGTTTTTGCCACCTGAGTACAAATTCCAAATTATTAACAAATATATCCTGTGGTTTGCATTTTGTTGCCATCTGAGTCCCTGAGACTAACGGAGGTTAGATTTCTCTGTTAAGTGAGAGGGTATTTTAGTCATTTTACTGATATGGGACTTATTCTGTAATATATGAAACAACAGGGACTGTTTTTGTAATTTATTTAAAACTATCAAAATATAACAAACATCCTCGTCTCTCTTTCTCTCACATCGTCCTGCAATCTCCGATCCGAAAGAAGAAAAAGGGGAGGGAGGAGGGAGGCAGCAACCTCCATCCGTCGATCCCGTCATCCCTCCGGCGACCGTCCAGCGGACCCACGGCAGCAGCAGCGACCTCCGATTCTCTCTCCGCCCTCGTTTCTGATCCGCGACGGCAGCGAAACCGAGGCTGTGGCGGTCTCCGACCTTCAAACCTTAGTGCCACCCACCCCTCTGGTTCGTTTCTTCCTAATAGGCGACCGTCATCTCTGCCACCATCTTCACCGGCATCCTGTTCTAAATCAGGCGAGATTTTCAATTTCTTGAATGATTCTTTCACGTGTAGTCGCACATCAGATGTGTTTTCATTAGGGCTTTGTTTGTTCAAACACTATTTAAGATGCCAAAGGTGCGGTGGTGATACCTTCAGTTTGCATAAATTGACAGCTTCCTTTGGATTGATTATTAATTAATTAGTATAAACAGATCTCAATCTCAAGAAGACGTGGGGAGGAGATGTAAATTGGAATTAAAGTGGAGTAAAAATCCAAAACACAGACCTTGAAATTATGGTCATAAATATGTTGCCGGAGACGAGTGAAACGAAGACGTGGGGAGGAGATGTTGACGGCGGTTCTACGGTTAGCTGCTGCAGATTCACGATGACGCCGGTGCCGCCGCGAATGGCTATGCGCCAGCTGTGTTTGGGTTCGGTGTCGTCGTGTCGGGACATAGCGCCAGGCGAAGAGGTCGGAGAGGGCGGAGAGGGGGCGGAGAAAGAGGAGGGAGGTGACCAGATTAAGATCTGAGATGTGGGGTTTTTTTATTTTATATTTTTGTAGGTTATAGGTTATTACAAAAATAGTCCTCCTACTTTAAAAATTTATAAATTTACATAAATAGTCCTTACTCTACAAATGACTAAAATACCCTCTCACTTAACAGAGAAATCTAACCTCCGTTAGTCTCAGGGACTCAGATGGCAACAAAATGCAAACCACAGGATATATTTGTTAATAATTTGGAATTTGTACTCAGGTGGCAAAAACCTGCAAACCACAGGGACGCAAAATGTAATTAACTCTAAAATTTAAAACTTGAAGTTTAAGACAAAGGGTCTAACAAGAATACAATGGTAACACATTTTACATTAAAAATAATAATAATAATAATAATAAAAAGACTAAAGAAAGCAAGACTAGAAACTTCCATCTTAGAGCAACATATCGAACCCATGGCTATGGCTTTGGTTATGGCTTTTGTCCCAAAGAACCCTTGTTTACCAACTTTGTTAGTTGCCCATTTTAGGTCATCAAACAACTATAATGTATATTCTATAAGTGTAAATTTCAATGAGTTATTCAAACGAAACAATGATAATTTGTAAACTCCTCTATATATTTAGATTTTAGTAAAATATTTTTTATATTTCTAATTTCTATGATATTACCCAGTTCTCAAATCCGATCAAGTGGACCGGTTGAACGGCAAGTTCTATATCTGGTCCACTATGAAATCATCGATTATAGAGAGAAAATAGTGTTTTATTAGATTTTAATTAAAATTCCAAGACGACAATTGATTTGTTCTTTTTAGGCTCCTAATTGTGGATAGTTTTTTTTTTATATCAAATTTTAGAACATAGAAATATGATCAGATTTTCAATCAAAAAGATTAATGACAACAATCTATCTATATCTATATAATATATAATATAACTCGTGTACTACACGGGTTTAAGTATTAAAACTTAATAGATAATTCATGTTAAAGATTCACATAAAAATATTTTAATAGATGTTATTGTAGAATATAAACATCCACTACAAGGAGGATAAAGAGATCGATGCACACGTTCTTTAAACTCTTTGGTTGTTTGTAATATTATACATGAGGAAGTGCAATTATCTATTTTTTTTAAATTGTCATGGACAAAAAGTAAAAAATATGTTATGAGAACAAACAATATGTAACATTCTATAAAATATTGTCATAATAAAATAAATCCAACAATTCACATGTTTGCTAAAAAAATATATGATTTGGGTGCACATCTAAACATGTCATTTACATATTTGATCAAATATACTGTCCACGTAATATATGACATAAAAAAGTAGTAAACTGGTCAATTGTATAATAAGATTAATTGTTAGGTCTGCTATACAGACAAAATAACAAAGGAGATGGAAGGAAACAAAACAATACATTTGACAAGAAATAGTACACAATTTGACAAAAACACATATGAGCAGAAACTCATAAATTCAATATATTTTAAGAAAACGAGTTGTTTGACCCACCCCGCGCGTTGCCGCGGGGTTGGAATTGTAGACTAATTAACATGAGGCTAAAGATGTCTAACAATATATACACTAAATAATTATACTACTGTCATAATATTAGTGCGTTGCGGCGGGCCACCCTCGTTGTTTGTCTTCAAAACTGAATGAATGATTTTCTACACTGCCTTTAAACCATGAAATATTTGTGTTTAGTCACAATTTGAAGATTTGCAAATATCATTAAGAAAAAGTTAAAATTTTCGAAAATATTTTAAAAAGAAATCTGTTTTAGTCAAGGAAAAGAAATAATAGTTGATATCTTCGGCCTATAAAATGTGACTAATGATTCTTGCTGCAAATCTTCTCCAAATTACATTAAAAAAAGCAACATGAACATTCTATTGATCTCGAAATAATCGTAAGACCTAAACATTAGTTGAAATAAGATATATGATCGAAACAGGCTCAGATCTATCAAGAATTATCATCATTGCCATAGATGAAAGCGTCCAAAAACACAAATCCATTTGTAAAACATGAAGTAGGCTCAGATCTGTGAAGAACGATCATCATAGCCCAAGTTATTGATATAAGAACAGCCCGAGTCAACCGGGTTGACTCAATACCAAGTTAACTCAGAATAATCCCAAATCAGTCCCAATTTTACCATCAAAACACATCCATCAAAATTTGAAAGCCAAAACCATCATCACCATCATCATTTAAAATTGTTCCGGCGGCCGGAAGGCATGGCCGCCGCCGGAAATCCCTAAAACCGTCGCAAAACGACCACCAAGACAATGACCGAAACAGGCTCAGATCTATTAAGAATGATCATCACTGCCATAGATGAAAGCGTCCAAAAACATAAATCCATTTGTAAAACATGAAGTAGGCTCAGATCTGTGAAGAACGATCATCATAGCCCAAGTTATTGATATAAGAACAGCCCGAGTCAACCGGGTTGACTCAATACCAAGTTAACTCAGAATAATCCCAAATCAGTCCCAATTTTATCATCAAAACACATCCATCAAAATTTGAAAGCCAAAACCATCATCAGTTCATCACCATCATCATTTAAAACTGTTCCGGCGGCCGGAAGCCATGGCGGCCGCCGGAAATCCCTAAAACCGCCGCAAAACGACCACCAAGACAATCATCTATAGTCTCCGATCTACACATGCATGTTAAAATCGGTGTATAAGGAGCAAAAAAAAAGACGTCGTTGACTCAACGCCGACGCAACGACATCAGCGGAGCATCGACAGCAGGAACGACGACCTTCTAAGGTCATCAGAAAGACCGGGCTCAAACCGACGACGGCTGCGGTAAACGCCCTGCCGCCGTCGGTGAAATCATCGCACACCGGCAACCGCCGAACGACGACCTTCTAAGGTCATCAGAAAGACCAGGCTCAAACCGACGACGGCTGCGGTAAACGCCCTGCCGCCGTCGGTGAAATCATCGCACACCGGCAACCGCCGAACGACGACCTTCTAAGGTCATCAGAAAGGCCGGGCTCAAACCGACGACGGCTGCGGTAAACGCCCTGCCGCCGTCGGTGAAATCATCGCACACCGGCAACCGCCAACCGGGAGTAGCATCGTCGGTAACATCGTCGAAAACCGTCACCCACCATCGCCAATCTTCAGATCTGGAACGGGAGAGGGTTACAACCGGAGTTTTAGTGAGAGAGAGATGCATAGCATCTAAAAGTATAGAGAGAGAGAGAGAAATACGCCTGGATGCAGAGAGAAAGAAAATGGAGGATATGAAATGAGGTAAGGTTCCAGACCATTCCAGGGGTATAAATTGTCAAAGTCATAAACACTGAAGGACTAATAGTGTCAAAAATAACAAAAAACTGTGGCCAAAGTATGACAAAGCCAAAGTATACTATTCACCTCAATTTGTATTGTATATATATATATAATAAGAACATTACTCCAACTAACATTAATATTAAACTTTCATGCTATATCATTTATGTTCTATAAGATAATTATTTTATATCAACTCCATTTCATATATAAGTTCAAACAATAACTAAAATTACAATAACAAATATGAAATTCAATTTCGTAATTTTTTTAGTAACGAAATTTCTCTAACATAGAAGTGAGTTGCATTGTTGTTTTTGAAGTTAAACCAATTATCTCTCATATTTGAAATTCAAGTAATTACAAGTAACGAAAAAGTATAGTTATAAATTTAATTTTAGGGGGAATTGCATATATCTCTTACTTTGAAAATAAATTGCATATATCCCCAAAATACAAGTTTTGAATACATAATGTACAATGGTCCTAAAGCATGATTTGAGAAAATATGCAGTTTTTCAACTTTAGAGGGGGGGGGGGGGGTATGCAAATGCCCAATTTTAATTTTAAGATAAGATATAATTGAAATCATAGCATTATTTATTAAGTTATAATAAATTATTGAAATCAAAAATTTATATTCTGGTATTTAATTATTAAAAATTCTTAGCATTTAATAAGTGAGAGAGAAATGATATTTAATAGGAGAGAGAGAAGCGGAAAAATTATGATGAGTATTAATGTAGTGATGACATGTGTCCTTAAATGTAATTGTTTATTAGAGCAGGAAGTTATGAAAAGATTCGATGCCACGTGGCATCACCATAACAATCCTTGGATTGTTTTTCCCGCTCAAATGGTTCTAGCTTATATCATAAGCGGATCTTTAATTAATACACGATCCATCTCTTTATCCCCTCAACTAAAAACCCTAAATCACGCCTCATCTTTCTTCATTCGCCTTCGGATTTCATCCCCCAAAAAAATCCACGTTTCTTTTCACAAAACGATGTCAACGATCTTCCATCTAAACCTTAATCTGCTTTATCATCCTTCATCATCGATTTGTTCTTCAGTATTCAACACTATCGAAGCCCTCATCGATTTTGATTAGTAGCTATCAATCGGAATCCTATTGTGATTTTGATTACTCTCAGGAACCGCTCATCGATTTCTCAATCTCGCAGCCCTCATCGATTTCTCAACCGATTATTGTAAAATTAAGAATCGAAGTCGAAGTGACAAACACAGGCGATTCATCTTCTCTGTGGAATCATCGATTTTTTTTTATCTAGAATAACCCTTTGTGGAATCATCTTCTTGGATTGGTATCTAATCGTTCACGATATATGTCCATATTTTTTCTCCACCCCTGCTCCTTTGTATTAAAACCCTAATTTTCATATTTGCTGATCTTTCAATTTTGGGGGATTCAGGGTTTTTTGTATGATTTTTGAGAATGGAATCAAAATTTTAAGATGAAAATCTGTAGAGGATTCTGTTATTAATCAATAGAGGTACAAGTATTCTCTGTTTACATGGAAATGTGTTTACTTTCAAGTGACCTTCAACAACTCAAGAAACTTGAATTGAGAAAGAAAACTCACTGTTATCATAAACTTGAATTGGATAAACTTACCATTTTGTGTGATTTATCCTTTTGTGCTCATTTTGACAATATGATTTTTCTGTTATACATTGGTTTGCATAATTGTGGAGAGAAAGATGATAAATAATATATAGTAAATCATTAAAGAATTTATGAAATCAATTAAAATCTTCATCAAATTTATTTGTATTGAGAGCAATTTGCCAACCTCAAGCCATTGTCCAACCGCTACATGTTCATTCACTTTTTAAGCAGATTTGTTAACTTAAATGAATGATTTTATTTGCTTATTTCTCTCAGGTAAGAAATGGCTATTCCTAAGCTTGATAAGAAATCGTCTAAAAGCACGGCAAGAAGTTCAAGAAACCCCAAAATGACTGGAAGATATTTGTTATGGTATATTTTAGTCATTTTATTTCCACAAAGCATTGAATTTCATGTTCAGCGGTTCTCTCTCTTTTAAATCACATGTTAATTCTATTTTGGTTCTTATTATTCTTCCTCTAATTGATAATTATTTGAGTTATACCTCTTTCAAATTTCAATCCATTGTAGGTTTTGTTTAATTATGGTAGAGGTTTAATGCCATTTTTTGGGATTAATTTGAATGATTCTCTTTCTGCCACATTGGAAAATCCATCACCACCAGAATCTGAAAGGCAGCGCATTATCCCTAATTCCTCAATCACACGATAAAGAGATGAATCAAAATTTCTTCAATCGAATGCTTGATTTTCAATATGAAGTATTAGATTACGAGTGGTTGCCTTGATGGTATGTTAGGTGATTAGTAAAGTTTCTTTGGCACAAGCAAAAGGTCGTAAGGCCACCTGGGTTACCTTCATGGAGCAAAATGTAAGGTTTGTTTTTTTAGTTTTGATGTTCATGTACTTAATTCTTTACCCTCTTCAACTTTTCTATTTGTATTTTGTCTGCGGGTGGTATATGCTATTGATTTGCATTAAAATCATAGGTTATTTTCATCAGTGACATAACGACATTGATTACATTTATTACGAGTGACTTACACATTTAGAATCACTTATACCATAATTTTTGTTTCCATTTATCAGCTAATGTATGCATTTGGTGAAGAATGATGATTGTCAAATGGGTCTTGATGCTGCTAGAGTTAAGGTATATGGCAAAGTTATTTGTGAAACTAAGGTACACACATGATTTGGTCATTAAATTTTATATCCAGTTTTTGATATTGACATCATATTTGACTCTGTCCATAACACTCGTTTAAAAAACTACAAAAGGTGGAATATTTTTATAGTTTTTTGGTTAATTTATATTTACAGCATTTGGGTTTTGATAAAACTTTAGTATGCGCATACCATGATGTAGTAATGTATTTTAGACTTGCTTCTAAATGTAAGTGACTTGGTTTATGTATCACCAAAGGCCTAGAGTTATCTAATTCATCAAACTAGATTTTCATATGTATTAGTTTCAACATTTACATACAAGAACTTTGCATGTATTATTCAAGCAAAAAAGTCAAGTTATGCAAAATAATTTTCAAGTATTTATGTTCACAGATTCCTATTTTACGATTAGGTGAACTTTCTTCTCATTTGTCAAATAGTTATCAGGTGTAAGGGAAGCATGCTTATATAGGTATGTTCACAGAAACTTGCTATTGGAAATGTCAAACAGTTGTTTAATATCCTAAAGTTTTTTTTAATCAATAGTTCGAGGTTGATACTCTTTTGCCTAAAAAAATTTGAACTCCATGCCTTTTATCTCTATGCTATCCATGCATAAACGGATAATGCTATTTTAAACACGGCCGTAATGGGTTTGCTATAGGAGAAGGAGTTGGAGTCTTATTGTTGCAAGAACTTGAGCACCTCAAGGTTCATAGATATTGATATAATAGACATTTATGTGCCAAGTGACTTTTAGACTCAATATGTTCTAATGACTTATGATCTCTATAATTTCCATTTATAAAAAAGGGTTGCTAAAATCTATACAAATTTTTAGGTGGAAGTGTTTGTGCATGCACTTCGAATGATATGCTAGAGGCCTTTTGACTCTTTTTATTAATTTGTTAAGTTTTCGTGGAAGTACCATTTCTTTTGGTGTATGTAATGCATGTAAAAAAAAAAACAACTTCTGCCCTGAAACTATGCACTTTAACATGAATGGAAGCTTAGGTGCTATGCAATTCATTATATGCAATTCATTATTTATGCAAAGAACATAACCTTTTGATATGAAGCTGTAAGTCCCACTTAAGATATATAGCTTTTCTAGCTAGATAATTTGCCCTTCAGATGTTGCTATGGGCTTTATTATTTGGCCTTCAAAGCTACTATGTCGAAATAAGTTTTTTAATTTCGTATTTTCCTTTAATTCCAATTATCGAATTACATTTATTATAATATTTAAATCGTTGTATTTATTTTTTTAAAAACCGCATGTGCGTCGCATGGGTATAAAAAACTAGTTTTATTATATACTAAAGATGAACCCTAATTCTTTTATTATTTATTGAACACATTATTCTACTATATATGTTAAACAAGTCTTTGAAACCTGTGTATCGTACGGGCGGAATATAAAAAAATTAATAATTATAATAACATAGTATAGTAAATGTAATTCGATAATTGGAATTAAAGAAAAAAAACAACATTCTAAAATGTAAAAAGTTACAAATTCGAATATACATACTTATAAACAACATTTGATTTTGGTTTGTCACATTTCTGTCTTCATCCAATATGGTAAGTGTTAGTCCATCCATGCTCTTAACCCTTGATAATGCAACGTAAAGCTGACCATGACTATAGCATGGATTCTTAAAATATAGTCCAACTCTTGAAAGTGATTGTCATTTGTCACACCCCAACCGACAATGGAATACGTCGGGGCGCGATGATTGTCCAGATGCACACAACACTATTTAAATGTTGCGATATTCTTAATCATCCCATTTCATAACAATAGAATATACATGATAGGTCAATTCAATCAAATGATAATTCACAAATTAACTTGATTAATTTTAGGTCTCACTAAGTCCACATGCATCCTAAAATGTCGTCAACACGGTCAACAATCATCAACAGCAAAGCCTGCAACATGTACAAAATAAAGGTCAACTACGAATAGTTGGTGAGTAAACATAGATGTAGCGTACTGATATATAATTGAAACATGCGATTCAGTGAGTTAATTGTAAACATATATGATAAACATGAATTGAATCAAAGCACATAATAGGCGACGCACTCAAGCCCTCGGCATTTAGGCTTTCAATCACAAGGCGCCACACGCGAGGCATGCCAAGTGGGTTCCCACACCAATAGATCTATTATCGTAACCCCAACTCAATGAGTTAATGAGATGCGTCAATCGTTCAATCGTTCCATCGTTCATCGTTCCATCTTTGAATCGTTCATAGCAATAATCAACACAAGTTTAATCACACAAGTATGCACATAACAATCACATCGATCGCATTTAGTTTTAGAATAAAGCATAAAGAGTTTACGTTCTGATAGTGTACATGTTGCATCCCAAAACAGTAAAGTAAAAGGGGCTATGAATACTCACCTGAAACTGGAGACACAACGGTAACACGACCCCAACTCGAGACTGATAAACCCCGAAGACGACCAACGGTGACTAAACCAGATTAATAACTAAATAAGTAACCAACTAAATAGTTGATGAACAAATGATTGAAATTCATGACGCAGGTGACACGATAACTCGTTGGTGATTTAATTGTGGTGAACTATGAACGTTTAAGGTCGAAGTGTTGGTTTATTCTGAAACTGACTACAAAACGTTAAATAATTATAATGAATTATTTATAAATCTTAAAGGCGAAAATATATATATTTTATGATTTATAGGAAAAACCTAATCATATAAACTTATGATGACCCTTATGTATATTCACACATACAAAGTCAACATAACATTTTAAAAAAAACAAGATTTATCCAAATCGAGTGTTGGGTTTTAGTCTTCTAGTCCATAGAGACCAAATAATAACAGTTTAAATATAATATTATAAACGGGTAGGCTTATGTTAAGACAAGCTAAGTTAGTAGCAATATCAAACTGGTTTTGATGATAATCATCCAATAAATTAAAAAAAATTAGTGTACAAAATCACTAATTAATGAAATGATATTTAGTGAAATGATGGGTAATTTCGATATGAAATTGGGAGTTTTATTCATGATTGGATAATTAAACGATTAGGGGAAAAAAGAGTTTTAAACTCGCGAAAATAAATAGAATGTGATCATGAATTATGCAAATATATATGAACGGATGCTATTGAAAAGAGATTTCTCTTTTTTTATTTTAATTTTAATAACCAATTAATCGTTGACAATTTTTAAAACATTGAATTGATCGATAAGAATGGTTCGTTAATCGATTCTACATCAAATTAGGTCTAACAATTGTGAATTGAAAGGGAGTAATGCAGGAAACAAAAATTAAAGGAACAGGGGCAGTCTCAGGGTTCGAACCCGAGACCTCAGCCTCCCAAACCAACGATTTAACCACTAGGCTAGCTTGCTATTTTGAAATCGTAATGCGTTGTATACTACATGATTAGAGACTGCCCGCGTCATCTTCCCAATAAAAACCCTATTTGTGTTCCGCCATTAATGAACCCAAATAAAGAAACAGTTTGAACAACCAGGTCATACGAATAAGCTAGATAGATGAGTTTAACTCATTTTTTTTTCTTACAAAGAATGAAACGAAATAGGGCTCGATGGATGACGGTCGCACGGAGCTTCACGTTCGCCTACTCGATCCAGATCACGTCCTTCGCCGACGGTGTTTCAGGTGGTTGAGAACGATCGAACAACGACTGAAGCACGACGGTGATCTGAAAAGAAGAAACATGGTGATGATCGGTGTCGATGCTGCACGCAGCGATGATCGGAGCCTCGGAGGAGTAAGCGGTGGAAAATTGAAATAATTTCGTGAGCTAGGGTTCCTGAACCACCGATTAAACATCTTTATACAATTTAAGTTTGGGCTAAATACCATTTAGACCCTTGAGTTTAAAAGTTAATTTATTTCAAACCTTAACCATTATATTTCGTATACAAAGTTTTGTAACATAAAATTTAGTCCCACTTAAAATTATGAAAAATACCGTTTTAATAATGTATGATAACATATTCATAAAATATTATTTCCATAACATACCACTAAGGTTACCCATATTTTATAAAACAACTTTTTATATAAAATACTGTTTGTATAAAATATGATATCCACATTTAACATATAATGAAAACTTTAGTTCCAACCCATTAATCACACTTATTGCATGATAAATGTAATTCAATCATTTATATTTAAACAATTTTATTAATTGAAACTACCTAGATTTAGCAAAACGGGTCGGGTTTCTTAATCGGGTAAAACCTAAATGTTACAGTCTCCCCTACTTTAGGGAATTTCGTCCCGAAATTAGAAGAGACTTAAAGATTTTAAATGGACAGGGATAGTTAAAAAGTTTTACCGATAACCAACACCTTTGACATTTGAAACTAATTTAGAGTCGACATAAGAGATTTCACCGAGAATAGCAATATATATTCTCGATTACTGAATCAACTATATCGACACAAAAACTTGACCCGAATCCAAGATTAGGTTAGGAATGGTGACTAGGAAAATGAATTGCGATCGAACCAACCACCAGAGACTTACTCACACACACCTTTCTCGGTCCGACTCCCAGTGCACCCTAAAGATATTACCGATATATATATATATATATATATATATATATATATATATATATATATATATATATATATATAGGGTATACCGCAACCAACCCACCACATCTTTAATACCTTTAGTGAGTAACCACAATGGATATTCGAGCTCGACACACAACAAGGCTAACAATAGAAAGCGAGCAATAGACCTGATGAACACACTACGACCAAACCAGAATCAACCAAAAGACTATCCAAAGATATCCAACCGCAGTCTCCCCTAGTTTAGGAGTGAAACTGGGGAATATGAAGACTCAGGTGAGTAATGGGTGCAACATAGATTTCTTCAAAGTATTCCAGTTCATAACTCATCATAGATTCACATAGATTCACATTGATCACATACGTTCACATCAATCACATAGGTTCACATCGATCATACGGATTTCTCATCGATCATATAGATTCACATCGATAATATAGATTCACATCGATCACCATAGAATAAACCAAATTCAATACTGATAATAATGATAAGAAAAGATTTGGAGTTTCAGACTTCTTATCCTAATAAAGCGTCAAGTTTTGGTGAACTAGATGGGTAGCGACCCACATCTAGTTTACCTTACGAGACACAATACCTGGACAGAATCCGAATCAGCCCTTACTAAAACTTGAGCTCCATACCCACGACCAATAACGATCGTATGGTAATCTAGCATCGCACACAATCGCTGGTAGTAGCACATATGAGTCCCTGGTTAGCAAGAGTAGAGTAATGATCAACACTCAAATTACGTTATAAGGCCGAGAATTTCAAGTGATGAGCACAAAAAGGCTTACAACAATTGTTACCGAAATAAATCGAGTACCACGAATTATACGGAAAGCCACGCATTGGATGCCATGAGCCGATAGTACACATTCGGGCATCACGACCAGTGCGAACCGGACGGTACGTTTTTGTTGGGCTATACATTAGAGGCATGAACATTAGATGTGGGCTTGATTATTATTGGGCTTATGGGCTTAGAATAGTTTATGATTTGGGCCATGTGGGCCGGTTATGTGTTTATGATTGGATTAGGGTTTGTAAGTGAGTAGTATATAAGCTCACTAGTTTTTGATTGACCCTAGCTTTTGGATTACGATTTTCAGAATCTACTTGGTGTTTACGATCAGATTCATTAAGCTCAAGAAAGTTGTGTTTTTCATTCAAGATTTGATCTTCTTTGTTTAATCAAGTCTATTTCATCTACTTTCTTCTCGAATCAATCATTTATGAGGTTTTCGCACTCGTTTGTGATATCAATACCGTGGTTTGGTTGATTTTCTGGACCTACAATTGGTATCAGAGCCAAGAATCACAGATTCGAGGTTCTCACGGTATTGGATTCGAGTTTTTTCTGAAAAAAAGGGTTCGAGTTTTTGAAGATTGGAAGGTGTTCTTCGGGTTTACGATTATTTTCTGGGTATTTCGCGTGTTTACGACTGCTGGTTCTTGAAGATATTAATCGGAAACGTGATTACGAGTTCAAGCTTCAATTTTTACGTGTTCACGACCCAAAAGTTGGTGTTTACGACTTTTTCTGATCGGAATCGGGTGTTTACGATTTCTCTTTGTCGGAATCATCAATCGTAATCGGTATTTACGATTCTCTCAACCGGAATCATTGTTTACGATTAGACTTCATCGTAATCGGTGTTTACGATCAGGGCGTTTACGACTTGCTCCGTGTCTCAATCGTAATCTGTGTTCTCGATCGTAATCGAGTGCCTCAATCGGAATCAAGTGTTATCGATCGTAATCAAGGGTCTACGATCGGAATCTCATTTTTTGGACATTTGGACAATAGTTTTTAAGTTTCCGTAAGCTTACGTTATGGATTTCGAACCAAGTATGTATCAGAAGTTGGATTTTGAGATTGGATCCATCACTCGTCCACCAAGACTCACATCAGCGGATAACTTTCTGGAGTGGAAATATAGGTTTGAAAACCACTTGAAGAGTGTTGATTTAAGACTATGGAGAGCGGTAATTCATGGGCCACACACGCCTACTGTTGATACACGAGAGCGGTAATTCATGGGCCACACACGCCTACTGTTGATACACGAAATGGCAATGAGCTGGATCTGACGTAGACACGAAGTTTTGGTATTTTGGTCTGGTGGCCGAACTCTGGCCGAACCTTGGCCGAACCTTGGCCGAACCTTGGCCGAACCTGAGGTTCGGACAGGCAGAGGAGTTCGGACGTCCGTAGCTTATATATAAATGTTTGTGTCTTTGTAATTCTGTAAGTTTTGAGAGAGAGAGCGAATTTTGTATGTGAGATTTTCTCTGTGTCTCTGTGTAACTCTGATTCTCTGTTAATACGAGATTGAGTTTTATTTACGTTTGTGTGTTGATTTCTCACTTGTTTACGATTGTATTCGATCAATTCAACCAAACCGATCCACGATCAGTCACTTTCAAGTGGTATCAGAGCAATCTGGTGCTGTTTGGTTCGAATTGTTGCAAATCGTTTACTCAAAGTTTGTTTTTCGTGTTTCTCTTGGAATTTTACGTGAAAAACACCATGTTTTGCGTCAAAATTCATTGTTTCTGAGTGTTTTTAGTCCTTTGAATGTTTAGAGGTCAGCTCTGAGTGTTTTCGGTGAGATCGAAAAATCTTCCGAATTTTACGTTCGGCCGAACTCCAAGTTCGGTGAAACCGCTCCGAAGCCAGAGTTCGGAGTGAAGTTCGGTCAGTTTTCCTGATTCGGTGAGAGTTCGGAGTTCCATCGGAGAGAGTTCGGTGAGAATCTTGTCTCGGAGGGAGTTCGGACTAGGATCGGAGATAGATCGGAGTTTCTGAGTTCGGTGATACGTTCGATGAGAGTTCGGACTTTTTGTTTTCAGTTCGGTGACAGTTCGGAGCTAGTTCGGAGCGTGTGAAAAGTTCGCAGCTAGTATTGAGTTCGGACCAAGTTCGGCGAAATCAGAATTCAAAATTTTCAATTATGTCGGATTATAACGCGTTTGCTGCTATTCAAACGCAGATGCAAACGTTACTCAATTACGACAATGAAATCGGAACAACACAGAAAGTTCCAAAGTTGCTTAAATTTGAAGACTATGCCAACTGGAAGAAACGGTTTGAGGCCTATATCGGAACAACGGATCCAGATCTATGGATCGCTATGGATGCACCATATGTGTATCCTGTTGGCGTTAACAATGTTCCTATTATGCAACGGAATCTGGATCTTACACAGAAAGCCTGATTTTGTTCGTGAACAGAAAGCATATGGTTTAATCACTCAAGCTTTGCCAAAGGAATTATTACACCAATTCAAAAGTTGCAAACACTCTCATGAGTTATGGACAACACTGAAAGAGAGGTGTGAGGGCAACGAACAATATAAGAAAAGTAAGAAGAAGGTGTTAAACAAGGAATTTGACAATTTCAAACATTTTGATGGCGAGGGCGTTCCTGAGCTAATTTCAAGATATTGTCACTTATTGTCTGAAATGGATAATGTCCAAATTAAGAAAGATGACGAAGAGCTGAAGGAAAAATTGTTGGAAGGTCTGCCATCGAAATGGGAATCTTATGTTTTGATGATCATAAATGATAAAGATTATGCCGATTTAACATTTGTGAAACTTTTGGGTAAACTGCAAGCTCGTGATTTAGAAATGAAGAATGTTAACACTACTCCAGCAGCAGTTCAGAATCCAGATGTTTATTATGGGTCAAATGCAGCAACCATCTCAGGGAAGTCAGCAAAGATAACAAGTACTACACCTGCTACAGCATTTGTGGTTGGAAACTTACCTGGATATGTGTCAAGTTCAGGAACTGGAACTGGTTCACAAAGTGCTTATTACAATTATAGTTCTGGAATAAGTGGCACGTCAATCCCAGCAAGTAATCTGGTGAACACGGGAAAGATGGCCATGTCAGTATCTACCACTGAAGATTATATGGCTCTCGTTTCTGCATTAGTGTCATCATATTATGGATTGATAACTGGGAATGTCAGTAATGCTGAATTGACTGAAGAAGACTATGATCAGGTGGATCCTGATGATTTGGAGTTGATGGATATAAACTGGCAGTTTGCTATGCTGGCGAGAAGAGTGAAAAGATTTTTGAAAGAGACTGGTAGAAAGGATTTGAATTCTGGTGGCAGAATTGGCTTTGATAAATCCAAAGTTAGATGCTACAATTGTTCCAATTTTGGTCATTTTGCTCGCGAATGCCAGCAGCCGAAAAAGCAAGAATATCAGAAATTCACTCCAAAATCAAATGTTTCTGGATCCAACACTCCTTCGAGTTCAGGGAGTACTTCTAACTCAAAATCTGAATCCACAAAAGCTGTTGTTTCTCAAGTTGACAAAACTTATAATTGGGGTAATCAGTTCGCTGATTCATCTGCTTTAATTGTTACTCACATGTAGGATGAAGAAACTATGACTGAATCTACTGAAAATGAAGACGAAGTGCATGGTGAAGCGACTGATGGAACTTTTGATGGAATTAATGATGAAGATGAAGTCTCAAATTCAAGGAGTGGTCATAAGTCTGTGATTGAAGAAAAATTTGCATTTATGGCTGATGTGTCTGAAAAGATCGAGTCTGATGTAATTCTCTTGTTGGAAAAGCAAATTAAACTTCTGACTGAGGAGAAAGAGGCATTGATTCGAGAATGTGACGCAGCGAAAGCCGAAGCAGTTGATGCAGCAAACGATTTTGAAAATCTTTATCAAAAGAGTCTTCCACTGAAAGAAAGATATGAGAAAGCACAACAAAATGCTGTTGAGATTGCTGATAAGATGCTTTCATTGCAGAAGGATATGCAGAAAATTACTGATGAAAATTCAAGTCTGAAACAGGAGATCGGTTCATTGAAAAGGAGAAATCTTACTGAAACAGTTGCTCTGATGGCCGATTCTTCAAAGGTAGTCTCATATCCTTCGATGTGTAAATCGTGTGATGACTTTGCTACTGCTAAGAGTGTTCTCTTAGATGAGAAGACAAAGTTAAATGATCTTCTGGCAGTAGCAAAAGCTGATAAAAACATTTATAAGGAAAGATGGGAAGGGACAACCCAGGAATTACTGTCAGTACATGAGCAATTGCGTTTGCAAAAATTTGATTTTTCGAATCAGTCTGAATTGCTCGTGTCTGTACAGAAGGATTTGGCTGCTAGTCAGAAACTTGTCACTGATTTGAAAATCGAGGTTTTTGAATTAAAACAAAAATTGGATTCTGTTCAAATGTCATCTTCTTTCACGAATTTTCTTTATAAAACTGAAAAAGAAGATGTTTCTGGCAAGCTGAGTCAAGTTCCACCTCCGGTGAATATCACACTTGGTCCTTCGTCTAAAGAGAAAGTAAATGTTTTTAATCAAGCTGAACAAAACAAATTTGATAAAGTTTTAACTGAAAAATCCATCTTGGATTCAACAGTTGATGAGCTTTTCTATGATGTTTCTGATTTTGACAAAGTTGACGACTTAGTGTCTGAAACTGATGTTGAAAATTCGGTGCACACTCAGTCTAAAGTTTGTAAGCCAGATCATAAAGATTTAATTTCCAAACATGATTTTCCAACGATTATATCTGAGCTTTCAAAACTGAGTGCATACGAACAAAAGCAGATTGCTCGAAGCAAACCTGTGGAAGGTAAGAAGGTCAAGTACGGTGGAGTCGGATTTGAGTCCTCAGCTAAATCTAAAACTGTTGCAAAAGATTCTTCTTCGAAAATTTTGAAACCTACAAATGTTAAGGCTCAAAATCCTACTTTGGACACCGACTGTGACAAGGTTGAACCATGGGTGACTTATCGGTTAAAGGGTTCCAATCGGATTTATAGTGACAAAGAATTTCCCTTGGATATGGTGAACCGGAATTTAATCGATCAAATTTTCTCATGTAAATATGATCCAGCATATGATCCCAAAGTGCGGAATGTGCCCATTAAGAGGGGAAATAGCAGCAGTGCTAATGTAATGGACACATTTCAATCTGAATCTGAGTCTGGGTTGGTGAACAGAGTGAAAATTTCTGTTGACAAATCGTCAAATAAGAAAACATCAAAACCAATTGTTCAAACACCACCGAAAGGTTTTTATGATAAAAAACAACCGAATTTCAGAAAATCCAGTCCATTTTTCAAAAGATCTCAATTTTATAATGATGAAGGATTTTATGATGAGTTTGGTTGTGGACCAAATCAATCTGGTTTTAGGAAAAGTTCAAAATGGGTTGATTTTGAAGGTCAAAATGAATATGATTCAAGGTTTGGTGGGTATAGAAACAGATCTCAGAATTTTAGGGATCATCGTTTTTCTGAGAATCCTTATGCTAGAAATCAGGCTGGATTTTATGATGATTGTTTAGGAAACGTGTCTGGATATGAGTCAGGACGTAACGATGAGTTTGGACATCGTTATGTGTCTAAAAAGCAAGGTATAAAACCAAAGTTTCAAAAACGGGTTGTTGAGTCCGAAATGGATGACAATGCGAGTGAAAAAGTCATAATTGATAAAAGAAAGTGTTTTAAATGCAAAACTCGTGGTCATACATATCGGACTTGCCCGTTGAAGAAACCCAAATCCACCAAATCTGACACAGAAAAGTCTGACGATATGTCTGAAGGCTATCAGACTGATATTAAGAAAAAGGTCAGATTTGTGGATGAGCAAGGCATAATTCATTCTAATGAGAAATCATCAGATTTTCATAAAAATGATAAGAAATCAGAAAATGAATTTTCAAAGACAAAATCAATTTTGAAAAATTCTGCTGCAAGCTCCAAGGGTTCTGCAACTGATGGACAAAAATCTAAGAGTTCGTCCATAGCAGGAAAAGATTTTGTTGAAGATGACGGTCGACCCAAAGCGTCAAGCTTGGGTTCGTCCCGAAACTAATCTTCTGTCGTAATTTATGTAGGGATCTTCGCGACAACTGATGAACAACATCTGGGTTGTTGATAGCGGAGCATCTCGGCACATGACCGGAGACATATCTTTGTTGCATGATGTGAAATACTTTGACGGAGGTAAAGTAACATTTGCTGGAAACAAAGGAGGTCAAGTAACCGGTATTGGGAAACTTTCAAATGGTGCTGTTACATTCGACAAGGTTGAATTTGTTCAAGAATTGGAGTACAATCTTTTGAGTGTCTCCCAGATTTGTGATAAGCGTTTCACGACTGCTTTCACTAGGAGTGAATGTTTAATACTGAAACCTGAATTCAAGATTCCCGATGAATATGTGGTAATGCGAGCACCGAGATTCTCAAACTTGTACATGCTCGACATGAATTCAGCAAAAGCAACGGTCGCAGGTCAATGTTTCTTGTCAAAGGCATCCGAAAGAGATTCCATTCTATGGCATTGTCGCATGGGTCATATCCACTACAGGAAAATGAACGAACTGGTGCGGAGGGATCTTGTCGAAGGGGTTCCAAAGCAACAATTTGTTTTTAATGATGTCTGTGTGAGCTGCAAGAAGGGAAAACAGAAAAGAAAATCCCATCCACTAAAGAAATATCACTCTATTGAGGTCCCGTTAGAGCTACTTCATATGGATTTATTTGGTCCGGTGAATCGAGCAAGTATTTCGGGAAATTGGTATTGTCTGGTGGTTACTGATGAATTTTCAAGATATTCGTGGGTTGATTTTCTGGTCTCTAAGGATGAAACATCAAGAATTCTCATCAATTTGATTACAACACTTGAATCTTTGTATAAACTTAAAGTACGAAGAATTCGTAGTGATAATGGCACGGAGTTTAAGAATTTAGCCGTGAGGACTTTTTTTGTTTGGAAAAAGGAATTGTGCATGAATTTAGCACTCCTTACACACCTCAGCAAAACGGCGTGGCAGAAAGAAAGAACCGCACAATTATTGAAACAGCACGAACAATGTTGGCTGATGCTCAATTACCTGTTCCTTTTTGGACAGAAGCTGTCAACACTGCGTGTTACGTGCTTAATCGAGTGATTACTGTAAAGCGTCTTGGAAAGACATGCTATGAATTGTTAAAGAATCGTAAGCCGAATCTCGATTATCTAGAGCCGTTTGGGTGTCCCTGTACCGTATTAGCTTCTGCAGGAAAATTTGATGACCAGGCCTTTGAGGGGTTGTTTGTCGGATACTCAAATCAAAAGAAGCAAGTATTCAATAAGCAGAATGGTACGGTGGGTGAATATTTGCATGTGGATTTCCAATCCTATACTTTACCACCCAAGGGTGTTGACCCAGACTGGTTGTTCGATTATAAAGCTCTTTTTGAAAATTGTGAATCGAAGCCAGAGATGTCCGATGAACAACTTATTAGAGTTGTCACTGAGTTACTAGATGATACTCCGATATAATTAATTCAAAGAAGCATAGAGCACTACTACAGTACCCATTGTATAGTTCAAACTTATTGGAACAAAATTCTTCTGGAGCAAAATTCTTCCGGTTGAGACTTTATGTTTGTTATCTTTATCAATTTATTCTAATTTGGTGAACATCCATTTCTAAAATTCGTGCTTCACTATTTGTAATCTTTATCAATTTATTCTAATTCTTTGATTTGTTGGTGTTAGAATTTGTAAATGCTAATTCCTTAAATTTGTAAATGCCTATAATTTGAGGATCATGAAGGATGAATTATTCTTTTGACTTTTTTATTTGTTTGTTGAAGATAGCAACAATTTTGACCAGGAATAATATAACACATTTAATATATACGAATGTTAATAATCTGAAAGCAAATACATATGATTTATAATGGAGAAGATTGATAAACTATCAGAAATAAGATCAAATAGTAGCTAATTCTTAATTCTATTACTAATATGTGTATCGGTTTTATTTTCCTATTCTAAGTTTATGTGAACATTAACACAATGACATCTATATCTTTGAAACAGTCAGGAATTGATTTGAAAATTAATTTTCCTGGGAATTATTAATGATTTGTTGCCTTTATTCCACTATTTTGGGTTATTTGTTTACAGTTAAGTTGAAGATTTGGAGATTTTCGTTCATCAAAACTTGAATAAGATGCCTACGCATATATAATCAGGAACATTAAGTGCCGGAAATCTCATTTCACTTAAAAAGGTATATTTAATTCAGTGAAGTTTATAAGTTTCATGAAATTAAGATGGTAGTACTAGGTGAGTTTTGATTGTAGGTTGAACCAAAGGAGTTGGTGTGATCCTTCACAAAGTCAAAAGTAGTTTTGAAGCATTTGGTACCAATTAGTGAAAAAGTTTGTTGTATCGTCAAGAAGGTGAACTTGGGAAATGTTTATTACCTGACCAGAAACATAGTCAGCAACTAGAATATTCTTCTTGGTGTCATGGTCTCATTATACATGATTGTAATTTGCCGCCACAGCATCGCGAGGGCTTCTCCCTAAATTGCCATCGTCGTCGAATGCGCATGTAACTCATTTTAAATTGTCATCGCGTCACGTCGCGCTAACAGTAATGAATATCGCGTTCTAAACTATTGTTTCCGCCAAACGTGTGAACAAAAGCCAAATAACGTGTTATAAACTATCGTCCGCCGCAACGCACGTGTACCGCACTAGTATATATATATATATAGGGTTGAGTTATAATACAAAGTGTTTTTTGGTGAGAAATGTAAGAAGTGTTTTGAACCATTAGATCTAAGGGTTGATGGTTTGGATTAAAAGTAGGGTTTTTATTATGTGTTTAATTAAAACAAAATTGATTAATAGTGTTTAAAGGGTAATAAAGTCTTTTTGCCATTCGGATTTGATGATCATAAGGGATATTAAGGAGCTGAATATCGGATTTGCAGGGAGGGTTACGAGTGAAGAGGTATAAAATCAGGAAACTTTAATTTCAACATAATCTTCAAATCGATTAAAAGAATCGTGTAAACCAATTTGGCGCACAAATAATCCGGAACTCAATCAAGAAGAAGGAGAATAGGGCTCCTACTTAAAGAGGTGTGCCGTGTTTTCATACGCATAGTGTTCAGAAATTGAGGTATTCTATGGAGGATGAATGCTAGGTAGACGTGATAACCAATTGTGCTAACGGAGGTTGTGCGAGGGTTTGGAGCTTCAACATGAAGACGGTGGTTGAGTTATCTGCATCTGATTCGGAGCCTGAAGTGTCAGGGGCTGAGGATGGTGATCCTTCATTGGCTAATCTGAGAACGAAAAGAAAGCATGACGCTTTTAAACATTTGCTTACAGGGTGTCGAAAGAATGTGTTTGGAGGTAACATCTCGAACTGTATGTAGCGTAATTGTAATTATTTCACTCAATTGCTATGTTTTTTCAGGTAGTATGTAATAAAATGTGTATGAAGTGTAACAAATTAATGGGTTTTAGGTTGTGAACTAAATGTGTAATGAGTTTTAGTCTATTGTTTTTTCGTGTGGTGAGCATATATAGGATGTAAGCTGATGATTAGCCTGATAGGGGAATGTATTATCTGATTATTGATTGTAAATGTTTTCATCGAATTCAGTTAGAAAGAGCCCGAGGATATCTAAGAATCAGGCTAGCAAGTTCAGTAACACACCGAAAAACCCTATATGTTTGGATTCTCCTGATATGAGTCATGTATTGGCGGTTTCTGCAAAAAAGGTATATCTTTTATTAACAATTACAAGTTGGAAAATGTGTTAATGTCGTTAATATTTAGAAATTTTGTTTTTGTGTGCAGGAGAATCGTCTAGTCAGAAGAAATGTGAATTGAAAAATAAAAATGCCATCGATGTAGGTATAACGAATTCAAGGGGGAAAATGAAGGGTGATGACATGGATTTGGGGACATCAAAATCAAAGCATGGTATGTTGTAGGGTATATTAGAATATTGTTACATTATGAAATGATTTTCATTGATTCAACAATACTTGTGTAGGCAAAACACCATGTAAGAGAAAGTAATTAACTAGTCAGAGCAAGGTGAAAAAGAGTTTGAAAATATTTCAGCCAGGTATGGAGTAAGGGTTGTGACTATGCTTGTTTGTGAATGACTTGTGGAAAAGGAATGTGTTATTAATTGTGTCTGAATTAACATGACAGTTGTTAATGAAGACCCAGATGATGACTTCATGGATAGTAGGAACGTTAAGCGTGCACCAATGCCACCAAAACACAAAGTGTATGATGGTGAAAAGATTAGCCCAAGAAATACACACTGTATAATAAGACATGGGTGCTCTGTCTGAGTGGGTTAGAGCTTTGAAAAATGTTTTTATAATTGTTGTGTACAATAACAAGTAGTAAACAAGTAGTAACAAACTGATATGATCATGTATATAATGAGTGTAAGTAACTATAATATAGGTTGTAAATGGAACTGTCGAATCTGTGATGTATCAATTATATAAGGTTGTTGTGTTATAGGGAAACACATTAAAATGTTGGGTTGATATGTATAAATATAAATATCACTTTTGAGCAGCTATCAACAAACTGAAATGAGAATGTAATTGATGAGGGTAACTAACTGTTGTATATGATTGTGACAGTTTATAGGTTTAGTATAACGTAGAATATTGGCCGGTGTTATATGGTTGGATAGTGTATGATGTTTATTGTGTTATAGTTTAACACATTGAGATTGGGGTTATGTAACTGTATATGTTTTAAATAGCAAGAAAGAATGAGTGCGAAACAACAGCTAGGCAAACTCTTAACACTGCAGGATTACTTGTTAAAAATGTGGTCACATATATAGAATCTTCTGTTTTCCATATGAAAATGGGATTGACATTCAACCCACTATGATGTATTATCTTGTATATAAAGAAAAATTAACACTAACTTATTTAATTGTGTAAGAAACAACATTATCTTGTATGATAAAAATGGAATAAACTAAAAAAAAATGAACAGTCTATTAATCACATAACCCAGCATTACTAAACCAATATCGGAAAAGAAAAAAACAATCCAACAAATTATTAAAGGAAAAAAATATAGAATTGGTGAACAATAATATATTTGACACGCAAAGTGTGCCGTTAAATGAATAAACACATAACAAGGTTTATAAATAGAGCCGAACAATAAAGAAACGAAAAAAGTAAACGCTCATGCTTCTTGATCATCAGCATTCTCCTGATTGTTTCCACTTGAGGATCCTGCAAGTTTAGCCATCTTCCGCTTCAGGATTAGGACGTCACAGTTGCGTATGTCATGGTCGGTTGATTGACAACATGTACACCTCCTCTCTCTCTTCCCTGCTTGAATTATTGCTTTCTCACGCCGCGACTTCATTCGTTTCCCGGAACCACAACCTTTAAATCTAATACCAACAGGACGGCGTATAGTAGGTGATGTGATCTTGTCATATCCAGCATATATTGCAAATCTATCTTTACGGGTAGGCTCGGGTACAATTGTATGGGTCGCGTCAACGTTTGACATATATTCCTTCATATGATCCCTAAAAGAGCAGAGTTTTTCCATGTCTCTTACAAGTTTGTTAACAACATACTCAGTTGAAAACATTATATCAAGAACAATAGCATCGACCTGGTAATCAGAATCTGGTACACCATTAATGCCAACCATAGGAAGGCTATTTATATTTGGTACGGCTTCCCTGGCCCATTGTCTGAGTATGTACCGCTTAGAAAACTCTAACACATTAGAAAACCTCAAAACATTGAATACATGACGACATAACAACCCATATTATTCAAATCGACGGCAACTGCATGATGCAGTCATATCCTCCGCACGAAACATAACCTGTCGGATGAAGTAAATATAATATAATGGAAAAGGGATTAAAGTTTAACATATATCATGAACATTTCATCAGGTATGCATATAACCCTACAAATATGATGATGAAATCAGTGATGCGGATGCACATGTAACCCTAAAACTATTAGTAACACATTTAGTATGTTGGGTTGATATGTATAAATATCACTTTTAATAAGCTATCAAACAAACTGATATGAGCATGTAATGCATGAGGGTCAGTAATTGCTGTATATGCTTATGAATGTTTACAGGTTTTGTATTACATACAATGTGTAGGCCGGAGTTTAACGTAAAACGAATGAAAATTAGCAATTTACCTGGAAGAATGAAGAGCATGGTTGTTCATAATCTTTTATTTGAAATACCCGGAAATCGTTGACCATTTCGGAACCATCAGACATGCACTTTCGAATTGAAATGTCAATCTCAACTTGAACATCCTTAAACAAAATAATTTGAGTGTATATTTGCGCGGCTTGTTCCTCAAGAATGTAGTCAGTCAACATATCGTGGGATGTGTACCAGGTTTCATGATCATTTTTTCGGTGTTCATATCTTTGACATTCCATAGCCGTGTTAAAATGTGTCATGAATTCAACGAGGGTGCAATTTGGGTTACAAAATTTTCTGAAATAATGATTCTCGCTCTCCGATCTGGATGTCGTATGCATGCGGCCAGACATGTTTTCGTTTATGTTAATGAGGGTATCCAAATGCGTCGAAGCCCAAAAAAATGTCCTATAGCCATCCATGCTCTGTCATTATTTTCTTCCATTCAGCTTCAAAAACCTCAGGTATGATGTTATCAGCCCAAACAATGTCAACTAATTTCTCCTTAAAGTCTGTCCGGCTACAAAGATTTGATCCCACCTATATGTAAAAAGTTGGTACATTTAACGAAAATGATTATGTGCAAATCTATTTAACGATGAATTTTTTGTAAATAATCCTAGGAATTAATATTGTAGGTAAATAATCGTAGAAATTGATATTGTAAAACTATGTGTAATCTTAAATATTGATATCCAGGATAAATGTATGTTGAGAGACAGATTTTCCATACACAGTATATAGGAATCTGAACACAGTAAAACTATGTGTAATCTTAAATATTTGTATCCAGCATAAATGTATGTTAAGAGACAGATTTTCCAAACACAGTATATAGTAATCCTAACATAGTAAAACTGGGTGTAATCTTAAATATTGATATCCAACATAAATGCATGCTGAGAGACATATTTTCCAAACACAGTATATAGGAATCCTAACACAGTAAAACTATGTGTAATCTTAAGTATTTATATCCAGCATAAATGCATGTTGAGAGACAGATTTTCCAAACACGGTATATAGTAATCCTAACACAGTAAAACTATGTGTAATCTTAAATATTGATATCCAGCATAAATGTATGTTGAGAGACAGATTTTCCAAACACAGTATTTATTAATCCTAACCCAATAAAAGTGGGTACAAAAATGTGTATATAGCACCCTAGTACGCTGGATCAACTAGAATATATATTAAGCCTAGCCCACTATAAAACTATGTGTAATATTAAAATATTGATATCGAACATTAATCTATGTTAAGAAACATATTTTCCAAACACAATATATATTAATCCTAACACATTGTAAGTCTATACAAACATGTGTCTATTGATATGGCTGAAGAAGATATATATATATATATATATATATATATATATATATATATATATATATAACTGCACAGATGCCAACCGACATCCCCAAAACACATTTGACACTACAAAAAAATAACAACATATTTGGATAAGAAGAACAATAATATATGTAATTCAAACAATAGGACCGATGATACCAAATGTATAACACATCAAATAAACTAGTAAAAAAATGATTTGTTAATTGAAAGTATATCGATGAGGCGCGTGTACTAAAACAGTAGGAACCTACAGGGATGTGAACTATATATTCAGAAATCAATTTTGACACTAAGAATGATATCAAACCCAATTAAAAATATCTTACCTTTGCTGTTACTTTTTGCATCACATGCCACATACAAAGTCGATGAATGCTGTTAGTAAACACTTCGGTCACAACCTTCATCACAGCAGGGTCTTGATCCGTGACTACCACCATAGGCTCATAAGAAAATGCCTTCTTGAAGCACGTAAGTAGCCACTTATATGATTCTATTGTTTCAGACCCAAGTAAAGCAGCTGCAATAGTAACATTCCTGTTGTGGTTGTCTATACCAGTAAATGGTACAAAAATCATACCAAAACTATACAGTTAAAGCATAATTAGTAAATATTTGAAGTATTATAAATGAAAAATATTGAAAAAACTTATAAAATTCTGACCCGTTTGTACGGTAAGTGGCATCAAATCCTACAACGTCGCCAAATGAGAAGAAATTTCTCTTGTGATCCTCATCAGCCCAAAAACACCCTTTAATGTGCCATCAGTTTCAGTATCGTATTCTACAAAAAAAAATTGGCTGAAAGTTTTTCTTGCTCAATAGCCGATTAACAAACATTGCAGCATCATTATCACCAATTGCTAAATTAATCTCATTCCTATAGTTCTTAACATGAGATCTTGTGGCACCTACCTTATCGTATCCACCATACAATTCTTTCATTATATTAAACGCCCTAGCAGGTCCAAGATTAATGTTAGACATGTTGGATTTAGGTGTCCAGACCCGACTAAATCAAGTACCCGACCCGGTCAAGACCCGTAAGAGTTACACCGGAGGCAACGGGTATTTAAGACCGCTTACTTAATAACCGGCAAATTCATAGAAAGATTAATTATGTGTTTATTAAATCGTTTAATGGATACATAATTAATTACTTAAAATCACTGTTAATCTTTAAGATTAATTAAGCGACGAAACGTTAAATAATATTAACGTAATGGACGTGGATTGACGGATTATTAGTCTGACTAATATTTGGCTAGCGACAAACATTTAAAGAGTTAAATGTTAACTTTGAAAATTAAATGGATCGATTAAGAATTAAATTAATCGAAGGGGTTAAACGGAAATTAAATTAGTTATAAATATAACTGATTAGGGAGGCGAAACCCTAATCCACCATTGTGAGATTTTCGGCCCCCTTCTACCTTCCCTCTCACGATCCGACGCCGACGGCCACCCCGCCGCCGCCGCCCCCTTTTGGTTTCCGACGACCCGGTCGCGAAACCCTAATTCGCTAGCCTCCACCGCCATCCGCCGCACCGCTAGCCGCCGCCGTTTTCCGCCGCCCTGCTAGCCACCGCCGCCGTCCACACCGCCGTGCGCCCTCCACCGCCGCCGCACGTCCTCCGCCGCCGCGTGCCTTTCGCCGCCACCGCCGCACGTCCACAGCCGCCGTGCGCCCTCCGCTGCCGCCGCCGCCTCACCGTCGCTTAGCCGCCGCCGCCCAGCCGGCCGCCGCCTTTCCTCGCCGTCGCCGGTTACACCGCCGACAACCCTAGTCGCGAACCGCGTCTCTCGCGTGTTCCGCCGTCATCCGCGAAACCCTAGTTCGCGCCCGATCCGACGTGCGAGATTTTTCTCGGTGCTTGATTCACCGCGTTGAAAATCCGCATCCGCGAGGAAAGTTAGATTCGTCAGACGAATCACGTTCTGTGAAACCCTAGCGTCACCCGTTGACTTTCGGTGTCTCAAGCGTTTGTTTGAATCACCGCTCAGGTATATCTAAACTCGTTTTAGTTTAGATTCAATTGTTTAATTATATGAACATGTCGTGTTTTGTTTAATGCGTTTTGGTGTTTGCGTGTCTGGTGGTTGTCGAATCCTGTTGATTTAGGTTTACGCTAATTATCTGGTTTTCGCGTTTGTAAATTAACACGTTTCCGCTGCATATTAAATTAAATGTTAATTTAATTATTTATTTTAATTTACTCGGCAATTGATTAAATAATTATTTATTGTAAATAATTATTTCTCTATAATAAAAAAAATTGCTATTACCGAGACCCGAATGCCACTGTCGTAACCCAACAGTGGTATCAGAGCCTTGATCACCACACGCAAACCCAGGCCGTTCAATTTAAAACGGTATACTTTCGCGAACTGGGGTTCTGAACCCGAAAGTCGCGAAATTGAATGAATCGCCTTTTAGATATGTTTAGTCGATTTGGATCCACTAAACATAATCCGATTCAACATAAATTGATTGAATTATCTTTCGTGCATATTCGGCCCAACCCCATTTATTCTGTCGTGGATTCGTTATGGTTTGGCCCATTAGGCCCATATGTTTTGTTTTGGATTGGCCCACTTTTACTGGGTTCAAAGTTGTAATTATTTAAAATAGAATAGTTTTATTTTAATTGTTTTCGCTCACCTTCGCCTGGACGAACGAGACGAGCTTGATACAAAGACCCATTTGAGATCATCTCTTTATGGGATTTTCGAAAATGGCTAGAAGTCAAAACGAGACCGACGTTTCCCGATGACACGCAGGAACTTGTTAAAGCCAGTGGGAGCAACTAAGTCGATCAGGGAGTTTTCTGTTCTCGTGGTTGATTTACTTTTATGTCCCTTGCCCTATTCGATGTTGTCATAGGCTCTGACAATATTGAAAGCCCTGCATGGCCGGATATGTACATATGTGTTTGCTTGTTTTTGATTGCTTGTCTTAATTAGATTAACACGCCAACTTAAAACCCAAACTTAGTTTCGTCAAAGTGAAACTAATTTTTCAATCGATTAAATAAAAGTCCTAATTTTACGACTTCATAAAATTTATTAACCAATTTAATTCGACATTAAATTCGGATTTTTCGATATAGTAATCGACCATTAAAAGAAATTGGTTATCGTCTCGAGACACGTAGATCATTAATACTTAGGTTATTTAAATGATTGTCCCGAGTGAGATAGGATTCATAAAATTTATCGTCACATTTAATACTAAAAGATGACCTAATAATCCTATCTGGTAAGCCTAAAAACCGGTAGTCTATGCCATCCTATGTCAAGTCTAACTTGGAACATATTGACAGATGCATCCGTGTTGGAGTATTTCAACACCGCACGTGGTGTTTAGGGTATCTTCCAAGGTGAGTGTATTGGAGTATTTCAACACCGTACGCGCACGCTGACCACTTAGGACAACTACTATTTTTCTTTACACGCACCTTTGGTATTGGAGTATTTCAACACCGTACCTCTGGTCGGCTTGTAAACAAAATGGGCATAGATGGGGCTAAACGTATTTCGTTGATCCGTTCGCGAAAGCCCCATAACGGGAGTTGTAATAGTAGACTCACAAGTGACAATCGTTGTCCGTTTGGCTACTTAGAAATTTTGAAAGCACTTTACGATGTCTGGAGAAATTGTCTAACTAACCGAATTCCAAATTCCTATTCAAGATTAGCTTGCCATCCTTGAATACGAATCAAACATCGAAACACTAAAACATTTGCCTGTTGTTTCAGATGGCTAACCGTGCAAACCAAGAGATTTTCCATCTCAAGTCTCTCCTTGAGAAGGAGAAACTTAATGGCGCCAACTTCCTTGATTGGGAAAGGAATCTGAGAATCGTCCTGAAAATGGCTAACATGGAAAACGTGTTAGAGGCTGAGGTTCCTGAGGAACCTGAAGCTGACACGGCCGCGGCGCGAAACGCCCATAACACACTGCGCACAAATGCCAAGAATGTCGCGTGTCTTATGCTAGCCACCATGGATTCTGAGATCCAGAAGAACATGGTTGACAGACGGCTTTTCAGATGATCGGTGATCTGAGGGGCATGTTTGAAACCCAGGCCCGACAGGAGCGCTATGACACTGTTGTGACACTCATTAGTTGTCGCATGGCCGAAGGCGCTCCCGTCAGCCCTCATGTCCTAAAGATGAAGAGTTACATCGACCGTTTAGCAAAACTGAATTACGTCATCCCCGCCGAAATGGCGACTGACCTGATTCTTCACTCACTGTCCAGTGCCTTCACCCCTTTCCGGGTGAACTTTAACATGCATAGCATGGTAAAGTCAGTGACTGAACTTCACGGTATGCTTAAGACCGCTGAAGTTAACTTTGTTAACGGTAAGGCACCCGATGTACTCGCGATCCGATCAGGAGGCGTCAAGAAGCCTGAGGTAAAGAAGGGCAGACGTGGGAACAAGAAGAGAGGCAAGGCAGCTGTAACCAGAGCGTCTGGAGCTCCCAGAAAAGCAAGCCTAAGGCAACCAAAGCACCGCCGCCTGAACAGCGCGAGTGTTTTGAATGCCACAAGATGGGGCACTGGAAGAGAAACTGCCCAGAGTATCTTGCCAAGGTGAAAAGTGGAAAAGCCCAGCCGGGTAATTTCTCAGGTATACACATAAGTTTATGTTGTATGATGCTTCACTTATTCCTACAAAATATATGTTTGACATACTTTACATTTTGTAGGTGCATGAAGCTGAAAGGAAGCAAGCCAAGACAACACTGAACTACCCTGCGATTGTCGCACCTAAATAAAGTTCGTGTCCTGTGTTTTCGGATTAAAACAATTCTTGGTGATTTTAAAACAACTTGTTTTATTTGGTTTTCCCTGGCTGTTTTCCAGGATGAACAAATTGCTTTCTTTGGATTTTGATTATGACACGTTTTGACAATGGTTGATTTTCGAAACATGCATGATTGATTTTAATCTACCTTGAATTTGATTCAACCTTTTATTAGATTAAATTCAAAATCCCATAACAACATATCTTCCAACCTGGTGCACTTGATTTGATTAAGGCTAGCTTAAATGCGACATGATAACCTTTGGTTATCATATCCCATCAAAGATATAATGCCTTAAGCGTATACCGTAATTGTTACGTGACAACGCAAGACGCCACCATGGTTCATAAAGTCCAATGACTTTGAACTATCCAGCGTCAAGAATATTAAATCAAGTCGTACCGACTGAAGATCGCCGTTTCGATCTACAACCGTGTGAACATATCAATCCTCTGCTTCAAGCAGACGTTTGCTCATATAAGTTCGAATCACCAGCTAAACAACTACAAGGATAATCACCTGCTGATTACAATATTGTAGTATGGTCACGCCAATTCTGGTGCAAATTACCATCAAATGTACATACCTAGACACATCTTGGAAGTCTTAGACTACAATAGTTGTACTCACGTGTGTTTTTAATCCGACAAGCACTAAGTGTTTTATACGTCGATCCAAAATTTCATCTTGAAACTGGTAACACACAAGACTAATGACTTGCCACAACAAAACCCTTGACTTCATGTAACCATGACGCCTTTTCACACTTCACTTGCATAGCTAACTTCCAATCCCAAGACCGGTATCTTGCGAAGATGGAATTTAGTAATTACATGTCCAAAGCTAGATCTTTAAATATCTAAAGAATGGTGACTCTGATAAGTCACTGGACTGTGTAAAACAACCCTCGCATCTAAACGAGACGAGTCAGACTAGTAATGTTTCACCAACAATGGATTGTTGCTTAGCGAAACACATTGACATTCCGATTAGAGTTTGCATGTTTACCTTACCTAAATAAGGAAACATCCTCTAGTGTCAGACCCTAGATTCTGATAGAATATATCATCATCTCGATCATCACGAGATACTTTCAAACAATCATAGACGAACGCATCTTCATGCTATCAAACTCTGAAATGACTTTGACAATCGTCTATGAACTTATGAGCGAGTCATAACACCTGGATATTAAGTTTTGTTTTCGTACCACAAGCTACGAAGTCAAACAATTTCGTTCTTAAAACGAGAATTGATTGTCACGATTTCTTCGTGCAAATTATATCCAATCGATTTGAAAGAAGGATGAAAATAAGAATGTCAATCTGCCTCAAGCAAGTGGGAGCATCGCCACAGATCCTTACCGGAATAACGATCAAGTGCCGATCTAAAGATCGTTTAAATTTACTGGATTGAAACTTTAAATGACACCTCAACTAATCATAAGTTTCAAGATTAAATTAAGTATTGATCGTAATATGACTGAGCAACCATTAACGCGATCAATCTCTTGAAACAGTTCAAATCATACTAAATATGATATATAAAAGTAATTCCAATACTTGGATATTGCATGGAATGTTGCCGTAAGGTGTTACGCCATGACCATAGATGGAAAATCACATCATCACTACTAGACACTGATGAAAGGGAATATATGTTCATTAACCGAGCATCAATTGTACTCGTTGATCATTAATTGCCACCTTAATTAAATCTGAACTAAGAATGCCATAAAACATTCAAGGGTTAATTCGACTCTGTAAATAGTCGGTTAACATGCTCAAGTGATAACACAGTCATATGTGTACTTACCAAGGGTACTTCATTATCACAAGTTCGATTCACTTAAGAAGACTCACTGTTCATGACAAACACTGAATCTTAAGAAACAACTGATATTAGGCAAATCTAAATCGAAACACGAGCATATGATAGCGAATTCATAATTTCAACGATCGGATTAGATCAGCGAAATCACACTACTACATAGTACGTGAATTCTGCATCACATCGATATTAGATTTTAGTGTTGGATGTCGAACACTATCGTTTGCACCATATCATTCGACCTCCTCTAAGTTGTTAGACGAGAATTTGAATTCTGCGTAACGTGTTCGAATTTTATACGTTTTATTATCCATGAATATTTCGTCAATATTCTAAAGGTCCGTAGTCGATCAGACATTGCGGGAGCAACGCCTGAAGCAAGACTATTCTGACTCTGGACTCAAGGTGTTGACCTCCAGACTCATAAGGCCTCATTGGAGAATGACGTCGGGACGTAACTCGCATCAGAGTGTCTTCATGGATCTTAGCATAAGACAAATCTGATTGATGGTATACTCAACGGTATCCTTTGACCTGAGATACATGAGCGACCTCTCCTTTGCCAAAGAACATTCTTTGATTGTAGCTTAACGTTGTCGCGTAACTGCCAGCCATAACGGTTACTTTTGGGAATGGATCTGAAGTTTAGTGGGAGCTGTATGTAGTCAATATGGGATTCTGTACTCTTGCATTTACAATGCGACGGTTTGACATCATGGGCCCTCTCGTTAGTTCCAAGTGTGAAGTGTAAGGCCTTACCCAAACTTATTGTGTGTTTAATTGGACCACTTCGAACAGCAAAACGAGAAATACAATGATCGAACACGGAAGAGAATGAATAAATCCATGTCTTTGGTTCGATCGATGTCTCATACAGAAGGGATCTGATGACTTTACAAATACCATAAGTCTAAACTATATCACAAGTTTAATGATATACCTTGGTTGTTTTGACTTGAAGTGTCATGACTGGTTGGGACAGCCACGTGTAGCTAGAGCACCTCTGACTGTATCTTGATTAATAGTCGCGATCAGTCCAAGTGGGAGACTGTTGGATTTAGGTGTCCAGACCCGACTAAATCAAGTACCCGACCCGGTCAAGACCCGTAAGAGTTACACCGGAGGCAACGGGTATTTAAGACCGCTTACTTAATAACCGGCAAATTCACAGAAAGATTAATTATGTGTTTATTAAATCGTTTAATGGATACATAATTAATTACTTAAAATCACTGTTAATCTTTAAGATTAATTAAGCGACGAAACGTTAAATAATATTAACGTAATGGATGTGGATTGACGGATTATTAGTCTGACTAATATTTGGCTAGCGACAAACATTTAAAGAGTTAAATGTTAACTTTGAAAATTAAATGGATCGATTAAGAATTAAATTAATCGAAGGGGTTAAACGGAAATTAAATCAGTTATAAATATAACTGATTAGGGAGGCGAAACCCTAATCCACCATTGTGAGATTTTCGGCCCCCTTCTCCCTTCCCTCTCACGATCCGACGCCGACGGCCACCCCGCCGCCGCCGCCCCCTTTTGGTTTCCGACGACCCGGTCGCGAAACCCTAATTCGCTAGCCTCCACCGCCGTCCGCCGCACCGCTAGCCGCCGCCGTTTTCCGCCGCCCTGCTAGCCACCGCCGCCGTCCACACCGCCGTGCGCCCTCCACCGCCGCCGCACGTCCTCCGCCGTCGCGTGCCTTTCGCCGCCACCGCCGCACGTCCACAGCCGCCGTGCGCCCTCCGCTGCCGCCGCCGCCGCCTCACCGTCGCTTAGCCGCCGCCGCCCAGCCGGCCGCCGCCTTTCCTCGCCGTCGCCGGTTACACCGCCGACAACCCTAGTCGCGAACCGCGTCTCTCGCGTGTTCCGCCGTCGTCCGCGAAGCCCTAGTTCGCGCCCGATCCGACGTGCGAGATTTTTCTCGGTGCTTGATTCACCGCGTTGAAAATCCGCATCCGCGAGGAAAGTTAGATTCGTCAGACGAATCACGTTCTGTGAAACCCTAGCGTCACCCGTTGACTTTCGGTGTCTCAAGCGTTTGTTTGAATCACCGCTCAGGTATATCTAAACTCATTTTAGTTTAGATTCAATTGTTTAATTATATGAACATGTCGCGTTTTGTTTAATGCGTTTTGGTGTTTGCGTGTCTGGTGGTTGTCGAATCCTGTTGATTTAGGTTTACGCTAATTATCTGGTTTTCGCGTTTGTAAATTAACACGTTTCCGCTGCATATTAAATTAAATGTTAATTTAATTATTTATTTTAATTTACTCGGCAATTGATTAAATAATTATTTATTGTAAATAATTATTTCTCTATAATAAAAAAATTGCTATTACCGAGACCCGAATGCCACTGTCGTAACCCAACAAGACAATCCACGAATAAACTCCTTCTGCGTATAGCTCAATCCCCTATACGCTGTTAGTAGATGAATATCATCTTGGTGAACAAGGCCGTGGTTATGTTCCTCTATAAACTCATATAACACAAAAGTATTATCCTTTTGTAACCTCAGTCGTATTGCAGCTAGACACCCTGTCCTTTTTTATGGTTTCTTACGAGTTACCTTCCTTTTACCACCATCGTCCTCCGTATTTGCGAACACCACATTCATAAATCCTATCTTCGGACAAACAAAGTATTTGAGCGTCAACACACCATGGGTTACAATTTGGGTGGATTCCTTACTTCAAAAGCTGTTGCACGTGCATATTTTGTCATTTTGTGTATAGTGAATATGCATCTTTCGTACAATTAAAGATCATCCCTTCAACAGGTTTCAAGGAGTGGTCAACAATAGGAGTATAGTATTTCTTTCCACTTTTAGGGCAAAGTCGTTCAACACCTGCTGGTGTATAAACTGGAAGGTCTGTAAACAGAAAAAAAAATATTAATTGAAATATGAGGCGTTAATTCAGGCACAATACTCATTGTATGAGAAAAATTAAGACTTGAGATAGTTCCACTCCAAACAATATGCAAACTTTTTTTAATAAACTCGCTACTTAATTAGTAACTGCTGAAAATACTTCAAACGCTCAAAATTTAACAGTATTTGACAGTAAATAACACTTAACGCAAAAGCCTAACATTGTGTCACACTTTGTAAACTGTGAACATAAATACCAATATATGTATACAATCCTGACACTATAAATATGGATATGCATTAGACATTAGATATAATATGTATAAAGGTGATGTAGATGAAATTTATACTAGCACAGGGTTATACAATGAGTGAATAGTAGAAATTTTGGGAACCATGAGTCTGGTTTAAAACATAAATGCGGGTAAAGATATATAATTGGATTGAAATCGTATATATATAAATATGTTAGATTGAATCAGAATGCTAATGAATTTGCAATTAGGGATTGAATGCATAAAATAATCGAAATTACATGACTAAAATAATCAATGATAATCCAAAAATTAAACCGTAAAAACCTAGGGTTTATCCAGAATTATATTAGATTCATCAAAAATGATGACTTAATTTATCAATTTCATAATAGAAATAACCAAAAACGCCGTGCCATTATCCTGATCAATTAGAGAATTCGTAGCCATGGTAAATCAGTTTTGAATATGTTCTTCACGAAATTGCTTCTCTAGATGAAGAATTACGAAAAATATATTGTGTATGATCTGACCTGATTACCGAAACTGCTGATTCAGCTCCTTAGAATGGTCGAATCTGCTATTGTCGTATTGATCTCCTCCATTTTAGCTGAAAAGCAGTTGGAGAATAACTAATGTGTAAAAATCTCCATCGTTTACCTTTATTAACATTAATAGAAATATAAAAATTTATCAAAAAGACTTATTTACCCTCTAATGCTAAATTTGATTATTGAAACATGTCATGATGCCATTGATTCTTACACTTCTCACCAAAAAACACTTTGTATATATATGATCTTATGAGAACCACGAAAATAGATATGAGCCACACATCTTAACCACCTTTTAAAATGAATAGTCTAAAATAATTTGAATTTATTTAAGTTAAATTAAAATTAAAAAAAACAATTAAATATATAAAAAGGGGCACTTAAGTAATTTTCTATTTAAATTAAGATGACATAATAAGACAATGTGACATAAATATCTACTTTTTCCCGTCCATTTTAACTCGTTACTAACTCTTTTATAAAATATTATTTTTTGAAAAAAAATTATACCATTAAATATGACATTTTTATCTTTAATTTGGTTATAGTCTCGTTAATTTTTAATTTTTCATATATTTTTTTAATGTATGTTGTTACATATATGTAACGAACAGTTACATATGTGCAGTGAACAAATACATATGTGTAACGTACAGTTATACGTATATAAAATATTAAAAAATATAAATATTTAAAATCTCTCTCATCGATCAATATATCACATATACTTCTCTCTCATTTTCCGTAAACACATTATATATCAGGTAAATGCCCAAACATATTTTCTTGCTATAACCACGTAGCTGGTTCTTATAAACCTGAAGCATTGTGTAACAAAAATGTAAACAAGTTCTTACATGGTTGCATGCTCGTAGGCATCGGTTACATAGTTGTTGTTTTTTGTCTATATTGCATGATCGTATACATCTGTTATGTGGTTGCATCTTCTTACATATACGTTACATTTTTGTAACAGAGTCCTACCAACGCATAGTAAAAAGTTACCACTCGTCGAAAACTAAAATCATGATGATACTAGCACCAAAACAATACCAAGATCTCAAAATTATTATTTATTTTGCAAGCACCAAAAACAACTTCAAATGATCTCAAAATTATCAATTTTTTGAATGCATGTTGTTACATGTATGCAACGAACAGTTACGTATGGGTAACGCACAGTAACATATATGTTTTTACATTAACAAAAGGGTGTATCAGGTTCTTTACATCAATGCACATAATGTACACACTTGTATCAAGTTATTGCTACATCAATGCAGCAAGTTCTTACATACTTGAAGCATGGTGTAACAATCATGTAAACGTGTTTTTCACTAATAAAAGGGTGTATGTTGTTGTTAAATTGGTGTAAATGTTCTTACACGTAAGAGTCAGTTAGAAAAAATATGAAAAGGGGATCGGTAATGAGGAAATCCAAGAATACTGAATTAAATGGTGTATAAAACAAGTAAAGAAAAATTCAATCTCACGAACAATTAGGTATGGTTAAAGTAGGATTGAATCTTGTTCCATATGTGTTACATATCGCTGCATGCTCGTAGGCATGTGTTACATGATTGTTAATATATTGCATGCTCGTAGGCATTTGTTACATGGTTACATCTTGTTACATATATATTTGTTACCTATTCATTATAGAATCCTACTAACAAGTAGTAAAATATTACCTGTTGCATTTGCACATAATGTTACACACTTGTATCAGATTTTTGCTACACCAATGCAGTGAGTTCTTACAAACCTGAATGTGACGTAACAAACTAGTTAAAGCATAAATGAATTTTGTTCCATATACGTTACATATCGTTGCATGTTCGTACGCATATGTTGCATAGTTGTTAATGTCTATATTCCATGCGCGTAGGCATTTACTTTTTTTACAATAAACATTTAAAAAAAGCTTATAGAAGGAAAAAAAAAGTAAACAAAAGTAACAAATATATATTTAAAAAAACATATAAAGTAAATTAAAAAAATTAATAAAAAGTTTTTAAAAAATAAACTAAAAAGGTAATAAAAAGTTAATAAAAAAGTTTTAAAAAATGTTAAATAAAAGTAAAAAAAAAGTTATTCAAAAACATAAAAAGTAAGTAAAGAAAAGTAAAAAACATATATTAAACATAAAAAGTAGATTAAAAAACAAATAAAAATATTTGAACAATAATTTAAACAGTAAAAAATTTAAGTAAAAAAAATTAATAAAGAAGTAAAAATTTTTATTAAAATACATAAAAATTAAAAGTTAATAAAAAAGTTTTAAAAATATTAAAAAAAGGAAAATAATAGCGTTTAACAAAAGTTAATAAAAAAAACTAGAAAACGTCAAAAAGTATTTTAAATAATATTTAAAACGTAACAAAAAAAACATAAAAAAAGTTTAAAAAAATATTTAAAACAATTAATCTTGACTAATCAAGATATTTTGTTAGTTACTAATATTTTAATAAGGTTTTGTCTTTAGTCTATGTTATAGACTTTATCGCCCATTTAAATTAAAATAAATAAAATGGTTAGATTCTAAATGAGTGCCTAGGAACTGTTCTCGCGGTTCTCACAATAATAAAAAGTTCTTATTTGATCATAATCATATATATATATATATATATATATATATATATATAGGGTAAGGATCATGTGAAAACAACTTTTATTGCGAAAACACGAAAACAAATATTAAAATCTCTATAACTTTTTCATACGTTAATATTTTTTTTTTAAATTACACCAAAATCCTTAAAATTATGTTATCTTTAGTTCTGGAAAAAATTAAAAAAAATCAAATTTTTTTTAAAAATTATTATTGCACAGGTGCAATAATTTATTTTATTATTATTTTTGCACATATGCAATAATATTAAAACCTTTATAACTTTTTCATATGTTAAATTTTTTTATAAAAAAATGCATTATAAATTTTATAATTCTGTTATATTTAATTCTGGAGAAAATTAAAAAAATAATTCAACGTTTTTTAAATTTTTTATTTTTGCACATGTGCAATAAAAAATTATTATTGCACATGTGCAATAATTTTGGTACCTAAAGCCATCTCAAATCAGCCTGAAATAAGAAAGACACAAACAAACAAAGAACAAGACAATTTGGTTAGTTTCGCTGGGAGAATTAGTTTCGCCAGTAATTTCGCTCGGAAATCCTGATCAGTTGAATAATTTCGCTGGAACTTATAGTTTTGCCAGCAGTTTCACTTGGGAACACTGAACCAATTCAGCAATTTCGCCAACTAGTTTTGCTGTATGCACGGGCAGTACTTTCGCTAGAAAATACCCGATGACACACAGTTTCGCTAGCTAGATTCGCTGGAAACTGGTTTGAACTTTCGTTCAAAAAAAAATCAATGCTTGTTTCGCCAGTAGTTTCGTCCAAATCAAATATATGAAATTTCACAGCGACACTATAGTTTCGCTGTATAGTATCGCTGGAAGAACATCAGTTTCGCCCAGAACAGAAAACCCTCTTTTTGAAGAAGAAATGATCAAAAACCAATCCAAATCACTATGGAGTAATGATCGGTTGATTGCATAGGCTTCAGGACATCAAAACATACAATATTCAACCAATTTTCAATCCAAAACAATCAGATTATAGATCCAAATAGATTTTCAAAAGTTTTACAAAAAACACTCAAAAACACCAAAAATCAGGAGCACAAAGGCTCTGATACCATATTGTTGGTCCTCACTGATCTTAATCTGTAACACCCCAATTTTCACAGATACATGATATGCCTAGTAAATACGTGTTTATATTATAAATACGTGAGCTTAATTAATAAATGTGGTAAGACTATGCTTTATATAAATTGCATGTGTTAGAAATACGTGTTTAATGGCCTATATGATGAAATGTGCATAATCGGATGTCTTAAATGGTAACGAAGGTAAAGTATGAGATGGATATATGTTTATATGAATAACATAATGATACATGTGTGAATTGATGGATATATAAGTATAATTACGTGTGTTAGTAGATAACGGAAAAGTAAAAGGACTAAAAGTGTAATTATTGTAAAGTTATAAATGTGTACGGATATTATACGTATATAAGTATCCCGAGGCTTAAAATATAGTAAAAATATATCCTAATATGATTTATAAGGTGAAATGATAAGTATTGTAAAGTTTGAGGGGCTAAAGCATAATTTAGCAATTAATAAAGAAAATATATATAAATGTATATATATGTTATCGTACGAATCCCGAGCCTTAGAAACCTTATAAATTGTTAGAAATATGTTCCTTAATATTTTGGTACATAAAATGATAAAAGGTTAGAAGTTTAGGGACTAGAAATGGACTAAACTAAAGTAGAAGGGCTAAATATGTTAAAAACCAAAAGCTGGCCGGAAATCCACTCTGTCGCGTATCGCCTAGGCCACCACCAAGCCCGGCGCGATACGCCTAGACCCCATCTGCAGCAGAATTGTTACCAGGTTCGTTTTTAGCCACGTATGCTCGACTTGGAGCCCAAGTTAGGCAGTAATACGCGTCAATTTTGAAGAGGAGTCACCATAGGACGTGTTAGTACCTTGAGGCGCACCTGTAGCTATAAATTGAAGCCTCAATTCGACAGATTTCCTTGCCAATTCACTTGATTTCAACCCAAAAACCCCATTTCGCACCAGAAACTTCGTCGGAGCAATTCTCTCAAACCGGAAGGAGTTAGGAGCCGAATTTCTGCAGTCACCCCTTATTTGGTATGCTTAACAATAACCTCTCAGTTTTGCTAATTGTTCTAGATGTTTCTAATGTTATTCTGACGGAGATCGGGTGGGAATAGGGTCTGAATTTTGTAGGTAATCTAATTAATGTGTTTTAAGAAAGCCCTAAGTTTATTTCACAATTGAAAAGGTTTGTAAGGTTTTGTTAACGGGTCAAAATTAGGGTTTTCATAACGTTACTCTGCCCAAATTGAGCAAACGGTTTTGAATTAAGCTTAGATATTTTAAAGTATATTATAAAATGTTATAATGGATGATACCCTAAGTTGGTTTGAAAAGAAAATGAGTTTTGATAAAGAAACGAGAAATATATGAAATTAGGGTTTTGAATTATGATTATTTAATATAAAATAATCCGGAGGGTATGGGTACTTGAATTTTGGTATGGAACTATGTTTATATATATAATAAGTATATATGAGGTTAAAATGGATAAATGATAAAGTAGTTAAGATACCGAGTTAATCGGATATTTAGAAGTTCGCGCGGACCGGAAGGGTAGACACCTGTACACTGGGGTTTCTGGCAATAGCGGGGGTGTCGCCATCCCATCTGGGCAATGGCATCCCAACACTGGGCGATCCCGGAGTGAGTGTCTGCTTATAGGAATGCGCGTCTTCATAATTATCAATAAAAAGAAGATAATATACCTATAGGGGTATTTTGGTCATTTTGACCTTAAAAGAAGTAAACCTTAATAATTAGATATTATTAAGATAATGTAAGAGATAAATAAACATAGGATATGTTTATAATGTTAAACCTTGCATTAATGCCATACGATACGCGAATTAGGTTAACCGAAGGATTCTGTCGGAGGTTCTGTCCGAGTTTAACGAGTAAAGAGATAAGGTGAGTTCTGCGAGCCCACTTTTAAATGTTTTAAACGCTTTAATGTTTTCGGGCTGATATACATATAATGTTCAACTGTTTAATTGGAAGGTATTTAAAATGCTTTTATATGAAAGTTTGATTATCTTAAACTGATAAATTGATGAAATGATGAACTGTTGAAATGATATGTGAAGGTACTTATGAATGTATATACGTGTTAGTAATACATATGAAATGGTTATGTTAGAATAATGCATATGAAATGCTTATTAGGGTTATGTGCTATATTTGCTTTGAAACTAGGTATCCAAATGATAAGAGTTTGTTAATAAACGCACAAGTGAGAATGTATGATTATATGAGAACAGGTGGTGCATTTGCTATATTATTATGTGGTGGATACGCCGCTGGTACATCCTGTATACAAGCATGGTAGTATAGTTACCCGGTATATTGAAAGTGTGGAGGATACGCCGCTGGTACATCCTGTATACATACACCTAGGTAAATTGGGGGATGTTCACTTGTTGCAGTATATGAATACATTATCATGTTTATTAGCACACTTGAGTCATTTGAATATCTAACTAGGGGCGGGTAGTAGTACTGTGGTGGTTAAAGAGATGTTCGATAGAATGGAACGTCTAAAGAGTTAAGGTTACGTGAACAGAGGTCGATACTGAGGTTGGGGGCTTCCAGACGAAGTCACCTGAGCGGTATTCGAAACTGGAAGGACGGAATGTAGGACGGTTGTCGTTGCTGAATGGTTGGGGGCTTCCAGATGAAGTCACCTGAGCAGTCTTCGAGACCGGGAAGGTATAGAAGAAATGAAACGGTTGTCGGTACTGAGGTTGGGGGCTTCCGATAAAGTCACCTGAGCAGTATTCGAGACCAGAAGGTATAGAGGTGTATGGAATTCAGGTCATAGGAGTTAAAGGTTATGGAGGTAGATGTTTTCTAGAAAAAACGTGTATGGTTATGATGTTATGTTATGTATGACTTGTTATGTGTTATACTTGATAAATGTTGTAAAAAGGGATTTTGCAGGTTTAAAGGTTTAAACCTCACGAACGAGGTAATGTTTTTAAAATGTAGAACTCACCAGCGTAAGCTGACCTTTTCCCAAAACCATATGTATGTCAGGTTTAGGTGAGACGTCTGGAGGCAGGGGCGGAGCCCTCGTGATAAGAGACTGATCGGGCAAGCTATTAGAGAAGCGGTTGGAAGTGCTGGCTAGTTGTAGATAAATAAAGACGGATATAGTTAGTCGCTATATAGATAGATTGTAAATTATCTCAGTTACTTTACGTACTTGGCTTATATTATAAATAAAAGTTTTAAATTTTCCGCTGCTTATCTCTGTTGTGCCACGTGTTCATGAGTAAATCCGATGAGTGACCCTCCTAGTGCCAAGTCTGGGAGTGGGCGTCACATAATCAGTGCTAATGAAGGTGTTTTGAGAAGAAAACCAATCAAATATCAATAAAGGATGATTTCCAATAGCTAAAATGGGTTTTTAGTATTGAACAATCACAACTACAACCAAATGGATGATAAGAGATGAACAATAGCTACAAAGATTGAATAGAATGCTCCTAGCCGTCACCAAACTTACCAAATTCCAGAAATCTTGTATTAGGGTTGATAAAGTTGCAAAATTTACAAAAGAGTGCACAAAGGCGACTATTTATACAGAACAGTAGACAGTTTCGCTGGCAGTTTCGCTGGCCAAGCGAAACTGTCACTGAGACCAGACAAAACTAGTTACCGAGCGAAACAACAGTTTCGCTTGGTAGTTTCGCTAGCTACCAAAAGGACAAAATTACAATAGAAACTAATCTAAACAAGCAAACTTAATAAAACTATGAATTCCTCCCTACATTGATCTTCAATATAGTTTCAACTTATATCAAGGAAGCAATTCACTTAAGTATTTCTTACTCAATAAGGGATTTCGCTACCATATTTGAAATACTGCAAAAGATCGAATATAGCGGCGATCGGACAGTTATATATTAGGTATTTTCTCAAACAAAATTTGAGTGGACCAGTCAGCTAAGCGAGGCAACAAACGCTCAGAAGCTGTTAGGTGTTAGGAAGTTATTTAGAAGGCTGTTTGGAGGATGTTTTGAAGTTGTTTTGCAGCTGTTCTGGAGCTGATTGGAGTTGCTAGAAGGTTGTTTTTTGTCGACTCGATTACACCCCTAACTAAAGCTATGTTGTTAGCTCCATTTGGGTGATTATGCGATAGAGAAAAGAATGTTTTGATACTTTACTTGAATCAAGTTTTCTTTAAAAGAATTCCCAAACTGGTATTATTTTTTTGATAATTTTATACAATTTGTGATGCCATCTTGTTTTAAAATTCGGTTTTACTAGTCCAACCAATGAACCAGTGAACTAAACGGTTCTAATAAAGCAACGTTATTGTATTTAGATATGTTTATAGTTGCAATCGGTTACAAGCTATCGTTTTACGGTACTTTTGTATTAACATGAGATTCAAAATGAATATTGATATAAACAACATATAGTTTTACATGCCATCATATCTATACTATATAATAAACACAAGTTTTTAATGTGTAGGTGGCACAATTTAAGGTGTGCCACCTAGGATTAGCTTATGTGTCATTTTTATAGATTTTTGAATTAAAAAAATAAATGGTATTTACAAAAAGGAAAGATCTTATAATTGAAAATCAAAAAATTAAATTTCCATACACAATTATCCATACTTGTTTTAAAATACCATAACTTTGATTCATCATATCTTCTTCATTTCTCAATGAAAATTTGATCTGTAAATTGCTTTGAATTCGTGAAAGAAAACCTAACAAAACTAGATCCATATTACTTAGGTTTCGATCAACGAATGATGGTGAGTGAATCAAAAAACAAAGTTTCGACTTTCTAAACCCACCATTGATAAACTTAAACGCCAATTCGATTATTCGTTTAATAGTTAGAAAAAAACTTTCATCTTTTAATTCATTTAATTTTTTTTTATATCAGAGCCTCAGGTATTTACCCGGGACACTAACTAGTTACCTACAATACAATATGTCACAAGATGACATGCTTACCTGAACACTTAGAATTACTGAAATTAAAATTTTCAAGAATAAGAATCATGTTATTATGCATGTGTCATTATTTCCTCATACACGATTATAGTTCGTCGCTGCTGCCGTATGTGCATGTCACGCATTTATAAATTGTGTTCGCGTCGCATCGTGCAAACAAAAACGAATAACGCTTTGTAAATTGTCGTGCCGCCATAACAAACGAACAGAAGACGAATAACATGCTACACACTGTCATCGCCGCAACGCGCGGGCACACGCCTAGTGTATATATATATACATATATATATATATGCATACATATATATATATATATATATATATATATATATACGGTTGACTTACCAATTTGAATGGTGTTCCTTTCGTTTTGAAAGCATTCGAATCTTCCATAATGATTGGTGATGTGTCTTTATCCATGTTATCAATCACTGCTATTCCAGGCGCGTCCAGATCAAAACACACCAATTAAAAATGGTGATTCTCCAACATTGGTACTGATATCGTCCTCAATCCTTCACCCTTTTTAACAACACCGTTCTGACCTTCTTTCTTTGGTCGAGATCCTTTATTTGGTTCAGCCCCTTTCTTCGGCTGAGGGCTTTTCCTTGGTTTTTTTGCCAACATCTTCTTTCTTTTGACCCCACTAGTCTTCTTTCTTTTGACCCCAACAGTTTTTCTGTTTTGATATCTTTAAACCATCCAATATGTTAATATAACAAATGTGACTGACTTTGATATTGAAATTGTATTACATTGATCATTATTACACTTGTGTAATAATCATTATTACACTTGTGTAACAATACTGTTATTATGTTTTTTTACCGTTATTTCGTGTTTGTAATGACCAACAAGAAAAAAAATAAAAATAATACTTTATGTTGTAAACATGATAAAAAACATATTGAAATTGTATTACATTGATCATTATTACACTTGTGTAATAATCATAATTTTTATTACACATGTTCACGGTTTTTTAGTTCACTGCATATTCAATATAATTATTTGTGTTTTGTTTTTTACATGACACAAAGAACATTGTATAACAAAAAAAAAAAGAATAGTGATAAACTTTACATGATCAAAACTTATGTGTAATCAATTTACCTTTAATAACATTCCCGATTATGATCTTTTCCGGATCATACCCTTCATCTTTTTTATTTCTCTCTCTTATTTTCATTGTGTGCTCATACGTACTTTCTTTAATATCCTTCAAACCATCTGCAATACCAACAATTCAATTCTATTATAATTTATCACTTATGTGACATAACATAATGCACCTGTGTACTAATATTGGTTTCATACATATCTTTCTGTTTTTAATTAAAATGTACCTTCAGCTTGCACATTCACATCCACCGGGCTTTTTGTTCTGTGTTCTAACTTGTAATCTGAAACAATATTGAAAAGAACAAATCATATATCATGTCTTACTTCATGAATCGTGTCTAATATGTCATCGTTATTATTGTTATTAATCAAACCGTTACCATCTGTGTTATCTTCAAATTCGGTGTCTTCAAGACTGTCATTCTCAATCTTATCACTACTTTCACTACCTAGCGGTTCAGATTCGCCACTGTCATCCGACCCGTAATTTTCGCTTCCGTCGTCCTCACTGATTTTTCCGTCATCTTCACCATCGCCTATTCCAGATCCATTACCAGTTGTGTCACTGTCTTTTGTTTTGTTATTTGAATCCCTGTCATCCATTTGTTTTTCTTCATTATCGTTCTTTTCTGAATCTTTTTTTGTTGCCCTTGATTTGTCTTTTTCTGGATTGTATACAATCTTCAATCGTTTTGCTGTCATTTGTTTGTGATCACCATTTTAGTTCGCATAATGTAATTTATAACACTGTGTTTGCATTAATCTAACCTGTGATTGGTTGTTGTTCTTCATCTCTAGCTTCTATAATATCCGGATCGGATGGTTTTTTTTGTATATTTTGAATCGAAATGGGAAGCAATCCTTGAACTCTTCCTTCCTGTTTGATAAACACAACATACATGTAAACATTATGTGACATCAGGCATTATTAATAGTTTGTGTTTTACAAAAAAAAAAAAAATAGCTTACTCATTTTGAAGTCTTCCTGTTCCTGAAACACACAAAAATTTGGTTATGTATATCAGCATAAACATTTCCAAATTCTGTTATGTTTTAATTTTAGTTTTAATACACCTGTGCACTAATTGTTTTATACATGATTTGTTACATTTTTTTTGCTTTGTTACACATGTGAACTAATGATTTACACATTCTCTAATACTGTATGATCATTCTTGACAGTGTCATGTTTTTTTCATTACGCTTGTGCACCAAAATGTTACATATATTGACATATTCTACCTGAATACAAGATTTCATTACACATGTGCATAAATGTATGACACACATATGAAACAATGAAATACACGTATGTACTAATAATTGATTCTGATTATTTTATAAAACTCTGGTTTTCATTACACTTGTGCACCAATAAATTAAAGATTTCTATATATACTACTCTTTTAGACTGACTTATTACACATGTGCACTTATATTATACACATTTTCACTGATGTTGAGTTAGCACATCTTTCACCATATTTTTTATTACACTAATGCTCTGTTCCTGATGTAAACTCTTTCATCATCATTCTGAAATTTGTATTCTGTATATACACAAGTGGGTCGACCCGCACTTCGCCGTGGAGTCGGACCGTTTGAAAAGGTCGGTTATACATGTCCAATAGTTGTCCAATTGTTCTTTCAACGATCTAACGCAACTAAAAATTCCACCGCTACCTAGAAAACTAAAAAGGAGACAACAACCATGCAAAACAGGACCAACAAACATCGTTCAAACATATTGAGAATTACTAAGCAGGACTAACAAAGCCACATTTAAGATAAAAAAAATGGAAACTAAGAATATCCAGCAGCAAGAGCATCCATAAGTAACAAAGCCACATGTAAAGGCAGCTTAAGAAAAAAAATTACATATAGGAGCAGAAAACAGATATGCAAACAACAACAATAAGAACAACAATCACCAAAAAGCCTTAGGAAATATGCATGCACAATGAGGTATATAAGCTTACAGAATGCAAGAGAGAGGTAAGCAACCAAAGACCACCTGGCAATGGTAAAATAGTAAGACTAAGAAGGTAAATAAATGGCAAACTAAGAATGTACTGTTAATTATGGGTCAAGTTTTAAAACACATATAGAACAATAGTTATTTCATAGCAAATGTAGTTTACCTGGTGTCTAGCAGCTTCACAGGTAACACACCTATATATAAGTAACAGCAATGAGTTTAAATATAAGGAAAGGTATTCAGGTGCATTTTTGTAGAATTGAAAGTTGAAAGTGACTTTAAATATAACTAAAAGCAGGGAACACACCTATTCATATGAACATGCATCGTAACATCATTTAAAAAACATATGAAATTCTGGTACGTGTTTCCAATTTAGTGATGAAGACATACACAAAAGACTGTTAAACAAAAAAAAAATTGAAAGCATAAAAAGAAAGTAAAAACTAAGGGAAAAAGAAAGAAGCTATTGAAATACTTAAATACCTCCTAAAAATGGAACTTTAATAACTCTGTTTCTTCAAATCCAAACCTTCAGCTGCTTCCAAAATACCTAAGATCAAAGAGAATTCACTTAAAAGAAATAGAAGAAGAAACCACGCATAATTACCATAATTTTTGGGATTAGGGCGCCACGAAGAATTAGCTATGCTGCGAAAAGGGGAATAGCAAAAATTAAACACCATCATCTTCTTCGATCACCGCCATCCGCTGCCTGCCACCTCTCTACGCCAAATCTCTCTAATCAAAGTTGTAAACATGCTATATAAAGCCATAAATTCAAACATTTAAGTCACAAATTGACACAAAAACTAAACACATATTACAAATAAAAACCAGCCATGTGATGAACAAAACACACAAATGTTACCAAACACTATGAAACAAATTAGAGGAATTATGTGAGAAAACTTAGGGAAAATAAGCATACCTTCCTGCAAGCATCACCTGTGAAAGCAAATTACCTGTCAAAGATAAACTGCAAGAAGAAGAATGACCCACATTAAAGGAAATATTAATCAAAATAATACAACATCAGGGATTACACCTAAATCAAACATCACAGCGTAAAATTAATCAATACCTACTCAAGAAAGGAAACGCATACACACCTGCAACAACGAAAACATCACAAAATAAACAAAGACTCACAGCCGGTTCAGTCAAATTAAACGGTCTAACAAAATTGTTGAGGTGGTTATGGATCGATCACCTTAAAATAAACGGTCTAACAAAATCAGAGAGGAAGATAAAAAATTTAACCATCACAATAAGGTTTTGACAAAAACTGCTCCTTCCAAATCAAATCAGAGAGCTAAATTTAACCATACCTCCAACTATGGGTCTACGGATATTTTATTAACTTAAAGCTTTTGGAAATAAAAAGATAAAAAAAAAAGTTCATCCGAAAATCATATGCTAATCAAACGGGGATAATTTATAAAATCTCACCCTAATAAAACTCATATTATATGACGTAGGCACATACCTGCTGATGAAGGCCAAGGGGTATTAACATTGTTTCTTTTTTCTTCTTAGTGGGTAAGAGTGGGATGAGTTCTAATTTAAACAATTACCACCTTCTTCCTCTATGTTGCTGCAGTGCTGCTCGTGGTGTGGAATGGAGTCATGACCCCTTGTAGAAAGTCTAAGCATTTTAGAAACACCAGTACATGAAAAAAAAAACACTGAATTGTAAACATCAATAGGCTGTAAATCAACACTCCCTAACAACAAATTTATTAGTAAAAAGCAAGTGAAATTTAACAATTAAGTAACTAATACACACTAATCAAAGAAGATCAAAGTTCGAAGAATGCTGAGTTTCCCTTTAAGAGGAACACCAAAGCGATACCTTTGAGTTGTTCCTGCTCCTACGCTGAATGAGGCTAAACCTAAAACTGGATGTTGTACTTCCCGAGTCCTCAAAACCTTGTCTTAGAGGTCGACTGGAAAAAAAAACCAACGTTTAAGAAGCAATTAAATACCAGACATAGCATAGCAATATGAAACTAGGGCTCATAAGCATATACATAACACATAAAAACCTCACCTGGTTCAAATCAGGAATACACCTTTCAGTTTCAACCCTAAATCGTGTGAGATTCCATTTATCCTCTCTGATTTGATTTGGAAGGAGCACTTTTGTCAAAACCTTATTCAAATAGAATGGATATGAAAAAAGGACTTACAGTTTCTATGAGATGATCAATATACACGGAACAAAATTGTAAAACATAGTCGTAGCAAAATCTTCAGATTGTCGCCATCCTTAGTTATCGCTTTCTTCCGTCTTTCTGCAAATGGTGGATGATATGAAACATGTTGTGACTTCTTTCTGTTCTTTGTTTTCTTCATTTTAGTAACACCACATACTGTAATCGAGGGTCCAGATACATCTATCTGAAGATATGGGGAGCACATGTTTGAATAACATTGCACGTTGCGGCGGACGTGTGCTCTTTTACTTTGCATATTAAATTTCTTGTATTTGTTATCGGTAACAGGTTGCAAAAGAAAAGGTCCATCTTTTCTCTTCATTTTCCAAATGAACGCCTCCCACCTGCAATTGTTTAATGCAAAAACTATAATCTTGACGTATTGAAGCTTAATTACCCATTTTAACTAATATAATAAAAAGATAACACTATTTCAGCAGATGCAAAGCAACAGACGAAATTTGATCAGGAGTTAACAGTAACTAAACAGCCCAAACAAAATACGATATTTGCCATTAAAGTGAGTAGTCATTGATCAAGAAAGAAATAAAAAAGGAAGGCGTTTTGACCCATGAAAGTCGAACAAACCCACTTGGATCTCAAATTGGGTGACTTCCCTCTGTTTAAGGGTTTTAAATACTCCTTTAAATTAAATAATCTAATACATAACTAGTTGAGTACAACAACCTATAGAAATAAGTTTACATACATAGTACAAACAGCTAAGCGAGACATACGGTATGTATTTGCCTGACTGTTTTTTCTGAGTGATCTCCACACATACACACAAAAACAAACCCATTACTGTTGTAGTAAACAATATGTTAGAATAGAATTAGGGTTTTTTAATCAAAAACAACAAATTAAACACCAAACAAACCTGCAAATATATGCTTCACTCGTTCTTGAAAGAGTTTGCCTCACCTGAATCGCTTGAAGGTTCTTTATAGCGGCGTCGTCTCTAGTGCCGGATTCATAATCACAGATATGTGGTGATTAGATAGAACGGACAACAATGAAAAAAACAAAATACACATTTGAAATCGGTATAGATCTAAAAAAACAAACAATCTTCACACAGAAACACCTGAATCGTCGAAAAATGGGTGTTTACAAACACTAAATCCCACCATGTCCTGGAACAAATCCGAGCCCTTCAGTTCATGGTTTCTCCATCCACTTTCAATTGAAAGAAATACAGATTCGCGATTCCAACCCTTCTGAGCATCAAACAGCCCTAAAAACGTATCTTTTATAATCTGTGTGTGTAAAGAGAGCCTTCTACCACCGGCGAGAGGCTGATTGTTTGAGAGAGCAGAGCTAATAGAGACCGACAACCCAAGCTTCATTCGAAACCCTAGAACAAAACTGAGAGAGCAAGTTGCAGCAGATGTTGAGAAGACGGTGTAGAGAGAGAGAGTTCTAGATCTCATTTGATACATAATTGTGGATCGTAGCAAAGTATTTGTCCTTCAAGACTGTAGCAAGAAACGAATCCTCCGAGAACATCAATGGAAGATATCAGAGGATTCAGTGAATCATAAGGAGAATTTTAGGGTTTCTTTCGGATTTTGATTTGATATGAAACGTGTGTGTATCGGAGTTGTGATAATGAGGGAGAGGGAACGGATGTGCGTAGCAGGTAAAGGTATGGAAAGATTCATGTAGGTCCGAGATCCAACCAAGAACACGATATCTAATCTCAAACGAGTGCGGGATCCTCGTATGAGATTGATTCAAGAAGAATGTAGAAGAAATAGATTAGATCTAAGATAAAGATCTAATCTTGAATGAAAAACACTACAAACTTGAACACAATGAAGCTGATCGGAAACACAAAACTAGATGAAGAAATCGTAAACTTGTATTTCAAAGGCTTGCATTGATCATAAACATAAGGGTTTATATAGTACCCTTCCTAAAACCCTAAGACCAATCATAAACATAAAAGGCCCAATCATAAACATAATTAAAATCGGCCCACATGGCCTAAACATAACCTATTTAAGCCCAAAAACTATCTAGCCCATAACTAATGTTCATGCCTCTAATATATAGCCCAACAATCTTCCCTTAGGGATGAACCATTAGACCACCTATGGCAGCAGCAGATCGAATCTGAAAGTGTTATGCGTATTGTTTGACCACCATCCATTCGCCACGATCCGATTAGCCGTTCCATGAAAGATCCCCACCCTTATAGTGTTTTTCATATCATTCTCATCACCGAGAATAGGTTGGGAGGCGAGGAGCTTGATGTCTCTTTCTCCAAATCTCAGTATATCAACTGGATCGTAGAAACGAAATTGCCTCAATCGCTTGCAGAGCACCACCACCTCGTGAGTTATTGGATCATAACACCAACAGTCAAAGTTTTTGACTAGGGTACCGTCTTCGATCTCATCCAACATATTGATCACTCTAGTGCGCTTGGTGGGTGGCCTCCTTGCTTCTCCTATTGACTCTCCAGTCACTGGGTCAGTTCGAGTCTCGACCCATCTTACCTGCTTCAGCTCGAAGTTCACAAAGTTATTCTCTAATTGGCTCATCAAATTGTTTCGAATAAGATCTCCTTCGGCGCTGTTCCATCTGTTGATGTATGGAGCTCTAAGCAGACTTCTAATCTCGGGCTCAGTCCAGGAATGAAATTGGGCACGTGTTCTATAGTACTCTACTGGACTGTAGCCGTCACGGATTACGGCAAACAACTTCTTTTCTGTGTCATAGTGCCAACACAAGATGGTCTCACGAATCCCCCTTTTATCTATGGTGCTTTCACCAACATCAAGGGTGTATTAAGTGGGGGCTGGACCTTGGAAGAATTCCTTAAACCAATTGTCATGGCCTTCAGGTGCTTTGGAGACGACCCTTCCACTTCGGGCATAGTTAGACATTTCAATATTGTCATCTCCATCATCTACATTCACTGCTTCTGCACCTTGCACACCCCTTGATGAACTTTGACCAGGGGCACCTGAAGCTTTTGACTCCACAACATTCTTCAAATCAGCAAACTTCTTCTTCAGGTCCACCAAAGTCTCATACAGATACTTCATTCTGTTCTTGTCAGCCACCTCCTTCTCTTTTAACCTTTTGTTTTCTGCCTGGAGAGCTTTTATCTCAGTCTCTCTAATTCTGTTCTGTGACATCAGAAAGTTAATATGAGGATCAGTGCTTATCCTCATTTCGATTGGGAGCTCAGCAGCTTGGAATGGACGAAAGCTAGGCATGGTCGGTGGCAGGCTTGTCACAGTTGAGACGCTCACTCTCACTGGACTGGGTACAACAAAAGTGTTGTCAACCTCCAGAAATTGCCTTTCTTCCCGAACAGGGCTAGGTTCGGTCAGAAGAGGACCTTCAGTCTGTACTTGGGCAGGTTGATCTTCAATAATTGGGATCGTTGAATCTTCTTGAAAAGGTTGACTTTGAGAGCTAGACTCTGATGGATGGACCATTAACAGACTTGAGCTAGTCTTTGTGAACTTGAACCGTATACTCCTTGGATCTGTCTTCTTTCTGGGAGATGGTTCACGGTAGGGGATAGGCTCTTCAAGAACATCCTCTAAATTCAGATTTAGCTCGGGAGGGGTCGCATCGCTGCTCGAAGACATGAGCATGTCATCCCTTGATCTCTTGTGACTGATGGGTCCCAAATCCCCATATATGTCATCATCATTTCCATTTTCATGAATTGGAAAGATATCATCCATAATGTTTTCTTTATCTGAAGGGATCACCTCATCTTCATCTTGCACATTTACAGCTGGGGTGGCTGTTATATCTTGATCTTCAGCAACAGATGCATTTACAGTTGGCACATCGGCTTCAGGTTCAGGTTCTTCAACTTCTTGTTCCCTTGCCACCTCGGGAAATGCACCCCTCTTGACCCATTCAAGCCTTCCCTGAAAGCTATTTTTACCCCTTCTGTCTTGAGTCTGTAGCCCAAACACTCCACAATCCATAACCTTAATATCCAGTTTTTCCACCCTCTCCTCAATCATAGGGAATTTCTTCATGACCACCATCTGTACGAATCTTGGTGTCATCAGGAACTGTTCACGGGCGCTCAAGTCAGCATTGCCTATCCAGTCTAATAGCATCATCTTTGAGAAGTTGAAATTCCAGTCTAAGGCCAATGCGACGAAGGCTGTTCCATGTAGTTGGTTGAGCTGATCAAAGCTAGTTCGTTTTCCCAGAAATGATTTCTGCATGTAGTGAGCCAGGCACCTCCAGTAGTGCGGCAACAGCTTCTTAAATATGGGGGGGGGGGGAACTTTCCTTCATATCCCAGTGATTGAGCACCCGCTAGAACCACTTCCTTTGGATACTTAATCGGATCAGTAGCACTATCAGTGATGTTCAGCCCTTTTCTGATGTCATCTTCTTGTATCACTATCTCCCTGTTCTGAATTGTTGCAGTGATTGTTGTTTTGTCTGCATCAGCTCTAGCAGTTCCCCAGAACTCCCTTACAAGTTGTTCATCAATCAGCACACTTGTCCTCAGGGCATGGTTAATCTTGCAGGTATTCATCCCGGCCACCAGTGAATAAAATAATTCCATATGCTTCTCTGGTGGGTCTTCAAGATACGCCGGGATGCAGTGATCTGGTTCAAACTTAGTCTCTTCGTCGAGTATCTCGTCTGCCATCTGAGAAAGACAAGACACATGTATCAGACTTGTTCATCAAAGCTCAATTATGATTGTCAACACCTTCTTGAAGTTCAATTGATTATCATGTTTAATTTTCAAGTTCAGAAAATCTCAATTTGAACAAAAACAAAAAACAAAAAAATTGATTTTGAATCATACGTTAACAAAAACACAATTGAATTTATCTCAAAATGATTAAGTTTGTTGATATATATATTTTTTTTAAAATTAAGTGTTTGAGATTAAAAACACTGGTTTACGATTGAATAGTGGTTTTACGATCCTTTAATGGGTTTACGATAATTCAAATGGATTTATGATCGGTTCAATTTTGGTCCAATCGTAAATGGCAAGTCCAGTTGTAAACACTAATAATCATCCGAAGCCCAATCGTAAACACCCAATCGTAGACACGAGTCGTAAAAATGAATCGTAAACATGGATCGTAAACGGTGATCGGAAACCCCAACAGTCATCTCCTTCATTGTGACGATCGTAAACACCAGAAACCGCCATTAAC